>JAOPHQ010003981.1:182500-267500 GCA_030340625.1 Merluccius polli
TGTCAGGACGCTAACGGCTGGCTGTCATGCCGAAGAGAAAGTCGGCCTTTTCTATAGACCTCCAGAAGGCTTGTACTCTTTTCTCCCTGAAGTAGCTGGCAACGAAAAAGCCTGCGTTGTGCAAGAGGACACTTTCGGTGGTTCGAATTGTCGACATAAAAGTTGCCTCTCATTGTTATATTTCTAAGGAGATAAACAATGTGTGTCTTTTGTCTGTGTTGTTGCATTCTGTCTGATTCCAGGTGCTGTCTCCTCTCTCTGACTCCATCTTGGCAGAAAAGACCGTCACGGTGTTGGATGACAAGGTACACATATTTGGCAAAGACAGCAAGCCTCGTATCGTTAACAAAAGTTTGACGATCGAGTGATGAGTGTTCATTATTTAATCTTCATTCTTCTTCTTGTCTCAAGTCGCTTGACTTCATTTAATTTTCCGAACAGGGTTTAAAGTCTTAAATTTAATCATTTAAAAAAAAGAATGTCATTGCACGGCAGGAAATTGTTTATTAACAAGCTCTGTGGTCGCACACAACTTCTGAATTGAAAAATGTATGGATGGTTTAAAGGCCGTATGAAAGGATGATTAAATGAGGACGGATCGTTCGAAAACATGGACCCATGATTAAATAAATGGCTTGATAAGGTCAGGTCTGGATAGGCTTACATACATAAGTTGATGTAAACAGATGGATGATCCATAGAATGGAACATGTCAACAGTGTTGACCTTTCCGCCTGCTGTGTAGGTGACGATCACAGACCTGGGGGTCCAGCTGGCAGTGTCTCTGTCTCTCAGTATGGCGGCTAGCCCTGGGAGCTACCAGGCTATCACGCTAACCGCCAGTGCTACAGACCTGCTGCACGCACCCAAACAGGTAGGTGACCAGGCGGGCGCCCTGTTGATGAGATGACGTTAAGATAGCGCAGACCCGGGATCGGCACTTCCGAGTCCGTTACAGCGACGCGTTCGGTGGTTCTCTCCAGGTCCTCGGAGAAGGAGACCAAACAGCGTGAGCGTCAAGGTCCTACGGTGTTAACAGCAACATTGTTCTGGGAGCTTTTCTGTGGGAACGGTACAAATGATGGGAAAGAAGGAGAAGGAGTGTGTGGGCTGTGAGGGTCATCTGATGAATATGGAGAAGGCGTATGCAAGGAGTGAGTGAGGAGCCCTGTATACTGCTGGGTGTGTACTGTGTGTTCTGTTTAGCCTTCGATAACTTGCTGTTTGTCCTGTGTTATCACAAGGTGGTGTTCTTGACTTGACCCGGACAATGCATGTGTATGTAGATATCATATACAGGAACACGAGGTCAGCTGTGTAGGAAAATACGATGTAGAATAGGATGTGGTGATGTAATATCCGCTTATTCTTCCTCATGCATGCATACGCACGCACGCATGCACAAACACAGACCCACACACACTAAATACCCTGGCATACACACACACACATATATGCACACACACACACACACACATACACACACACACGGGCATATACGCACATACAATCTACTTTTCTCTCCACACCTCAGCTCTCGCTCTATGTGTTTATCAATCAAGTTAATGTTACCACAAAGTACTGGGTTGCACATTCTAATTGAAGTACTAATTGAGCAAGGAACAGCTCAAAGGATATATTTGATTGGGCAGTTTATCCAGGCGTTGATACCTTCCTCTCTCTACCCCCCCCCCCCCCCCCTCCACTCTTTCTCTTTCTTTCTATTAGTTTTCATCTCCCTCCATCCTCATTTTCTCTTCATGTTACCTAGAGAGAATGAGGAGGAGGAGGAGGAGGAGGAGGAGGAGGAGGAGGAGGAGGAGGAGGAGGAGGAGGAGGAGGAGGAGGGGGAGGAGAGTGATGCAGAGAGAGAGGGAGGGAGGGAGGGAGGGAGGGAGGGAGGGAGGGAGGGAGGGAGGGAGGGAGGGAGGGAGGGAGGGACGTAGCAACATGGAGAGAGGTTGCTGAAAGTTGGAACTTAATTACTTTTGTTGCAAGAGTTATTTGGTTGCCACTGAGCTGCACGATTTTCTCTGCACTCTGATTAGGGAGAGAGAGAGCAGGCTTTACCAGGGGAAATTAGAGGGGTAGGTTTACTCAGAGAAACAGACCCTGTCCACTGGGTTTGGAAGTTATGTTGGAGATGGGAGAGAGGAAGGAAGGAAGAAAGAAAGTTAGAAAGAGGCTGTACAAGCCAATGACTCTTGCTTGAGGTCCTAATTAAAGGATTTGGTCTGTATTCGTAACTATTAACAATCTTTACATTTTAGCTGGAGCTGAACAGTCCTCTCTCTCGATCTCTCGCTCTCTGGGATGTTTACGAATCTTCTTATAGATATGGAAAGCTGTTATAAAGAGCTCATACAATCAATAAAAACCTCTCTATGTCACACACACACACAGGAAGCGGCGATCACTGCGTGGATTCAGTACAGCGATGGGTCTGTGACTCCGCTGGATATTTACGATCCTAAAGACTTCCTCCTGTCTGCTGTCTCTCTGGACGAGGGAGTCATCTCCACCATCAACCAGGTACAGCTCCTTTATGAAAGGATTATGAATTGACGATGTTTTCTCATGAGGTGTATTTGTATAATGAGGCATCATTTGTATAAAACATGTTGTTTTAATATTTACCATGCAGCATAGTAAATAATCATTAGTCACTCATTAATAATGAATGAGCTGGATAAGTACGAGAAGCAGTAAGCAAGTGCCGTCGCATCTTAAAGTACAATTGAACCCCGAGTTTCAGCTGAAATTTGGACACTATGAGATGAGAGAAAAAAAGGGTTTTGTGGCTGAAAGTTAAAGGGAAGGAGGCGTTATCCCAATGGTTACGACTCAAGACTTGTTTGGTTTTCACCTCCTGTCTCCTGCCGTGTCGTTCTCTTGAATCTCAGGGAACCCTAATGACCCTAAAGGAGTCCCACTTCAGACATGTAGGGAATTGTGCCGTTTCACCAAAAATAAATATTAAAAAAAATGTGTCTGAACAACTACTTTTTTTGAAAACTCATTTGGACAATTATTATTATTGTAATCAGTCTATTATGTAGGCCTAAATTCCAACTTTTTTTTTCTCTTCATATATATATATATATATATATATACCGTATATTTTTTGTGTTGACTTTCAGGGCTTCTGTATATGTTTTTAAAAAATAACACAACCGTGGGTTGACTGGCACTTTACCATGCCTGCACTGCACTCAGATCTGGCTGAAACTTGTCTACAGCCCTTATTGATTGTGTTGTTTGGATGGTTCTCAGCCTCATTCATTTATTTGTACATAAGTGTCTGCTGAATGAGTGAATGCAGGAGTGAATGAAAGAATGGATGAATGAATGAATGAATGAGGGAATGAATGAATCAATGAGTGAATTAATCAATGAGTGTATGAAAAAAATGAATGTTGAAATGTCTTATTTTTCATCCACTATAGGAGCAGCGCTGGCCAACGGTGGTGGCGGAGGGGGAGGGTCAGGGCCCTCTGGTCCGGGTGGAGATGGTCATCTCCGAGACCTGCCAGAAGTCCAAGAGGAAGAGTGTGCTGGCGTCCGGCGTGGGCAGCGTCAGGGTGAAGTTCGGCGTGGCGAGCGAGGAGAAGGGCACCGGGGAGTCAACGGGAGGCGGTGCGCACGAGGTGGGCGGAGGAGGAGCGGGGAGAGGCGTGGACAACAGCACCAGAAGCAAGGTGGAGAAGGAGGGTGGAGAGTGGAAGTACAACAACGCCGGCTCGGACCGAGAGGAGGGAGCCATGAGGAAGGTGGGATGGAGGGGAGGAAAGGAGGGACGGAAAGGATGGAGAGGAAAGAAGGGGAGGAAAGGTGGAGAGGATGGGAGGAAAAGACTGGGAGGAAAGAAGGGTTAGGGGGTGAAGTCCTTTGAGATTGTAACTGTAACTTAAGAGCAATACAAATAGCTTGACTTTACTTGAGGAAAGGATGGGAAGAAAGGAGGAGGGGAAAGGACTGGAGGGGAGGAGGAGAGGAAAGTAGGAGAGGAAAGGACCAGAGGTGAGGAAAAGGAGGTGTTTTATGAAACAGATTAATGTGGGCTTGTAACTCGCTTCTTTACATTTTGACCCCAATGACCAGCTGTCATCTTCTAAACCTCCGTCTAATCTCTGCTGTTCCAGGTCAGCACCACTACGAAGAGCACAGTGACCCATCGTACAGCGGGCAGTAAGCCAGGCAGTGGTGGTAGTGGTGGCAGCAGCAGTGGTCGTGGTGGAGGTCCAAGCCAAACGGGGGACTATAGTAGCTACCCTGCCCAAGTGGAGGTACCAGGAACTGGGGAGAACGACGTGGCCTCTAGAGGCCTTTCAGATCTGGAGATCGGGATGTATGCTCTACTGGGAGTGTTCTGCCTTGCCATCATGGTGTTTCTCATCAACTGTGTCAGCTTCGCCTTCAGGTAACTACTGGGAATGTTTAAGGTCTTCTCGTTTTTGTTGTTTTCGTGATGGGACGTTTTGTTCCTGTTATACATTTGTGAGGTGTGCTGAAAGGTCAACAAGGCCACTTCATTATTTTGTGTGCTATTAGTGGATTAAAGGAGACCTATTGTAGAAATCTGGCTTTTCCCTCCCCTCGCACGCATAAGGAGTGCATTGGGGAATATTACAGACGGTGGAAACTTGAAATCTGTAACTTAGAAAATGTCTTTGCAAAGTCCCGCTGTGAAGTTGCTACTGAGAACATTTGGCTGATTGGACTTGAGCCAGTAGTGACGTGGCTCAACCGGGCACCTCCTGGTCTATAATATAATCTACCGACCACTAGCGACGGTGCTTCGCGTGGCGATTCAAAGATGTCTCTGGGGAAGCAGAAACAGAATCAGAAAAAATCTCAAGAAAGACCAATCAACATGGGAGTGAGAGTGGGTCGGAAGGGAACGCCCACTGAAAACTAAATTCAGGGCTATATATCACACTAGAGATGATGGATTGGCCCACATTGTGTTTCTATACATTTCAGAATTATTGTTTTAAAGATGTTTCGATAATAAAAAACGTTCTATAATAGGTGCCCTTTAAATCCATTTAGACAGCAGTCAGGCCACTATGGGTTAATCTTTGAGCATGAACGGTCTCCTGTTTGGCCCACTAACTTGGGTCTAATCTGGTTGCAGGTACCGCCACAAGCAGCTCCCTGTGCTGGAGACGGGCGGCAACATGAACCACGCCCACGACTGGGTGTGGCTGGGCAACGAGGCTGACATCCTAGCCGACCCCAACCCCCACCCATGCCAGGGCCCGCTGCCAGACGAATGCACCACTATCATCGATCGCAACGAGGGAGGCTACGAGGAGAGCAAGTACCTGCTGAATGGGGCAGGGAGCTGCGTGGTCGTGGGCATGGGCACCATAGGGGGGCACCATAGGGGCGTCTCCCGCGGGCAGACCCTACCACGATCGGTGCCCGAGCCTCACCAGTGCCTCGCGGGGATCCCCGCTGGCGGGAAGGACGCTAGCGGCAAGTCGGAGCCTCTGAACAACTCCCCCCGGGCCGCCGCCGCCGCCGCGGTCGCCGCCAAGCGGAAACGCGTCAAGTTCACATCCTTCGCTACCGTGATGCCCAACGACGGTGGTGGAGGAGGGGGAGGAGAGGGAAGCCCGTATGGCAACCCCTCGGTCCTGGTAGGCAACGGGAACGAGGATGACATCAAGTGGGTGTGTCAGGATATGGACCTGGGCCAATCGGAAATCAGAACATACATGGAGAGGCTCCAAGACAATCTGTGATTGGTGGGGAAGAGACTGACCAAGGCCGATTAGGAGGGGAGAGGTGAAAAAAAGGGAAAGGGGGGGCAGGGTGGATAGGAAAGGGGGGGGGGGGGGGGTTCAGGAATGTGGTAAGAGGAGAAATGGGTGGATGCAGGCGGAGGAAAGGACTGAAAGAACAGAGGAGAAACAAACAAAAAGGAGAATAATGATGAAGACTGAGGCATATGCGAGAACTGAATTGTAGGAGGCTATTTACATTTAGCTACCCTCATGCTACACACAAGCATAGTGACATTGCGAGCTCACACTAAAATCAACTGTAGCAAACATTAAATAGCCTAATATTCATGTTCATTCATATAATTTATTGTGGCAATACTAGTGTGACAGCTAAATGGCGACGTATTTAATTTAATTTTATACGAACAATGATTTAGCAAAGTGAAAAATCATGACACTAACGTAAAGCAATACAAGCAATACAGAAATCAGTGAAATCGATAAATCTAACATACCGGAGTGACTTATATACAGAAAAAAAATCAGTACGATACAAATATTCTGTTAAAGTAACATTGCATACACTGATTGTTTTATTATAGATTGACTACACAAATAATTAAAGGATGAAAAATGAAATGTAGTTTTTTTCAAACAGTAAGTTGTCATCAACGTCGTTTTTATAACTATTAAAATATTCCATCTGCTTTTGCCATTGCTCACAAATCGTATATATATTTACATGTAAAAAAAATGTATATTCTAACTATGGACAGATGTTTTGCACCAAAGTGAGTAAACATTCAGCGATGGATCTGGACAATCGATTTTTTGTTGTTTTTTTGTTCAATCTTGTACAAGAGAATATTTTGAGTGAGGACATTAGAAAACGGCGTGTCATTGAAAGATATATTCCCCCTGGATCAAACGAAAACAAACAAACTTGCACAATTACAAACAGGATGTTGACAATAGCAGAATCAGAAGCTTAAGTTCCTGTTTCCTGCATGTTTGTAACCAATCAAGGTGAACCTTTTGAGCAGGGAACCTGTCCCATCCTGTACCGACCTCTCTCCTCTACGATGGACAAGCAATGGAAATGTTTTTACCACCCAATTCAAACTCACCGACGGTAACAGAGAGAGACACTGGACTCGATTTAAGTATTTAAACCTGTAACCACATAGGCCACAAAACCGATTGCAGACTAAATAACAAGATTGATGGAAAAGCCAGAATGACCTTGGAAAAACACTGGATAATAATGTTGAAATACCCGTCATGCTAAATGACAACAGTTGACCTGAGTCCATTATTACTTTATTACTTCGTTTTTTATTTTTTGATAGTTTTTTTTCCAGTAAGCTTATAAGTTTTAACATGTTATATAAAACAGTACTATTATTTTTAGCAAATGTAATAAGGTAAGGATGCATATTTTTTGTTTATGGGAATCTATTTATTTATTTTTAAGTCGGAAAAAAAGAAAGAAAGAAAGAAAAAGAGAAAAAATTGGAGAACCTGGAAGAGATGGCTAACCTCTGTCAATGACGTGGTTGTAGAGATCGCAATATTTATTTGTAAATGTGTTACTGTTTCAGAGTACACTGTATGTTGTAAATAAATAAACATGCTTCAAAGTGCTTGTGAATAGGTTTACAGGTCACCACACAGTGGTATTTTGTACATTTTACATTTTACAGATATAGGGTACATGCTACTGTTACCACGTATAAAGTCACTTTTTTTTGCAGGTGTTGCTTTTTGTTTGTGTTTTAGATCTTGAATTTGGGTTCTTGTCAGGTTGTACAGGGTAGTTGCTCTACCTCTATCATACCATGTATAAAGGAAGGCAACTAAAGCCAACTAAGCTTGAGGAATATGGTTGGTGAACAGTAAAAGTGGACAGCCGTGGTTAATAGTGTAATAATTATTGGAATCGTCATTGGAATAAGATTGTAGTATCGCACCTTCAAATATCTTCACCAGCTTGACCATCAAAACAGCGTATATCAGCATATAGCCTATGAAGTGGAGTTCACCAATGGAGCATCCCCAAACAGCCCCCCCCCCCCAAAGAAAAAAAAAGAAAAATCCAAGTCGAAGAAAGTGATTTGATGCAGGCACAAAAACAACCCCCTTTGTACACCCTAATGGGCTTTTATCCCAGGGTGTACGTACGGGTGAGGTGTATCCCAAGTTAATGATGGGTCTTTTGGCGTGCCAGTGTCCATAATTAACGACATGAGATACACCTGTGTTCACCCCCACTGTCACACCTCTGTGATAAAGGCCCATACACACAAGGTGCATCAAGTCAGGAGAGCAGACGAGGGTAAATGTATTGACCTTGAGCGAGATTTATCGGTTGTTATCTCTCACTATATTGTTTTGGGTAAACGGCTCTCAACAGGGCCCTGCCATAGCAATAGACATTGTGACTGATGAGTCACACTGAGTGTTGATGCCTAGACATACATCTACCTAGTCTCATACCCACATACACACAAACAGACACATACATACACATACACACACCTTTATTGGCATAGGCCTACTGCTGTGAATCAAAAGCTAGACATAGACTCAGAGTGGTGAATAATACAAGAATACTTTTGAGCCAGACATAAGTGTTTCTGCTGTTTTACAATTTTTAAAGAAAATTGATAACAGGGAAAAAAGGACCATTAAGAAAAACAAAAAAGATTATGCTCTTAAAGGTTTATTTTACACCCAAGGTAATCGAAACCAGAGTCTGACTGTTTAGCACATTGGTTCCTGGAGTACTGCAGTTCAACATAAGGAGGTATTTTATTTTATAGTATTTATTTTGGGTTATATTTGCAATAAAGTGTTAATTATTTGGCTGAAAGGCTTTTTGTATTGATTTAGTCCGACTGCAATGCGTTCAGGAAAGTCTACTTTACAGGCGGCAATAATCCATTATCTTTTTTTCAGATAACACATTAATTATGTTTGGAAAGAGTCACACGATGAGTTGAGTTAAACCGTGGATGATATTTATATATTTAAAGTGCTGCTGATCTCTATTATTTATATTACGATATCTATATCTATATCTATGTATATCTATCTAGACATATGTATCAACCTATATCCTGTATTTAAATATGAACAAAAAGCAAGGCCACATTCATGCCTTCCTGAACTGATCACTTACTGTAACAACAAATGTCAAGTAACAATCAGGCTTTATAGCTGTCATCGCAGCAGTAGCCATACGAGGAGATGTCTAAGGTCAATTTGTCACTGTATAGTGTAATGATTTGCTGAAGTGTGTCTACCTGAGTCTGTGATTCCACTTAGCTCAGCAATACTACAGCCCCCCCCCCCCCCCCCCCCCTCTCAAATGCCACCTGTAAATGGCTCAGGGCCTAAGCCTGTTAGCCATCTGCTTTTAACAACAGCATGCTGTCTCATTATTACCTGTACACCGAGACGGGAACTATAGCTAACAGAACCGTAGCTAACAGAACTGTAGCTAACAGAACTATAGCTAACAGAACTGTAGCTAACAGAACCATCAGTGTTTCCCCTACTATGTATTCAGCAGTGGCGCAGCGCCACTGCTGGAAAATCAGCGCCACTGCAAAAATCTTCACATGATCGGTATTTAGCACAACTACAACGTCATCTTGAAATTGCCAAGCGTTAAAGGGGAAATGAACCCAAAAACAACACTATGCTCCAACACTATATTTTAGGGTGACCATACGTCCGTATTTCCCGGGACATGTCCGTATTTCACGTCCTGTCCCGGGTGTCCCGGGTTATTTTTAGAAAGTGAGGAAATGTCCTGGTTTTTAAAATTACCTTCTTTGGACCATTACATTTACATGCACTAGGGCACTGCCCACGGCGCTGCGTGCGACGTAGCCTAATCCCCGCCCCTATGCTGTCAGCCCTATTAATCAGAACGTAGACAATGTGACTGTCAGTCATACGCAAGCAACATGCCGAAGCGCAAGTGCTCGTTTACCGACAAATTACTAAAGAGTTTCCCGGCTTTCAGACCGGGTCGAGACAAATGGGAAGCCTTGTGCACAGTGTGCAAAGCACAGTTCGGTTGCGCGATTGTTGAGCGGGGGGGGGCATCAAATGTACTAACTCCATATAAAAAAGAAAAGAATTTAACGGCTACAGTAACGGTGATTTGACGCATCATCGGAAGAAAAATGCAGGACTACAAGTTATGAACGTTCTGAATGTGAATCTTCAGGAGAGCAGCCCTCTCGGACACACACACACACACACAGGGGTTGAAATAAGGCTGTTTTACTCGCCAAATGCGAGTAATTTTTGTATTTGTCGAGTAATTTATGAAGACCACTCGCCACTCTGGCGAGTAATCTAAGAATTCGCCGCGATTGCCGCGGACCCGCCAGCAACGGACCCGCTAGCCGCGGACCCGACCGCGCAGCACCCACCGCCGTCTACAATCGCTGTTAACAGCATGTTACAGCGGTAACAGCATGTGTGTGTCCGAGAGGGCTGCTCTATTCGGACACATTACTATGAAGCCCCGGTGACGGTGTGGGAGTGCGGATGATAATAAAACAGCGGTAACAGCGATTGTAGACGGCGGTGGGTGCTACGCGGTCGGGTCCGCGGCTAGCGGGTCCGTTGCTGGCGGGTCCGCGGCAATCGCGGCGAATTCTTAGATTACTCGCCAGAGTGGCGAGTGGTCTTCATAAATTACTCGACAAATACAAAAATTACTCGCATTTGGCGAGTAAAACAGCCTTATTTCAACCCCTGTGTGTGTGTGTGTCCGAGAGGGCTGCTCTCCTGAAGATTCACATTCAGAACGTTCATAACTTGTAGTCCTGCATTTTTCTTCCGGTGATTTGATGACGCGTCAAATCACCGTTACTGTAGCCGTTAAATTCTTTTCTTTTTTATATGGAGTTAGTACATTTGATGGCAGCACAATCAACGTTATTCATGTGATGAAATATAGTGTTGGAGCATAGTGTTGTTTTTGGGTTCATTTCCCCTTTAAGACAACATTTTCAATATTTTTTGCCCCAATCAATTTCTACCAATAATGTAAATAAAAGCTTAAAATTAACACAAAAGAAAAACATGAGTAATCCTGTCTAAAATTATAAAATCAAGATTTCTGTTTCTGACCAGTTCAAGGTACGTGCTCCAATATTAAATCTGTTGATGGTATATCATATTTATCTCAAAATGTCCATTTCTATCCACAAAACTTGCCAGAAGTTATGGTTTAAGGGGTTATTAAAAAAAAAAATCTTCCGGAGGTGAATGCCCCCAGACCCCTGCGCGCCGCCGCGTGCGGCTTGCCTCCGTTACGTAACAGCACCACTGCTGGAAAAATTTCTAGGGGAAACACTGACCATAGCTAACAGAACTATAGCTAACAGAACTAAAGCTATAGAACTATAGCTAATGGAACTATAGCCAACAGAACTAAAGCTATAGAACTATTAGCTAAAGGAACTAATAGCTAATGGAACTATAGCTAACAGAACTAAAGCTATAGAACTATAGCCAACATAACTATAGCTAATGGAACTAGCTAACAGAACTAATAGCTAACGGAACTATAGCCAACAGAACTAAAGCTATAGAACTATAGCCAACATAACTATAGCTAATGGAACTATAGCTAACAGAACTAATAGCTAACGGAACTATAGCCAACAGAACTAAAGCTATAGAACTATAGCTAACATAACTATAGCTAATGGAACTATAGCTAACAGAACTAATAGCTAACGGAACTATAGCCAACAGAACTAAAGCTATAGAACTATAGCTAACATAACTATAGCAAACATAACTATAGCCATAGAACTGTAGCTAACAGAACTATAGCTAACAGAACTATAGCCATAGAACTGTAGCTAACAGAACTATAGCTAACGGAACTATTGCCAACAGAACTATAGCTAACGGAACTAATAGCTAACAGAACTATAGCCAACAGAACTAAAGCTATAGAACTATAGCCAACAGAACTATAGCTAATGGAACTATAGCTAACAGAACTAATAGCTAACGGAACTATAGCCAACAGAACTAAAGCTATAGAACTAGCTAACATAACTATAGCAAACATAACTATAGCCATAGAACTGTAGCTAACAGAACTATAGCTAACAGAACTATAGCCATAGAACTATAGCTAACAGAACTATAGCTAACGGAACTATAGCTAACGGAACTATAGCTAACGGAACTATAGCTAACGGAACTATAGCTAATGGAACTATAGCTAACGGAACTATAGCTAACGGAACTATAGCTAACGGAACTATAGCTAACGGAACTAGAAGTGGGTGGGGTCCGCCCTTTATTACGACAGCCCGTTATTACGACAACCCTCCATTACGACATCCCGTCATTACGACATGCCTCTATTTAGACATGCCCCTAATCCGATCTTTTTTGGTACCGCTATTACGACAATTTGGTACCGCTATTACGACAATTAGGCCTACTACAATTTGGTACCGCTATTACGACAATTAGGCCTACTTTTCATAGAAAGTGCAATAGAATAATAATAATAGTTATTAATATGACAATTAGGCCTACTTTTCATAGAAAGTGCAATAGAATAATATTAATAGTTATTAATATAGAATAAATGTAGGCCTACCTCTATCATCCCGCCCGCATCCGATCTTTTTTGGTACCGCTATTACGACAATTAGGCCTACTTTTCATAGAAAGTGCAATAGAATAATAATAATAGTTATTAATATAGAATAAATGTAGGCCTACCTCTATCATCCCGCCCGCACCCGCAATGAGCTTCCATTTGCATCGCGAGTGCAGACCTCTACTCCAAACAATGTTTTTCACAATAATTGATATCGGCACACATTTCAGTCAAAAACTAGGTGATTTTGAACCGGCCATGTGAATAAATGTTAGGCCTACACACATTATGTAAAAAACAGGGAGCTCTCCTCATTTTTATTCAGCTCTCAGGGGGAAAAGGTTGAAACTCCATGCATCAAACAAACTCTGTGCGTGCAGGCCAGCAGTCTACTTAAAAATATATAAGAAGAAGCACGAATAAAGCTCTAGGACCTGAAATTTGGACTTGTTTGTTAGAAATCAATTTAATTAGAATTATGGACTGCCTTTGAATGAAGTTTAATCGGACTTTAAGTTGATTGAACAAAGTTTCAAGGTGTAGGCCTACCTTTTTTGCGCTGTGGAAGCCTAATTTAAGAACGGCGAAATAATATTTTTTGAAAAGGATACTCTGATTTTGTTATGAAGATTGTTGCTTTTGGATTTGATATGGATAGGCTAGTCCTATATATTACCAACTAGGGGCAGCCTCGAAGTTGGATGATTGGCTCTTTTTAGAAATTGTTTTCCCATGTATTTGTCACACCCATGCATAAGCTGCGTGTATGCTAAGTCCAGAACATATGGGTATAATCACATTAATTAATTAATTTAAAGTACAATGATAATGACAAATATTAATGGCCTCATGTCGGAATGGCAGGACATTTGAAAAAAAGTAAAGTGCCGCTACTCAGACAATGGGGAAAAAAAATTGTCGCAGTAGTGGGACGCTTGGAAAATAATATTAATGCCGCCACTCCGACCACTAGACGTCAATGTCTAAGTAGCGGCATGTCGGAATAGCGGCATGTAACCAAGTGGGTGTAGCATGGGTGTACGTGTACCCATGCAGTGATAGCGCTGGCACTTTAAGCTGTTTGACAAGTATCCTACCCCCACTTTAATGGGGTTACTGGTACATGGTGGGAAATATTGCATCTCCAAATTAAGTCAAAGCCAACCAGCAGATTGTTTTCTAGATTTGTGCTGCTAGCATAGCTACTAGTAGTGGTAGCAAATGGCATGTTCAATGTGAAATAAGACCTATAGGCTAAGCTAAACATGCATTGTTGACTCCCTGTGTCAGCTCTGTAAAGTTAACTTATATCCATTTATAGGCCTATATACAAAATAAATCACTTATCCAAAGTCAAGTGGAGGAGCAAACTGGATCAACAAGAGCAAAGGCTACGATCAGCCCAACAGCTAATTCAATGAATCGATTAAAGTTTAATTTTCTTAAGGTTACAGCAACTAATTCTTCCAAACAAATTCTTCCAGAAATATAATATTTTGATATTCATAATATTTAAGCATTCTGGAGAAAAAAAACGCAATACAGTCTGGGCAAACGGTGAACTGTATTTTTTAAATATCGTGTTGGCATTTATTCATAAACAGGCCTAATACTTGACGCTGACAGTTGACAGTCGGTGTCAAGTTAAACTGTTGAAATAATAATTCAACGTTTTTTGAGGAGAAATAGCTGTCTGTGAAGAAGTGAATGTTTTTTTTAGAAATGATTTTCTAAAGTCATGAGTTAGCATTCCACCTCTCTCTCTCTCTGTGTGGCAATAAAAAAATGTGAAATTGAATGTCACCGCAAGAGATTGATTTCTTCTGAAAGACCCTGCCGTAGCTATGCTCACAGCTGGCGCCAATCATTACCCTTTACTTCAAATTGTCATTTGAAGGTAAAATACTTGCATTTAGAGTTGACGCAGAGGCATTTGCTTCTGCTTCAAGTTGGGATCCAGCAGTCCTGCTATGTTTTAGCAGAACTTCTGGTGGGCCGAAAACCAGGACTGCATGGAGTGGAGTTACGCCTTGTTTCCCGTTTTCTTACGGAGATATAGAGAGCGTTATTTTGGAAAAAATATGTACGTATAAAAAAATTTGTATGTAAAAATTAGTGGTGGGCCGTTATCGGCGTTAACGCACTGCGATAACGCGAGACTCTTATCGTGCGATAAAAAAATGATTGCCGTTAATCTATTCTCAAAGTTGGGTTGGGAGCTGGGTCTATACCGGATTTCCACCAAGGAAGGTAAGCGCCGCGGAACGGCTGCGTCCTCTGCCCGGCGGCCCCCCCCCCCCCCCGGCGGTCGTAGGTCTGGGCAGTGGCGCCTTAATGCACGGGCTTACCTGGGCTTCAGCCCGGGGCCTCGGCCAATCAGGGGCCTCTTAAAAAATATATAAACGTCCGTATTCGCGGTGTCATTACTGAACCCCCCCCCCCCCCCCCCCCCCCCGTCGACAATCGCGAACCCCCCGTTATTTAGGTAGCACACGCATATTATGAATGCCTTCGACAGAATTCAAATGAGCCATTTTAATCTATATTAATCTAGATTAATTCCAAGATTACAGTTAGATTAATCTTGATTAAATAAATTAATCTATGCCCACCACTAGTAAAAATACTTTTGTTTGTTGTAAAAGTGTTAAGACTGAATATACATAATTAGTAATGCAATGCCTGTGTGTTTCGTACTGGGATGTAGTCACACGAGCAACGGGTCTTCCCTGCTGATTAAAGGTCCAGGAGTCGCAGGATGAAACACAAGGTAAGATACATCTATGCATGTTGGTGTTGGTGACGTATATTGTGCGAGACGAGAGATGTAGCGCACTGAGCGGTTTCACACAAAACTAAATGCTACTGTGGCAGTAGACCCCTACCACACGCCGCCTGAGTGGCTTTGTTGGGCTCCTCCGACACGGGACACAGGTAGATGTGGTATATAATGCCAGTTTATTGGAGATGGTACAGCCAGAGCAGGTGGTATATGCTGCCATGACAGTGGCTCTCTCTCTCCCCTGAGTGTGTGTGGTGATAGCTGGTTTATCCTGGGTGCCATGATTGCTCTGCACCACAGGTGTGCAGCCCCACCCAGACCCAGAGTCTAATCAGTGTGACTCAGGCCAGGTGAGGCTGGAAACCAGCTAGAAACCACACACACTCCACAGTTGCTTTACTGTTTTACGACAAACTGCAACTGTCTTGACCTGCAAAATGATATTTTAAATTGACAAACATCTATGTGTAACTCATGGCACAATTCAAACAGGATAAAAAAACTGATTTTGTCTCTCGTTGACTACCATACATCATTTTTCCAAAATAAGGTGCCACAGGGGAGGGGAGGCCCAGTCGTTGCTTGCCTGGGTGTAGATGACAGGATAAAGACTCTTGTGCTTATTTCTCGACACATGGGCCACCAGGACACTGCAGACATGTTGTGCATTGAACACGACGTCTCGTCTCCGAGTGAAAGCAGTGCCGAGGTCATTAAATCATTGGAAGTTAGGATTTACTTCAGCGTTTACTCCCACGCAAGTCGTGTGTGTCACTGGTGTCTGCGTTCGCGTGCAAATTACCATTGCAAAAAAATGAATTAACACCACGCTTGCGTAATTAATATAAAAATGTCAGCGCCAAATGCATTCTTGAGCATTATTTTCAGTTTTTTTCAATTTTCCGAAATTTGAAATCCAAAACTAAATTTGATAAACAAAAACAACAAACCTGTCAAAAGCAATGTGGATCCACATCCACACATTTTTAATCCCCCCAGTCCAGGTGAACAGTGCTGATATGTTTGCAAATTATAATAATGCATTGTCAAAAACAATAACTGCAACTGCATAATATAAAAAATATGTAGGCCTATTATATTATATCAATTATTAATTTGGAAAAGAAACAGAAGAAAATAGTGTATCAACTTGCTTCTGCCTAAGTATAATAACTTATATAAGAACTATTGTTCTGTAATCACAAGGGGAAAATTGACAAATCAAATTTGGGTTACAAAAGCAGGCATGGGAGAAGGTTGGGTAGAATAGGTTGAATGCAGAGGAAGACACAACGCAATGTCTGACGTTAACACAAATGGCCTATGCTGCACCCATCGGCACACAATTTAAATTAAATTGAATGACTATTGAGCAACTGGCCGAGCCAAACAACACGGGCTATGGCTAGCTTCTGAAGCTATATGGAAATGAGGAATCAGGAACTAGATGTACAACAGTGTGCATAACTGTTGTGTGGTCTGTGATATTCATATTGGAATGTGTGTGACTTCTGTTTGTGTTGTGTAACCAGTTGTGTGTGTGTGTGTGTGTGTGTGTGTGTGTGTGTCCCTGTTCATTTGCACTTTCCAGTGAAAATAGTATTGACTGTGAGTCCTCTGAGAGTATGTTTCAATGGGCTGATCCTGCAGTCATTGGGAGGAAATTAGCAGGAAATCCCACCGCACTACATGAGGTAAGAAACACACACGTATACATCTATACATACACTTATACACAAACTCGCACAAATACAAACACTCACCTGCACACATATACACGTCCATACATGTACGCAAACATGTAAGTGTGTACACACACACACACACGCACGCACTTGCACACGCATGCACACACATACAGAGGTGTATAGATGTTTCTCACACACGGGTTGCCCTGTGACTTGGTGTGTTGCCTCTCAGTAACATGAGTGGCTCAGCCTCCCCATAAGACTATACTGCTTGATTTACAGGACTTATCAAATCCATATTGCAGAGCGAGTGAGACGTGCGACCTTTCATCTGCACGCCACCACCCTGCACATTCCACACGCTTCATTAACAAGACAAACGACCGCTGCCGCACATGCCAAGACACTCAGCTGGTGTGTGTGTGTGTGTGTACATGATTAGAAGGATAGGAGAGGATAGGCCATTTCAATGCATAAAGGTACTGCTAGGCTAACAGGAGGTCATGAATTGTAGCATTATCCCGGTCTACCACATCATTTCCATTCTCTTTCTTCCTATGAACTGTGAACAGTTAGCAGTCCCCGCAGTGTGAAGGCCATGGCGACAGGAATAAGAATAACAAAGACAAATAATTTTCTTATGAATAATTTGGACGAAGCAGTATCCGAAACATGTAATGTAGACAGATATCCCTCTACCGGAAGTCCCTCTCTCTCGCCTCTCGCTGCTAAACCCACGTTAGCTGAAACAGATATTGCTCCCTCCGAAGTCCCGCCCTCTCTTTTGCCATAATGCAGATTTGGAGCAGCCCGTCCCAGACGTTGAGTCGAGAAGGCCTGGGAACGAGGTTAGGAAGACGAGGTGTGAATTGGACTTGTTAAAGTCATGGACAACATGATCTAAATACGTAAAATAACCATAACATATCACAGATGGATGTATCCACTACACACCGACCGAATATCTTGTCAGAAAAATGTCAAAAAGTGTATAAATGCACATCTCAAAATTCAGTTGGAAAGACTCAGTAATGTAGGGGTGTGGTCTGAATCCCCCCCCCCCATGCTTCTGTGTAGTTTATACTTCCTCAAAGTCTGAAACGCCATCGTTTCATTCAGCTGCACTATCGCATAATATCGTAAGACTCCACCCCTTCGGCTTGAAGGAATAAAAGGAAATCGATCGACTGAAATTATGTGAGATTGCGATTGATTTCAGGGAACATCATGTTCTGATGCTTAATGCATACCTTGATAGCCCTTAATAACATAACTAGAAGTACATGACTGATTTCTGTTGTCCATCACTTTAAAGTTTGAAACTCTAAAGGCTGATCATTGAGTTAGTTTGTTTGTGTGTAAGCATATGAACGTACACAGATACACGCACACCATGGGCCCGTAGTTATCACGCCTCTCAGAGTAGGACATCAGTCCTAAGTGGCCCACCAGTCTAATATTGCTCATAACTCAGATAAAAGTTTGGAGTAAGAGGACTCCTATCATGTAATTGTTGTCAGAAGGTGGCTGCATTGAGGCGACAACGCATGCACGTTTGTTCAGAGACATGTATGTTTGACAAGCATTTGATTAATGAATAAATACTATGTTAATGCATTTATTAAATTGATCTCTATTAAACCGTTTTTTTTTTCAGTTTCGCTGCAGAAATGTGCAATGTCCACTCTTGCCCCTTGAAGACATTAAAAACTTGACTACGCATCGCTGTCTTTCGCACTCGTCTGATGTGTGCGTAAATTTAAAAGTGCTGCTGATGGTGGTTGATATCATTCTGCACACAATCCTTTTCATGCTGACAAGTCACTGTAGGTAATTTTCCTTTTGGGATGTCCTTGTTTTAACAATTAATGTATTAATTGTTTTTACTCACAAGCTCTGCGGGTAAAATGCTCTCTGTGAGAAATCTGAGTGTCCTGCTAACCCAATTATACTGTAAAAATAAACTATGAACTCTTATTATATTGTATTTAATGGAATGGGACAAATTAGAAACATAATTACAGCCCCCATTGTGTAAACAGAACAAGATAGAACTGTACAATACAAAAATCATCTCTCCTTGATGAAACTTGCACAGTGATCTCCACCTTAGTTAAAATAAGCCTATTAATGTTCTAGCTATTGAATTGAAAAGATAGGCCTATATATAAATATTTATATATGGGATATTTTCGTTAGTACTTTAGAATAACTTTGAAGCATTTATAAGGTAGTAGTCTCACATTTTATTTAGCTGAGTGTGATGTCTGATGTCAGATATGCTCAAATCAGGGTAAACAGCTCGTCACTTTCTTTCACTTCATATTTGTTTCAACCACACATGTTGCTGGAGTCAAGGATCTGTTGGATCCCACATTAATAAAGTAGTGGTAAAAAGTGATTTCATCATGTATAAAGCATTGTACAATGAACACTCATTGATGAGCAGTTCATAATCAGTTATAGATGACTAATAAGATAATGGTTTATAAAGCGTAAATTGATGATTTACACACTACATTGTGTTAATAATGATTTATAAACAATTAATAATGCAATTCATTATGAGTTCAGGTAGTTAGAAAGCATGAGTTAAGTCTTTTGTGTGAGTGCATCTAAAGTGAGGACTATCTATGCATTACTATAAATGACATGTGAAGGCTGGATTGAACAAGGCAAGCATTGGTTAAGACATTAGTGTGAGCTCATCTAAAGGGAGGACTACGCCTTAGGCCCTGTGTCCATATAGCGTTTTTCTCTCTTTCACTCAGCCATACTCTGCATTACTAAATTATATTTAAAGGAAATGCCTCAAGTACCATTGCAGCAGTACCAAGTAATAAGTAGTAACAAGTAGTAAGGCATAGTCCTTACTTTAGATGTGCTCACACTAAAGACTTAACTAATGCTTTCTAATTCCCTGAACTAATCATGAATTGCAGCATTATTAAGTGTTTATAAAGCATTATGAACACATTATAAATCATTTGTAAATCATCAACTTGTGCTTCATAAATGATCTTATAAATCATTATCTCATTATCTTATAAATCATTAATAACTGATTATGAATTACTTACTAATGAGTATTCATGTAGGAACAATGCTTCATAAATGATGAATTCACTATTGACTACTACTTTATTAATGCTTCAAAGTTGCAGTTATTATAATGTTCAACCATATTGTCTTGTAAGGAAAACTGCACAAATTACTTCTAACACCTAAAAGCCGGGTCCTACTCATCACTGAGAGTAGGTGTAGGAGCCTTGGCAACTCACTCCCACAGCCTACTCTGAGCTCTGAGTACTTTTAGCCATAAGTTCATAAGTCATAATTACATAAGTCATAAGTTCACGTTTAGGGCTAGGAGTAACTTTGAGAACTACAGACCTAGGTGACCCCATTTTTGAAAACACACACACACACGTTTGTGTTAAATGCACAGGCCATTAAACACAATGTGACCTTCCTAAGGTGTGCTGTAAACCAAATCACTTAGCGAGCTAATAGAGGGAGTCCTTACACACACAACCACACACACACACACACACTTTGTGTGTGATTCACTAAGCGCGTACACAAGAAAAGCACATGTAAGCATTGATTGCTTCTGTTATCATCTTGTATCTTCTTAGTAGATAATGGATGACAACACAAAAACACAGACACACATACACACACACTGAGAAACTCATCCAATACCATCCCAGTCATACACAACAAGCACTCATAACACCTGCTGCCAGGACTGTGTGTGTGTGTGTGTGTGTGTGTGTAATTGCGTGTGTTGCCCGACTATAACCATGGGCGTAGGCGGTTGCAGATCAGCCTATTTCAGTATTTATAATATGCGGGTGATTTGTAGCCTAGTCCTAACTAGACCTTGGTACTCATTTCATTCATACTAAAGGTCTAGCAGTGCTGTAGAGACAAACGATGTCTCACTTGAAGGCGGGTGCTGTTGAAGTTTAAAACCTATTGGCTCTGCCCAGTGCCACTCTGGATCTGCCTTAACCAATCGCTAACGTTTGGTCGTGACGTATTTCATGCGCCAGAAACCACGTTGCGCGCAGTATACAAACGGCAGATGCAGTGAGCATTAGCATTAGCCTGGTTCCGCCCGCCTCCGTACTTACGCTCAATAACTGAAATTCGTGCACGACCTCTACATCACTGTTCTCAGGCCGCGCCTCCTGTTCGCTGATTGGACCGCAGATTTTGGGGAAAAGAAATCGTTCTAACATAGTAGCATCGCCAAACCTTAGTACTGAGTGAAATGAAATTTGAGCGGAAGTACGTAGGTGGGCGGAGCCAGGCTACTTCTTGTATGCCATCCTAATTATTTCAGTTTGATACTGCATATGCTTGACCTTTAATGCCATTATAGCCTGTCCAACAAAATCCTATGTGATTTGTTCAGATTATCTTGTGGTTCTTTGTTGTCCTTGTTGGATAGACTTCTAAACGTATATATGATGTAAATTGTTAATTAAAAAACAACAAGCTATGAATCACTACAATTGTATTTGTCATAGTTGCCATAGCACAGTATCTTAAGTCTCTAGTACACATTGATCCACTCGCAGCACTTCGATCCTGTCCACATTTTCATTATACCTCCATGGTCGGTGACAGTTAATAACGGAGATTGCGCTGCCAGGTCGCTTCATTACAGCTAAATAACTAGGCTGTTGTCTGTTTGGTTTGGTTTGCAGATGCTTTCACATCAGCCTGCGGGTCCGTACCCATACTGTAGCTGCCGCAGACATTGTAATCCTCGTCTCCACAGTATAAATGCCGGACCGTTTTAGTTTGAATCTTCATGAACCTGTGGTTTGGTTTTTCGCTAATACTATTTGCCAAATGTCCATGCTGCAGGTATATAAGATGGAGTGGTATGAATATATAAGGTTCTATATATATGAGAGAGAGAGAGAGAGAGAGAGAGAGAGAGAGAGAGAGAGAATTGCAAAAGCAAAAAGGCTACATGGAGATATCTCAGACACAAGAAGGCTAATGTTACGACCCTGCTCAAGGGCAACAACATAAATTACTTAAACCAGATCTAGATGAGGAAATGAGAAACAAGTTTATTATAACCTGTACAAACATAGCTAACAAATAGTGCAAGCTGCCGCAGTCCAAAGTGGCAAGGACAAGAGCGAGAGTACAGCTCGAGAGGAGCTTTTATAGTCTTCCTGGTCAGGTGTTCCACAGGTGTTCCCCCTCAGGATGGCACAGTTCCAGGACACCTGAAACGACAACACAAACCCCACAACTAAAAGGACCTATTCGTAACACCCCCACCCTTAAAAGGGTTGCTCCCAGCAATCACTAATAATTCAAATAAAGACAAAGTATTGTAATAAAGGCAACTTATGCTCTAAACAGTGTCAGCCAGCACCTTAAGGCAACTTACGACCTGGACGAGGCATCAGCCAGAACGTTGTCCTTCCCATATATGGCAGATATGCTACAGAGAAAAAACAAAGGATTGTGGTTGGTATATAGCACAAGTGGCCTGCTAGTGGAAATGCAAACTTCAAAGTGGGTCAAAGCAAGAACAAGGGCATGGGTTTCCTTCTCAATGGTGGAATAGTGCTTTTGATGGATATTAAACTTCTTGGAGAAGTAGCCCACAGGATGCTCTACCCCCGCAGGTCCATCCTGGAGAAGGATGGACCTGAATCCATCATGTAGGGATGCTGCTTAATTGGAGCTGCATCTCCTACATCAATGTCATGCATGATAACATTGGTGCGGCTCGGAACATCAGAAAAGAGGTTTGCATATTGCCAAACTACTTGGACAATTTCAGCACACTTAGAAGGTGGCAAATATGAAAGGTGCAGATTTAAATCAGCCAGTATCTTTGAGTTGGACAACCTACCCTGGAGAACCTCTTTTGGCACATCTGCACAGTCTACAACTATGTTAGGATCATTAAATCATCCTCAATGGCCACAGTCAGTGCACCTACAGGCTTTACTTCTGGCAGACTAGCCTTAATCCTGTCACGGTAGGGTTTCAGCATATTCACATGACGCAACCTATGTCTTCCGCCTACGATCTGGGGTCTTTACCAAATGGTCACATTCACCAACTTTCCGTTTTGGTCCACCATATTTAGCTTGTAAAGCAGAACTAGGAAGGGGCAGGAGCACCAATAGAAGACTCTGTATTGGGCTTTTCTGTCATACCAGATCTTCATCTTATCCTGAGCCATTTCTAGATTCTCCTTAGAAAGTTCGCATGCCCTTCTGAGCCTGGCCCGGAAGTTACACACATACTCCCAACAGGTTAGTACGACAGGAGGTCTGATCACCCAACCACTTTTCTTTCAAAACCTTTAAAGGTCCCCTCACTGTATGGCCAAACACAAGCTCTACAGGACTAAACCCCAGGGTCTCCTTGGTTACCTCTCTGACTGCTGTAGAGGAATGCCATCATCCCAGTCCCTTTCAAAACCCATACAGTAAGCCCTCAACATTGACTTGAGAGTTTGGTTGAACCTCTCAGATAAGGGACAATGCTGAATACACAACTGCTGCAACACCTGGGAAAAGAGGCGAGACATAAAATTAGAGCCTTGGTCAGACTAGATCACTCTGGGTAGGCTAAACAGCGAGAAAAACCTCGCACATAGCAGGGGCAGTGATTTTCTGCAAGGGGAAGGCTTCAGGGAATCTAGTCACTGCACACATGATGGTCAGTATGTAGTGGTTCCCTGCCTTAGTGCGAGGAAGAGTACCAACACAGTTAATCAGGATTTGTACAAATGGTTCTCCAACAGCAGGAATAGGATGTAAAGGAGCTAACGGAATCTTCTGGTTTGGTTTACCAGTAACCTGACAAACATGGCAAGACTTGCAATACTGAGTTACATCTGACTTCAAGCCAGGCCAACAGAAATGCCTTAACATAGAAGGATTATCAGTCACATCGTGACTGATAAGACCCAATCAGGAAGCGAACGTGGGTGTCTGCATCATCGGTCTCTAAAATCTCTGTATCCGCCCGTCCAGACTAGTCCAGACTGAAATGCAACCCCAGAGTATTCAAAATTAAACGGGGTCAGCAGTGTTTTCAATAACCTCCGCTTTAGCAGTTCTAAAATGCCGGAGTAGTGTGT
Source organism: Merluccius polli (assembly GCA_030340625.1). Classification (NCBI taxonomy): domain Eukaryota; kingdom Metazoa; phylum Chordata; class Actinopteri; order Gadiformes; family Merlucciidae; genus Merluccius; species Merluccius polli. Next base: position 206,493 of record JAOPHQ010003981.1, read on the forward strand.
ACAATAGGCATAAATGTAGCAAAAGTTATGCGTTTTTTTATGTGGATGTAGTCCAAGTCGCTGAGTGCAGTATCAATACTCAAGAGTAAACAATGAGTGACCCCCCCCCCCCCTGGTACCTACCTATCCTTTGCTATTCCTAACTGTCTTCCGAGGCATGCCAGGCTCGGGGCCACTTTGAAAGCTAACATCAGCACCAATATTGTCCTGAACCGCTTACCCCCAACAGAGACTGTAGTCTCCACCTACGATTAGCCTAAAAAATAACAAAAGAAAAACAAGAAAAGAGCAAATCATAGGGAGGACTGATTTCTAACTCCAGCTGGATCACTCCTACCTAACCCGGGAGATCCCCCAACTCAGACAAACCACACTCAAATGATCATACTCACCATGCGGTTAGCTTAGTTAGCTAACGCTGGGTTAGCACCTGGCGTTAGCTACCCCAACTAGAGGGAGAGGGCCCAATGCAGCTCCAGCACTTCACTAAAACAAACAAGAAGATTATGATCTTTACAAACCTAGGGGACAATACACCGAAAACATACAACTCCTCCAGACCAGATTCCGGAAGAGCCCTCAATATGTTAATGTGTATCACCTGAAGCTCATTATCAACAAGACTGAGTTCCTTTTCGTGCTGGGGAAGCACTGCCCTCACATGGACCTACTGGTCACTGTCGAGGACGTTGCAGTATGTCTTTCACCAACTGCGAGGAACCTCAGCGTGGTACTGGACAATCAACTGCACTGCACAGCCAACATCACCGCGGTGACCTGATCCTGCAGATTTGCTCTCTACAACATCTGCAGGATCCGGCCCTTTCTCACGAGGAAAGCAGCACAGCTCTTGGTCCAAGCGCCCGTCATCTCCCGCCTCGACTACTGCAACTCCCTCCTGGCTGGACTCCCTGCCTCCGCGATCAAACATTTGCAGCATCTCCAGAACGCTGCAGCACGACTCGTGTTCAACCTACCGAAGTTCTCCCATGTGACCTCCCTCTTCCGTGATCTCCACTGGCTCCCTGTAGCGTCTCGCATCAGATTCAAGACGATGGTACTGACCTACAAGGCTGTCAACAGAACCGCCCCGACCTACCTCCAAGTGTTAGTCAGACCCCACGCCCCGGCTAGAGCCCTCCACTCAACTACCTTAGCTGTCCGGCTGGTTCCGGCAGCTTCCGCAAGACACTCATGACCCACCTGTTCAGAGTTCACCTGGACTCTGCTTAGCCTCCTTCCTCTACTACTCTCCCCCTCCCCTAAAAAAACCCACAAAAAAACCCTTAAACACTTCTTGTATGTTCGTATGTCCTGGCACTTACATTAGTATCTTAGCACTTAGCATCTTACCCTAGCTATCTGTGTTGTATACTAGCAATAGGTTAACTTAGCAATTGAGAGAGCTTGAAACTTGTTCTATTGACATCCTTACTGTACTGACAGCGATATATTGTTGCACTTTCTGCTGACAAATGTACTTATTGTAAGTTGCTTTGGACAAAAGCGTCTGCTAAATGGCCTAAATGTAATGTAAATGTAAATGTTACGACCTGGCTCAAGGGCAACAACATAAAGGAATTAAACCAGATCAAGATGAGGAAATGAGAAACAAGTTTATTATAACCTACATAGCAAACAAACATAGCTAACAGATAGTGCAAGCTGCCGCTGTCCAAAGCTGCAAGGACAAGAGAGAGAGTACAGAGGTGGAGGAGGAGCTTTTATAGTCTTCCTGGTCAGGCAGATGGAGCGGGAGCAGAGAGGTTTTATTTGTTTGGGAGGAACAACTGACGTAGATTTTTTTTAATGATTGGTTTGTGTACATAAGACCCTAAATTACATAGTTAGAAGGCTATTGTGGATTTGGGTTTCCAGTGGCTTTAAGAATTAGATGTGTTTTATTATAGCCTAGGTCTACACCGATTGTATTCGTTATTTATGTTCACATGCAAATGCCTCTTTACTTTGTCGTTGTAATATTTCAGCTGGTCTGTTTTCTGTTCAACGTTTTGTCTCAATAAAGAGTCAAACATATGCATTTGGTTGTTTGGTTCATTAATCCAAATGCATTACCGATATTAGGCTGCACTCACCTATATGCTGAAAAGGTTGGCAACAAGTTAGGCAAATTATTGGATTAAATAAATAACAACTTTTTATGGTTGTCCGCAAATCTACTTCATATGGAACAAAATGATTAATAACAAAGCTATTGTAGTTTTCAGCAACACACTCAATGCAGCAACGCACAAAGCTAGGTCCTCAACTTGCTCTGCCATCGCAACTAATAATATAATAGTCTAATATTAGCCTTAATTTAGACTATGGTTAATAACTATGTTTGGGAAAGCCTTAGAAAAATCTGCCCAACAGGGCAGGAGGGGGGGGGGGGGGGGGGGGGGGGGGACCATGTATGTTCACGTCCTCGTGAACTGTACCAACTAGGTCTGCCTCTGGTTCACTAGCACATCCAGCTGCTTTACTTTCTCAACTTGGAATTTCCATTGCTTATAATAAATGTGTGTGTGTGTGTGTGTGTGTGTGTGTGTGCACACGCACGCATGTGTGTGTCTGTGTGTGTGTGTGTGTGTATGTGTGTGTGTGTGTGTGTGTGCATGTTAGTGTGTGTGTGTGTGTGTGTGTGTGTGATGCATAGTTAACATGCCCTTGCTGCCCTGCCCTGTGCGATCAATCTATTCAGGAAGTGTTAGATTAGCCCCGCCCTTCTGCTGTGCCTAAACGAATGAATATTAAAGAGGCATTGATTAAGGCTTTGCCACTGGCCAGTCATTACTTACAACTAACCCCCCCCGCTCACATTCTCCCCATCTATCTATCCGTCCATCTCTTCCTCACAATTTTTTCTTCCCAACTATCACTTCCCTCTAAACATGAGAGAGAGAGAGGGAGAGAGAGAGAGAGAGAGAGAGAGAGAGAGAGAGAGAGAGACAGAGACAGAGAGAGACAGAGAGAGGGAGAGAGAGTGAGAGACAGAGAGAGGGAGGGAGAGAGAGAGAGGGAGTGAGAGACAGAGAGAGTGAGAGAGATGTTGCAATTTACCTTTACTTCTGAGCGCATTGATTTTGTCATAAAGAAAAGCTGTTCCCCCAGCTATTTATTTTAGATATTTTTTTCGCCACCTGCATTCATTCCATTTCTGTCAATCTACCAATCCTAAAATGGTATCCACAACACGACACACATCGACAGACCTACATTTCCCTCACACAAGACCCATCCAATCCTGGCTTCTAATCAGTGGTATTATTTCAATGGAGCTGTCAACTTACTTAGACATCCCTTTAATAGGCAGGCTGATACTACACACACACACACACACACACACACACACACACACACACACACACACACACATCTGACCTTGGTGGCCGGTGATGGTGAGGTGGGAAGATTTAGGGATGATCTGCTCTGAGAGGCTAGACGGAACCGCCATTCAACCGTTGCATATATGTATTATACTAACCAATGGATATATTTAAAAAGAGCTTAGTTGATTGGATCACATGATTACGAGATGTCAATTATTTACACCGTTCTGCTGTCATAGCGACATTGTTGCTGTGATGCTGTCCTTAATGATGTGGTCTCAAACAACTCCCTGAACGACATCACCAAAAAAGGCAGCAAGATTATTTGAAGGTGAGGGAAGGGAAGGGAGGGGAGGGAGGGAGGGAGGGGGGCTAAGGGAGTGAAGTTCAACTGTGTTTGGTTGTTCAGTGTGTTTAAAGGCACACTATGCAACTTTTGTACCTTAATATAACAGCTTCAAAGTCATTTCGATGGTAAACAAACTCGTAGTATAGCGAATCATCCCGGTAGCAGCGCTGGTGAGGGTCGCCGCTGGCAGAACCAGCCATGCAAGTCTGAAGACGGCGCCCCCGACAAGTCTCGCGAGAATCACGAATTGCTTTACGGCACGACGTCACATACATCAGCGACATAAGAAGCAGCCTCAGTGGAAGATGCTAGCAGGCATTCACCTGAAACATTACCTGGTCAGTAGACATCTTTTGCCTGTTGGATGTCCGGCATTTCCATCCTACTGAACATGTACCGGTATACAGGGGGGAGGGGCTCAGGCCGTGAGTGCAGAGACGTAGAGCCGTAAACGGCTCTGGCGAGTGGAATTTACGACAGTTAACGTTAAATACAAGTACTCCGCAGCGACTGAGGGGTCGCTGTTTGACCAAACCAGAAAACTGCATAGTATGCCTTTAAAGATTTTTTTAAGGGTCATCTTCAAAGTTTTTGGCCATTAAAGTGTGTTAAAACGATCTTTAAAGAAATATGTGCCGGGGAAAGTTCTTAGAGCAGGAAATTGTTCAGTCAACAAATTATGACCTTGTATTGTCATATGTCGCTTTGATCGGTCGATTAATACAAAAACATTACAATTTTCGTTTGGATAGGCAGACGAGTGGAGTGTGTGTGTGTGTGCGTGCGTGTGTGCGTGCCTGTGCATGTGTGTGTGTGTAATAGTCCAGTGAGCCCCAAGCCAACAGGTGTAAAGCAATCTATGGAGGGCCTCCCAGGCTCCTGACACACATGCGGGACCCCAGGCACTAGGGGGGGGGGGGGGGGGGGTGCATCTGTGATGGAGGTGAAAGGAAAGTAGGGAGAGCTATAGTCCAGAGACGGTGTGGAGAAGGAGGAGATGGAGGAGGAGGTGGGGGAGGAGGAGGTGTGGATGGCGATGGAACGCAGGCTATGGTTATCTCCATGACACACAATAGGGCTTTGTCTCTGGTGCGACATTACTCATCCTGGGCTGAGAGAAATCTACCAGCGAGAGAAAGAGAGAGAGGGGGGGGAAGGGAGAGAGACAGAGAGAGGGAGGGAGAGAGAGAAATAATAGGATAAATGATGGATGGACCATACGTTTCGCACGGGTATCAGGACAGGGTTTAGGCATCACAGAGGTTTTTATCAGATTGCAACACGTCCTCCAGGAAGCCTGGCTCTCCAGATGTCAGGGTCTGTGTTAAAGGATGGACTAAAGTCATGAATATGGAGAAACATATATCTTGATTATTTATCAAATGTTGCTACCTGTTCACTACATGTGGATCCTTTCTCTCTGTCTCTCTTGCACAAGCACATGCAGGCACGCACATGCACGCATGCATGCACGCATGCACGCACACACACGCACACACACACACACGTACATGCACGCATTCACAGGCACACACATACACACAGACACAGACACAAAATACATACAATTCGTACATCCATGAACAAAGTTTTGTTGCAATTTATCTTTTTCTTCTGAGTCCATCGATTTTGTCATCAGAGAAGCTGTTAGCCAAGCTATTTATTTTCTATTTATTTTAGCTATTTTTTTTCCGCCTGTGTTCATTCTGTTTCTGTCAATCTTTTCTCAGGCAAAACGAATCCTAAGATAGTAATAGACAACACGACACACACAACAACAGATCTACATTAACCTCACAGTCCCGAGTCCCATCCAATCGAAACTAACACATGCATACACCCGACTGCAGCTTCAACCGTTGCATATATGCATTATAATAACTAGTATGTAAGTTGTACTGCATTTTGAGTCGGTTGTTCTGTGTGTTTAAAGGCCCCTTGAAGCGGAAGTCCAAGTGCTATTTGATTCTGCATATTTATGTATTTCCGGTAAAAACACAAAGCTAGGGAGGGACTTGTCTCTGATATTGATTGGCGTTTACAGTAGCCAATAGCCCTGAATGTGCTGCCAGATTGACAGTAGCTAGCAGCTCAACATGGAAAGCCATGACAACAGCCTGCTCTCTGTTGTGGAGGACTTCTCGCCACTTACTGGACGAATCAGACAGGAAGAGAAAAGATAGCGATTTTAACGTTAAAATAATCAAAAATGGCTTGAATTTTGAATTGTACTTTGAATTGAATGTTTTTTTACATATATATGACATATAACAAGAGATAAATTAACAATTAAAACAGGGACAAAGGATTAACTAGGAAAATGTATAGTTCATTAACATGGGGCCTTTTAAGTTTCAAAGTGTGTTAAATGAAAATGAAAAAATCTCTGGAAAATAACGATTTCCCTTCTGATTTGCCAGGGAAAGTTGAAACACTTCTCAGAGCAGGAAATTATTCAGTCGACAAATTATTACCTTGTGCTGTCAGATGTCTCCTGCTTTGATCGCTCGATTATTACAAAAAAAAGTCAATTTTCGTTTCGATAGGAAAACCATGCCAGACGAGTGGAATGTGTGTGTGTGTGTGTGTGTGTGTGTGAGGGGGGGGGGGGGGGGGGGGGGGTGAAGTGTAGAATACACAGACAAGCCAATGTGTCCCAGAGAGAGAAGAGAGAGAGAGGGCAACAAAAGAGTGGTGTTTAACAAGCCCAATTTCACCTTTTTTCCATTACTTCTTCATTCTTCAACTCCTTTCTTCTCTTATTCTGTCTGTTTACCCTCTGCTGCAGCCAAAATAGTGATTTATAAGCATGGCTGCCTCATCAAATAGGGCCTTTTGTCCCATATCTCTCTCTCTCTCTCTCTCTCTCTCCCCCCATAATAACACCTTGGAAAGCTTCAAACACATCACAACTCAAACACATGCACACAAACAAACCTAAAAATCAAAATCAAACACCTATGCCCATCTCCCTATGCAGTCCTTGAGTCGGTATACACAAATAGCTCTCTCTCTCTCTCTCGCTCTTTCACATATAAGCACACACAACCCAGTAACACAATGTGTGTTTGCTGTGCCTGGATTCTAATCAGTGGTATTATTTCAATGGAGCTGTCAACTTACTTTGACATCCCTTTAATAGGCAGGCTGATACTACACACACACACACACACACACACACACACACACACACACACACACACACACACACACACCTGACCTTGGTGGCTGGTGACAGTGAGGTGGGAAGATTTAGGGATGATGTGCTCTGAGAGGCTTGAGGATAATGGAGGTCTTCTTTTGGGTGGACTGGCCCTTTGTAGTCTTAAACTGTCAGAGATACAGAGGAGGGGAGGATACAGGATCTAGAGACAGACGGACGGACAGACTGATACCTTGACAGACGGACACACTGACATAGATTAAGAGAGGGGATTATTGGTTTTATGCCTGTGAAGATCAGTCGGTTGTTTTCTAAATTATTTGTAACTTATATTTTGTCTGATGTAACGTGTGTGTGTGACTGTGTGTGTGTGTGACTGTGTGTGTGTGTGTGTGTGCGCATTCCGATCTGTGAGCACAGCTGTGTGACTGCCGTCACACCTGGGTGTAGGAGCATTACGGTGTGTGTGTGTGTGTGTGTCTAGCGAGTGAATGGAGATCTCTGGCCAGGTTTCTCTATGATCGACTACCCATCCTCAGACTGATCCATCTTGCTGCCAGAAACACATGATCAAACCAAAGCCTTCTTTTATTAGTGTGACACCTGTTGCTGTACCATCCCCTCTTTTACCTCTATCTTTCACCAGAAGAGTAATACACCATGAATCCATGTCCGTCCATCTGCTGTGAAATTCAGCATTCAGACAGAAGCAACTGTAAAGCTTAGCCTTGGGATGGAACCTTAGCCTAAGATGCTGTGGAGCCTTAACATGATCTAGTGAACAGTCTGTCCTTTTAATACTCGTTTAAAACACAGTGACATACCAAAACTGTTTTTTGTATGATAAATATTATTAAATAATTTAAAAAACAACACAGTGACATGCATAGGCATGTTAAACATAAGGTACTGTATATCAGTATTGTGTAATGTAGGCCTATATATTAATTTATGTTGGGCCATTTGTCAATTCCGTGTCACAATATGCTGTATATGCCACTGAGCCCAAGGGTTTTGCTGCTCAAGCGATGACATTTAATGACATTGAATTGATTTAGAGGAAGACAAAATGACGCAGATTCTAACTGATAAAAGACACTGTAAATATGTATCGTACATGTATAGTATGTATAGTACATTTACAGTACAGTGAGGGTCTGTGGGGTCAAAAGCTTTGCTCAACGACAACTATTCCAGGTCAGCGTATTGATAGACGTCAGAACTCATGGACGACTGTCTCTGTCTCTGTTCACTCATCCAGTTCACCTTCGGACAGGTTGGTATTTTTGTTTAAGGGATGCTGTGCAGTTGGTCTGGGGCTCTGAAAACAAACAATACTAATTAACCAAAAAACACTTTTACTTTTAGCATTCTTTTATTTGCAGTGCAAACAAAGAATGTGTGTACTCCATTATAACACATATTGTGTATCACAAGGGCTTAAACACTCTGCAAGCAAATCAAATGAAATGGATTCCCACTTGGTTAAGTCTATTCTCATCGCCTACAGGCGACGCCGAAAATATGAGCAATACATATGTTGATTATCTTGATGCCCCTGAATATAATATGGAGACATCATACAAACAAACATGCATACACACACAAAAACACACATACTTGCACACACACACACACACACACACACACACACACACACACACACACACACACACACACACACACACACACACACACACACACACACACACACACACCTGACCTTGGTGACTGGTGACAGTGAGGTGGGAAGATTTAGGGATGATGTGCTCTGAGAGGCTTGAGGATAATGGAGGTCTTCTTTTGGGTGGACTGGCCCTTTGTAGTCTTAAACTGTCAGAGATACAGAGGAGAGGAGGATACAGGATCTAGAGACAGACGGACGGACAGACTGATACCTTGACAGACGGACACACTGACATAGATTAAGAGAGGGGATTATTGGTTTTATGCCCGTGAAGATCAGTGGGATGCTAGGATATATACACCAGCAATTCTATGTAGTGTGTGTGTGTGTGTGTGTGTGTGTGTGTGTGTGTGTGTGTGTGTGTGTGTGCGTGCGTGCGTGTGTGTGTGTGTGTGTGTGTGTGTATGTGTGTGTGTGTGTGTGTGTGCACGCATGTGTGCATGTTCACTTCTTTTGTGGAAAATGCAGCCTTACTTATGTGTTAAAGTATGACTTTTAATTTTGAGGTGAGGGGTTGTTTTCTAAATTATTATGAAATATTTTGTTGTCTGATGTAACGTAAAATGTGTAGTTTGTGTGTGTGTGTGTGTGTGTGTGTGTGTGTGTGTGTGTGTGTGTGTGTGTGTGTGTGTGTGTGTGTGTGTGTGTGTGTGTGTGTGTGTGTGTGTGTGTATCTGTGTGTGTCTAGCATGTGAATGGAGATCTCCGGCCAGGTTTCTCTATGATCGACTACCCATCCTCAGACTGATCCATCTTGCTGCCAGAAACACATGATCAAACCAGAGCCTTCTTTTATTAGTGTGACACCTGTTGCTGTACCATCCCCTCTTTTACCTCTATCTTTCACCAGAAGAGTAATACACCATGAATCCATGTCCGACAGAAGCAACTGTAAAGCTTAGCCTTGGGAGAACCCATCCTAAGATGTTGTGGAAAAAGCATGACATCCGGTACTGTTTATCAGCCTTGTCTATATTAATTCATGTTGGGTCATTTGTCAATTCCTTGTCACAATATGCTGTTTATGCATCTGAGGCCAAAGGTTTTGCTGCTCATTGGTTGAGGGATGACATTTAATTGCATTCAATTGATTTAAAGATAAAGGAATGACACTGATTAAAGACAGTACAGTTATTTTATTGTTACTTTTTTATTCAAGAAGTCTCCATGTGTCTCCATTTAGCACCTCTTTTGCAAGAGATACCTGATTGCACATGATCACAAACACATGACATATACAATGAAATTGGCAAGACAGTGAGGATGTGTGGGTCAAAAGCCTTGCTCAAAGAAAGCTGTTCCAGGTGTAGCCGTACCAGGCTGCACTGCGTTGGATTACACACTTTGGTCCAGGGTAATTTACTGATCTGGGCCTGATAAGTTATTTATCCCACCTAACACTCCTCAGCATACCCTCAACCACATCCCTAAGATGAACTTTGTTCAATACACTGATCAAATGGACCCCAAAGCTGCTAATTAAACAGCGTAGCGTGATTAAGTGGCTTAAACTGATCTAAACGTAACTTTGATTATTTTTCTCAAATGGGGCACCACTTCCCGTTAGGAAGAATATAACTAATAATAATAGATATTAGATTATACTATGAAGATGAACTAAACCAGCCAATCATCTGAAGTCGAAGTTCTTGTCCAAAATCAGTGATTCTGCAATTCATCAACCACAAGCAATTCCTCCTTTGATTACAATGAAATATATTGACATAAATAATAGGGACGTGATTAATATAAATGATGGGAATAGCCAAATGCAAACAAGACAACAAAAAAAACAATTGAAACAAACTCAAAGCAAAACACTTAACTGGGGACTTAATAGGGGAATTCTGGACCGGAGAATTAAAGTCTACTAAACCCCAACTTGATTGCTGTAGCAAACTCTAATTAGACCATTTCCCTAACCTAGTGTGCATCAACTCGCATGAGAGACAAGGAATATGTTTACTTTCTGTGATGGTCTGGCCTGGAGACTTTCCGACTTGATGTCACTTTTATTCATGAATTTGCGTCCGGGTCGGGTCTCTTCTGGACCTCTCGAGCTCCAGCAGGGACCGCGTCGGTCCGGTGACTCTGATTACTCAAACTGGAGACTAATAACTTGCGCTAAACTTGGGTTCAACTGAACACAGAATCATGCGTCTTTACGCATGCCTTGCTGAGGAGGAATTTAGGAACACAATCGAATCTCAATCATCTTGAATTTCGAAGGTGTGGTATCTCAGAAAAATACATATAAGCCTAAAAGAAAAAGAGATAGAGAGAAGAGATATTTGTGATTAAAAATCGATTGTCACCTTATTAATTTAACTGATATAAAACAGGTATTATAATAACACACATGTACTTATGAGATTAAATTATCTGCAAACTAAATAGTTTACTTGAGGTAGTTTAACACATGTCAAACACCAATCTAAAGCAGCAAAGTTAAATCAAAGAAAACAAATACATATACAAGCTATAGGAATCAACAAAAGATGTGTGACCACATGGATGAACACAATCAAAAACACTTAAACATACATTCAATCGATTACATAACCGTAATATGTGACTGTGGAATACACTTATGAAGCTTGCATTGATTGAATGTTGAATTCAGACTTAATGTTAACTAATTAAACATATAAGTAAGTATAATTAGAGAGAGAGAGAGAGAGAGAGAGAGATTGTGGAATAGGAATAGGAATAGGAATCGGGAGGTGGGACTTAGATGCATGTTCTGCATGATGGTCACAGGACTGTTTTACAACCCTCACTATAGCCGGGAAGGGTGAGCCAGAGGTAGAGAGACAAAGGGGGATGTAGAGCACGGACAGTAATTACTTGATATAGCATAGGTAAAAGAAAAGAAAACCTTATTCGTCTTAACAACATATTTGAATGCTATAAATCAGGCATTGACTCAATACCCAGATACCGGTCATTTTAACGGATGTCATGAAGGTAAATCAAAGGTACATGTAGCTGAGGCCTCTCTTCATAAAGCATTATCAACGTTCAAAATAAACAGAATGTTGAACTAATTAAAACTTGAACAAGAGGGAGATAAAGTGAAAGTGAGAGGGAGAAAGTGTGTGTGTGTGTGTGTGTGTGTGTGTGTGTGTGTGTGTGTGTGTGTGTGTGTGTGTGTGTCTGTGTGTATATGTGTGAGGGGCTCCTCACATGTCTTCATGATGATAGTCACTGAGGTATTGTTTGACCCCCACTATGGCCGGGAGGGGTGAGCCAGATGCAGAGAGGAAAAGCTAATGTACAGAATGACATATAAGGGCACTATAGTTTCTCAAATAGGATTCAAAGAAACACTTCATACGTGTTCGGCATATGTCCTTTTCCTTCTTGTGGAAGAGAGGGGTCTGGAAGATGACCCTGTCCCACATGGTGTATGATTAGACGCATCAGTTGGTAAAACTGTCTTGAGTGTGTCTTGCTGTTTAATTAACAGCTTTGGGGTCCGCTTGGTCACTGCGAGATTAAAGGGGGTATCTTCTTGGGAATGGCAGGATGTGGGTGAGGTTATGCTGTGGAGTGTGTGGGTGGGATAAATCATTTATCAGGACCAGATTAGTCGACGACCCCCTGGACCAAAGTGTGAAATCCAAAGCAGCGCAGGCCGATACGGCCACACAGACACACTCAAGACATTTTGACCACCTGATGCGTCTAACCATCTGGGACACACTCATCTTCCAGACCCCTCTTCCATGCGTTCCTGAGATGCACGCTCCCCCACATGCAATTTTACATATACAAAACATCAAATGTCTATTGTGTTCATCCATGTGGTCACACATCTTTTGTTTATTTATATACTTTGTCTTTGCCCTTTATTTACTCTTTAACTGTTACTTTTATACAAGATTGGTGTTTGTTACGTGTGTGAACAACCTCAATTCAATGATTTAGTTTGCAGATCATTTAACCTCATCAGTACGTGTTATTATAATGTCTGCTTTATATCAGTTAAAGTTCAGTTACGTTTATAAGGAGACAATCCATTTTTAATCTAATTATCTATTTGCCTTATATCTGATACAGCTTCATGTTTGAGATGTCAGTTCTTTATTATCTGGGGAAAGGAGAATAGGCGTTGTGCAACAGTACGTCAGCTAGTAAGAGGTGGCGTCTCATCATTAGGCCCAATCAGATGAAAATACACACACACACACACACACAGAATGCTGCACTACCAGTAGATAGATTTCTAACCAAATCCTCAAACTTGTTTAACCCTAAATCCAACCACTAAACCAACAATGAACACAATTTATATTTTATCTCGATTGCTATTAGAAGCGTGAACTGGTTCACATCATGTGATTTCAACAATTCAACATGATAGGAACATTTAGTCCTCTTTCTGAGGTGCTATGACACACACACACACACCCTTGATCAAAGTGTTGTCATTTACAATTGAATAATGAAGAAACAAATAGGGCCTATAATTAATAATCAGCCTCCATGTTTAGACTTCTGGTTCACCTAACATTTGAGGTTGCCATGGATTGCTAAACAAGATCAGGAAGAAAAGTGAATGCTGTAAACAAAACTTAATAATGAGGATATGCTAACATACGATATGCAGCACGCACACACACACACACACACACACACACACAAGCACACACACACACACACACACACACACACAAGCACACACACACACGCTCAAGGCTATTTTAAGGGCTGTTTATTACCGACGGTTGGTCTCAGACCTCATTCCTTTACTGCTGGTTGTTATTGCTGTAATTGTTTTCTGGATACCGACAGAGGTGCATTTATGGCCAGTAAAAGACAACTTACAAAAGCCATGTGCTGTATAACTGACTGTTATCACGGGTCCATCACAGTACACGGCCACATCAAATCTGACGCAGGATCATCAATGCATTCCTGGTGGTAAAACTAGACTGACTTTCTCATTTATTAACGCAGGGATATATAATTGCTTTGAGGTTTGTCCTTAATAAGGAGGAAATTATTTCATGGCTCAGAATACGTTTGTAATTTGCTTTGATGAACGTGGAACTTCAAATTGCAATAGAACCACATTAATACTTTAATGCCATTTTGTCTGAAAACTTTGTACATTTACAATATATGTAGATTTAAGGAGAATAGCACGTTGGGACAAGTCGAATGAACAGACTTAAAGCTTGGGTATGTAGGTTTCACCGAGGCAGACGCTCAGCTCATTTGAAATTCAGAATCGTAACAGCCTAAGAATTAGTTACAATTCAGAAAGGCCGTCCCTTGGCCCCGCCCACCAAGCCTCGCTCACCTTGCTCTACCGACGCGCTAAAACTGCATGAGTAAACTCTGAACATTGCCGTTTAGCAACGGTAACACTGCATAAATAAATCTTCGCGAGACTATTTGTCAAACGTTGGTGCAACATTTCTATAAGCAGTGATACTTTATTCCTCGACTGTTCAGATGCCTTCCCCTCTTCCTTTTTACATAGAAGAGTTGCTTGCTCTCGTCTGCAGAGAATGCTAAAAACTTTATATGATTTTTTTTTCTCTGTGTAGTCGTTGCTTGCCTCTTTTCACATGGCTGTGTTTCTCAGAGCTGTGCTGTTTGGGGGGAACAGCAGAGAGAGAGAGAGGGAGGGAAGCACGTCCACGCATTTCCACCTGTATTCACTTGTCACAGTGCGTCTTTGTCCCCATGTCGGACTTTGATGTTCATGCCTGTGTGTGTGTGTGTGTGTGTGTGTGTGTGTGTGTGTGTGTGTGTGTGCGTGTGCGTAGATGCACAAGAGTGTGCATCTGGGAAGGTGCATTTGTGTGATCTCTGATTTGGCACCAAAAACATCTAAAAAGATGATCTTATTATAATATTAAGATCATCTTTACAAATATTATCTACATATAATAATTTAAGAAATAATATAATGAATCCAAAGATTATCAGAATTATTATTATAATAATATAATAAATCATGATAGACCAACAATCAGTCCATCCAGCCTTAGTCTATGGTTGGTTCTTAACCCATAGATGTTCATTTGGATGATCATTCAGGAGTTGAATATAGATAGCAGATGTACTATCTACACTATGGAACCCAACTGTGATATTATTGGTTGTTTGGTTGAATGTTATTCAAAGATTCAAAGTGTTTATTATCATACGCACAGTAGAAAACATGTTTCCCACATTATGCCCACACAAACTAATGCCATCACGAAAACATGTCTGCTAATAAGAAGTAAAGTTGAATTTCTTTCTGAATTCTTTACCTTTTATTGACTGACTATTGAGTAAATGAGGCAAAACGGTCCATTTTAAATGTCATGATATATTTAAAAAGATACAGAGACAACAAGAGATGAAAGGACTGTAGCTTTGTGTGGTGTTTTTAATTGGCTCGGATCAGTCGTACATACAAGCTGAACATTGCAACCATGGATATTGGTGACTTAAATATGGCCTCTTCTTCTCTTCATGAAGCCATCGTTGTATTTGGGACCATTTGGACACATTAAACAGGTACTGTAAATGTTACCAGATTATTTTATGTTTATTTTACATCCTGTGGTGCTCACAGCACAATTTGAAAGCACAACTAATCTATCTGGATTGGTTATTGAACATTTTTATGTAAAATTAAGTTTTATTTATCTATCTATATTTGGGGTTTTGAGGAGTGGATAATAGCTTATTAGTGAGAGGTCTGTTTAGGGACTAAGTTAACAAATGAAAAACTCTCCTGTGTGTATTGTGTTGTATTGTTTTAATTTGTAGACCACACACATTTTTCCAAATTCACAATCAGTGTCAAAAAATAAACAGGTAAAGTTAGTTACTGAAAATGGGTTTGATATTTTTTCTTTGATATATTTTTTTGGATTTGGTTCAGCTTAATACAAACGTGGCTGTCAGAACTTCACTTTTGAGTCACATGTTTCACACAAAACTAAATCAATTCAATATCCTGGAGGCCATTTTGTGAAGTGCACCTCAATTCAATTCAGAACATGCACCAAGCGCCGTCCTCTCCATGACGACCGCTGGGTGTTCATTGCCGTAGCGTTGAAAGAGCTTCAATAATATCAAAACCTCAGAGGCTTCTTCTTTATGTGGATGGGGGAAAAATATGATGCAAGATGCCTGTTAAAAAGAGCTAAGACACGCCATGGTGCACTGGCTTCCATGGCTTTCACACACACACACACACACACACACACACACACACACACACAAGGCACATATATACACTCAGTCACACACACACACACACACACACACACACACACACACACACACACACACAAGGCACAAGGTGTGACACTCAGTTACACACCCACACACACCAGCATATACACTCAGCAACACATACACATATACACTCAGTCTCACACACACACCAAACACACACACACACACATACACACAGTGTGATTGGACAACACACGTTAGCTGCTGTTGCTGTGTGGCCGGTGTTAGAGTTCTAACTGATGAGGAGTTACCTGTTAATGCAGACAGTGTGCCGTTACACTGTACCTTTAGACACACATGCACGCACGGCACGCACACAGGCACACAAACAAATACACACACACACACACTGTCACCTAGAATGGGAATGCTTAATGAAAAACTTTCACTTCAGAGACTAGGAATCCTCAGATCATCATAATGAGGCAGAATATACAAATCACACACAAAGCATATACACACACACACACATACACACACACACACAAATACACTCAGACACACACACACACACACACAATAATCTAGAAACACACACATCCATACACAAAAAACACATCCACCCTTGTGAAAAGTGTGGCTTGAGGAGTTGGGAACGTAAGTGAAGATTGAAATGAGACGCCAGGGAAGTCTTTGAAATGGCAGACCAAGCGCCAGCTATTGATTTTCACATCTGTATGCAAGTTTTCCCTATAGGTGTGAAGTGTGTGTGAATGTGTGTGTGTGTGTGTAACAATGGACCAGACAGGAGAATTCATTACAAGCAACCTTTCATCATATCGCGGCTGCCTCTTTGTTATGCTCTTTGCTTTGGTTATATATATATACTGTATATATATATACAGTATATATATATTAATTTCCTCTGCCGTTGTGATCCAACTGCTTCTTGTACTCTTCAATGTATGTCTTGCACCATCAGAAAAGGGATTATTCCCCAGGTTAAGCGGACACCGCTGAGTGGAGAGTGTGGTCACAGTGGGATATAGACAGGGCCTGTTCACCGCTTAGCCCCCGGCTAGGATAGCCTGGGGCTTATACTTGATCCATGTTCACACACCTTTCTGCATGGCCCCGATTCACACCGGCCATTTCAGCACCATTTCCTGTTTGGTCTGGAGCAGGGCAGGCCGAGCGAGCCCCAGGCTGTGGTTGGTGCCAGCCCACTTAGAAAACAATGCCGTGTGAACACTTTCTTAGCCCAGGGCCAAGTAAGGAGTTGGCCCCGCGGCTGACCATAGGGTGAAAGTCAGGTTTTACTTGTTGTTGTTGCTGCTGATGAGAAAACAGAGGTGTGGTGGGGAGGAAGCGAGGCCCGGCATTACTGCCCAGGTGAGTGTAGGGAGGTTGTAAAAGAGGCAGGGCTTACTGGAGAGGAATCATTCATCGAAATGACTTGTTATTGACAGTTATTCCTGTGTAATGTTCTTGGAGGACCGATCGTACTTTTGTTGGTCTTGTTGATGCTCTTTGTCCAAAGCGATAAGCAACAAGGCAACATGAATATTGTTTTCCAGTAACCATTCTGACTCCTTGTTATTCCTTGAATTGCAGATTAATGTGCCGATTAGTGTCTGTTTATTTTATTATTATTAGAAGACAAGTAATGAGTAGTGGTAACTAGTCTATTGTAACTTGTATTGCTCTGCTCCAATACTGTCCCCTGTCTTCTGTATGGCCTTCAACTGTACAGCCATTGGGTGGATGAGGCGTCTCCTCGGCTACTCCCTATGCAGTGGCTTGTAGTGAGTTGGATGCAGGCACAGATAAGGTACGATTAGTGTGGAGCTTGTGTGCAGTGAGTTATAAATTATGTTTTCGCTGCGTTTGACAGTATTGCAAATGAGAATCCGTTCTCAATTCACTTGGCTGGTTAAAGATTGGTTAGATAAAAATAAATAAATAATGATATATAAATGATATATATACATTTTATATATAAAATAAAGAAACTATGCTAAACAAATGAATCCAACTGCTTGTAAAAAGGCTTGATCATGTACCTGTGAATATACCAGTCAGAATATACCTTGTTCTCACCAGGGTCCACCAGGACCTGGCTCATAACGACTTGGGGAAAGGAACCTACGTAAAACTGTATGTCAAAGTAAAAGTGCGGTGTGTCTTACAATTTGTAATGTTGCATCCTGGGTGTGGAGTGGTGTCTGACCGTATCCACAATTCATTCAAATGCTGGATGCAATTTCATTGATGCTGTTCCTGTTCCTGTATCTGTGTCTGTGTGAAATAAGAAATACAAATATGAAATGAAATCGAAATAGAAGAGGGGGATGGAGAAATAGTGCAAGGACATGCGAGTGAAGGAGACAAAAGCAGATGAACTTTTCATTTCCTGTGAGGGAAGGTCAAGAACAATCTGATAGAGGGAGTTAAAGTTAAGAACTGAGTTCAGTGTCACATTCCTGCACTGGCGCTGTGTTGTAACAATTATTACATGGCTGTGGCAGTCGAACCTGTCACACGCCACCTGAGTGGCTTGCTTGGTTTCGCCGACACACAGGACACAGGTAGATGTGGTACAAACTAGTTTATTGGCAAGATGTTACAAGCCAGAGCAGATGGACCATGCTGTCATGACAGTCTCTCTCTCTCTCTCTCCAGCCCACGTCAGTCTGACTTGGGCCAGGTGAGGCTGTAAACCAGTTATCAACCACACACACACTCCACAATGGCATAATGGTAACAACAATAACAACCAAAATATTAATTGAAGCAGTGATGGAAGCACAAAAAAAGCAAAACTGTGTATTTGTATATCATTTTGTTGTTTTGTATCCAAAAGCATTCCATTGTGCTGGATTTAACGTATATATGATTGATTGATAATTAATTGATCAAGTTGAAATGTATTTCTGTTTTTAGAACACCATTATATATATATATATATATATATATATATATATATATATATATATATATATAAATATAAATATGTAAATATAAAGATGTTATCTATTCATGTTATTTTGTTAACTTAATATCGTGTAATTTGTCTGTACAAATTTCACACCTCAAGGTCAAATTTCAGCTCTATAACATTTAGTAGAATAGGTGAATCGATTGGCTCACTTACAGGACGATACGTCTCATTTGCAAAAACAATCCGTATTTGCCGACAATGAAAACCACTATGCATCATGGTATTTAGTGCAGAAATAAGTGTGCAACCATTGTACACCTATTTTACAGTGCATTGTGGGTATTAAGTAGTGCACTATATAAGGAAACCAGATTTGTACACTCCCATTTTGGACAACATTACAAGATATAGGCCACAAGTGGACCAATTCAAACACAGCCTTGCTTTTCTTTTCACAGCATCCCAGTAATGGCTTCTGTTTGTGTGCCAGATGAGGTCAAAGACATAATGATAACAAATGGGTTGTAACCACAGAAATATGATATTGGTTGTACGTTATGATGGGAGGTTAGTTGTTGTCAGATCCATGAAGTCTGCTCCTTTCACCTGCAGAACCAGCGATTGCTGACCTCATGAAAATCACTAACTGTAATTGATCACTCTGTCTCTGTTCATAAAACGGACTTGAACACAGTCACAAGCCTTTCTGCTTACAAGTAGTGATTTAACCAACAGTGGTTCATAACACAGGGACGATACAATATCTACCACTGAGTTATACTTATGTAAGACAGATGCATAAATGGATACATGCATGGGAACTATTACCAATAACACTATGAGGTTTTCCCCTTAGGTAGACCAAAAATTGATGTTCGAAAGATGGTTAAAATTTGCCATGAACTTCAGTCAGTCAACTTCACCTGCAAAACGGTTGATGATGTGGTAGCATGGTCATACGAAGGTGATTTAACTCTTTCAATAACAATACGTGTCACGCTACGTTGTGTTCCCACGCACCAGTGACTACATAGTAAGTCCTATTCTAATACAATCGGAGAGAATCATTTGCCATCTAAATGGAGTAAATTGTTATCATACATGGTCAATGATTGTCTGTTCCAACGCTAATAAAGGAGTGTAACAGCCAGCCTGGGTTACATCACAGCTCTGGTGAACCCCCGGGGCTAGCCTGACATCGCCAGACCAAATTCGCAAATGTGCCTTAGTCTGGAACCTCTCAGTTCATTTTCGATTTCCAAGGGGCGTTATCAACAGGCGCAGAGCCAAATGCCTCTGGACACAATTGGATAGACCTACAACCAATTAGAACAACCAAACGTGTGAAGTAAATTGAACTTGTTGGAAGTACGGTAAGCACATCTTTCTTATCAACCAAGAGAAAATATGCCGTCCAGTTCGTTTAATGCTGTCTCGAGAGCGAATTCAACAGACCGCTCCACATCAGCGGCAACAACCAACCACATCTTGGTTGTTTACGAAAAGGCCTCAACGGCACTCCTCTGCACAGTCATCGTATCAAACCCAGCCCACATCAGATAAACGGTCGTGATTGGCCCGCTGGAAATCTGTCTTAATGGGAGAGGGGCCAGACATAGCCTAGTCCTAACTAGACCTTCGTACTCATTTCATTCATACTCATGGTCTAGAACTGCTATAGAGACAAACGATTTCTCACTTGAAGGCGGGTGCTGTTGAAGTTTAAAACCTATTGGCTCTGCCCAGTGCCACTCTGGATCTGCCTTAACCAATCGCTAACGTTTGGTCGTGACGTATTTCATGCGCCAGAAACCACATTGCGCGCAGTATACAAACGGCAGATGCAGTGAGCATTAGCCTGGTTCCGCCCGCCTCTGTACTTCCGCTCAATAACTGAAATTCGTGCACGACCTCTACGTCACTGTTCTCAGGCCACGCCTCCTGTTCGCTGATTGGAAGGCACATTTGAGGGAAAAGAAATCGTTCTAACATACAGCACTCCCAGACCTAGTACTGAAGTGAAATGAAAATTGAGCGGAAGTACGGAGGCGGGCGGAACCAGGCTAGGCCAGACGTATCTGCCAGAGCAAATGAAACATGTGAGCTTGCAGATTCGTCTGGTTCCCAGGCTACCGGCGGACCCACGTTTTGCAGCGATCAGCTTTGCGGTTAATTATGTGGAAACAACATAACAGTGGTGCCACGAAGAGGCTAGACATGGGCTAAGCTGTTCCCTGACCTGCTTGATGAGACAGCACCCACGCCAAGGGCAAATGTTGTTTTCGTCTTTTGAACTCTAGACACTCTTGAGTAACATTTTACAGTAATGTGATTAACCGCCTGCTAATGATAACAACTATATTGATTTATAAGAAAGTGTGTATTTAGGGCAACAAAAAATGTAGGGCAACAAAAGAGTGCAATACAAGTGCAGTACATACCGTATGTGTACTGTGTTGGTATTAAATTCACTGTTTTAGTGGTGTGTATATTATGCTATACACTATATCATATCACACAGTACTGTAGTAAGTAATAACAACGCAATTGCAAATATCTTAGAAGGCAACAATTAAATAAGGGTTTAGGAAAAACACAGTTCCGCACTGTTTTAATTCAATTCAATTCTTTGAAACATACTTGTTTTGGTTCCTCCGCTAGCTGCTTGGTAAGGAGGAGGGAACCAGTAGGAAACGCTTGGATCCCCAGATCAACAAGTAGAGCCACAGCAGGCGTTGACTTGGATGGGACCCCAGTGGGTGGGGGTGCTGTTGTAGCTCTGGGGTGATTAGTGATGTTCTCCACTGCCTGCTTGCTACCTGTTGGGCAAGAGGGTTTGACCTTTCTGATAATAAGCTGTATGTGTGTGTGTTGTGTGTTTGTTGCACACTGCATGCATATTTTCATTATTATGCTTTGTTTACTCTCTTACTATTCACTTTTCTTCGTGATCTTGTTCAGTGATACATGCAACCTCAAACGTTAGGAGTGAACCAAAGTCTCAACACGGAGGATGATTATTAATTGTCGGCCCTATTTCTTTCATAATTATTCAATTGTAAATCCAGAACCGTCTTTCTGACCTCTGTAATACGACATGGAAATATGTCATATTACAGAACTAAGCAAATCAAAAGCAAAAAGCGTTTCTAGTAGCCATGTTATCCGTAAAATAATAATAATCCAAAATAATTCCTAAAGAAAAGCCAAAATAAAAACCCATTCACTCATGTTCTGTGGATGATGCAGGAAGCTTGTCGTCGCGTCTCTGTGTGGCGTTCACCACATCCAGGCCCACGCCCTGGTTTCCTCGTTACCTCAAAGAAAAGTCAAGCCAATTTGTCACTGCGTGTTTCCTCAGTCAAACCCCTCCAACCTTCTCGGCTCCCTTTTCCCCTGTGGTGTTTTGTCACACACCGCTCAGCGCGCTACAAATTAGTGCTAACGTGCGCCGTGTCAAACAGGGCTCAGAAAGCACAGCGAAACAAAGAGAGGAGATGAGAGAGATAGAGAGAGAGAGAGAAACAGAGAGAGAGAGAGAGAGGGACGCACAAAAGATCAGGGAGGTGTGGTTAATGAAGGAAGTAGAGGAAGGAAAAATGAAGTAGCATGGAGAGGCAAATTGAATGAAGAGTTAGAATTGAGAGTCGAGACGAGAGAGAGAGAGAGAGAGAGAGAGAGAGAGAGAGAGACACACACAGACAGAGAGAGACAGAGACAGAGAGACAGAGAGAGTCAGAGAGAGAGAGACAGACAGAGACAAATTGAAATAGAGAGAGAGAGAGAGAGAGAGAGAGAGACAGAGAGAGAGACAGAGACAGAGACAAATTGAAATAGAGAGAGAGAGAGAGAGAGAGAGACAGAGAGACAGACAGACAGAGAGAGAGACAGACAGAGACAGAGACAAATTGAAAAAGAGAGAGAGAGAGACAGAGAGAGACAAAGACAGAGAGACGGTGCAAAGAGAGAGAGAGTTAAACGCTTGAGTCTTGTCTGGGGCCAAAGAGCAGAGGGATTGTATGCTGGACACAGGAGGATCAAAATAAAAAAGGAGAGGAGATGAAACGAGAAGAGATGGGAGGCCAGAATGGAGAAAGAACAGAAAGAAAGGCTGTGAACTTGTGCGTGTGTGTGTGTGTGTGTGTGAGAGAGAGAGAGAGAGAGAGAGAGAGAGAGAGAGAGAGAGAGAGAGAGAGAGAGAGAGAGAGTGAGTGTGAGTGTGAGTGTGTGTGTGTTAAAATAAATTATACCCCATGAATCTCTGCTTTGTGTGTGTGTGCACATGCGTGTGTGTGTGTGTGTGTGTGTGTGTGTCCGTGCGCTTGTCTCTGTGTATTTATTTTCTGTGTGTTCATTGAAAGAACAGAGGCGGAGGGCCGGGATAGCAGGCCTCCACCTTGATGGAATATTGATGAGAAATGAAGAGGCCATTCTGTGGCTACAGGCACCCTGGGGGGACACAAAATGTCCAACGTTAGTGTGCCACAACAACAGCAATTAGCCATTTAACGTTCACTTGCCTGTCGAGAATTCACATGCCTATTTACCTTGTTTTCGCGTCACCGCGCCACGACACGCATACTCAGACAGTTGGATGAAAAAAAAAAGTAGTTCTTACTAAAAAAATCAAATCAAATAGCTCTGTAAAGGAAATGAAAATCTAGATGTATTTAAATGCCAGCTTTTTCTTTGAAGTATTGATCAGACTTTTAAATTCTTCCTTGGATGCGTAACCTAATCACTGGGTGATTTATCAGATCAGCGTTGCCAGATGGGAAATGTTAAAGTATCATACCAGAGAGGCTTAAAATTAGCGTATTTTGAGGAAAATGATCTTATGCAAATCATAACCAAGAGAACAAACAGGCATAAATGTGTCATTTCAGAAAACACATTTATTGAGACAAACGGCTTTTTGACACCCTCTAAAACTCTAGCCACATTGTGTAAAACAAAATAAACGTTGCTGACGTAGTTATATGATGCGTGGAAGGGGGTAGTCTTTCGGGACTCACTCAATTAAAAATGTCCCGACATTGAAAATGAGAGTCGTGCTTGTGAGTCGCGTTCATCATCACAACAAGCATGATTGATGCTGGAAAGACGTCACATGAGAAGAGAACATAGACGTAGGACCCATATTTTACTATGTTGATTGTGTCGGGAAATTAAATAAAATGATAGCCTAGGACTGATTACAACTACTATTACTGTCACAAAATGATCAGATTTTCGTACAATATGGGACTTTTGGCGTTACTGATCATACGTCGTACAGAGGGCAAAATGATCAAATACGATGATGATCGTACATCTGGCAACGCTGAATTAGATCCATTATAGTGCTAACGGTCATCGTTGTGGTCTCAGGAAGCCCGAACCAGTGGCGTTTTGCACTGACTCTCTGAGCTGCGCCCGAGCACGTGTGTTTTTCTTGCAAGGGAATCGGTGGCAGGTTTGACAATGCTGACGCTTTCAGATGTGGCACTTTCAGAGTCGCACCGGAGGTCGAATGACGTTATTCAGGCTGGACAATGTGGTCGTTCTCCTGACCCGGGGGTAGCGTGGAGCTGCATCCTTTGTGTCTCCGAGCGGGTTGAAAGTAAAATATATGTTACCGTGCTCAAGCACATAATTGCCAGCCCCTTGTGTATGGCTTTGTCGAGGGGCAGGTAATCACAGTGCATTCATGCGAGGAAGAAAACAGAAGAAAACCGACTTTAGCACATACCAGGCTTTGTCAGCAAGTGTTTAATACAATGGGGAGGCGTCTTTTGGATGCTGGCTTTCGTCACTAGAAAATCCAAAGGGAAATGGCCCTATGAACGCACTGGAATAGATTAGTTTATCCGACAATAACCTATAAAACCTGTCCTTGTATTCAGTAATTACATGTGATATGTCACTATGTTGCTGTGTTCACCTAAAACGCCCATTCATAAGTCATAACAAAATGAAAAGTATGTGCATGTGTGTCGCCGTAGGTAACCACTGAATGCAGTATTGATGAGATATCATGACCCATGTCATGTTAATGGAGCGGTACTTGTTTTGCTCAATACAATGAAATATTTACAAGTGGCTTATTTGTGCATTACGTATTGTTGTACATAAGTCTTCCCAAGTCTTCTGACTGTATACAATTTGTGTTGAAGTACTGTGGTGCAAAGCATGGCCTGTCCAATGAAAGGAGCAGTGTCCAACATTATACATCATTGGGCTTCTTGTTGTACTTTGTTCCTTCTCTGTGTGCACAAGGTACATTCTGCAAAAGCTGTTATTTCAAGTGTTTTTCCCCTCCTTGTACTCCCTTCTTTATTTCCTAATTTAGTCCCCGTTTCATTCATTTTAGTACTTTCCGTCTTTTCTTTTAACATGCCAGTGTGTTTTAATATCCCATGGAGTTTGGGAACGATATTCGTTTACCACTTTTCTATTTCAAAAGAAAGGCCATGGTGTGACTACCTTCAAATTTGTTTCCCTTTGTTTCTTTCTCTCTGTTCCCCTAGCCAATATATCACCCTCCCCCATTTCTATTTCTCTCCCTCTGACTCTCTCTCCCTCCTTTCATTCATCCCATCCAATATATCCCTCTCGCTCTTGGTAAATCACTGGGGATGGAGACAAACACAGTAATGTACTGATTGAATCACTATGAAGTGTTGTCCGATGAGGCTTATCACTGATTGGACTGCTGTACCACAGTTGGAAGGTGTGTGTGTGTGTGTGTGTGTGTGGAATGAAAAGGAATGTATAACTCTTTCTTTCTACCAACATAGTCCCATCTCTCTCCCTCTCTCCCTCTCTCTCTCTCTCTCTCTCTCTCTCCCCCCCCCCCCCCTCTCTCTCTCTCTCTCTCTCTCTCTCTCTCTCTCTCTCTCTCTCTCTCTCTCTCTCTCTCTCTCTCTCTCTCTCTCTCTCTCTCTCTTTCTGTGAACCTCTTACTCTATTCATTTACTTTGTCTCTTTGGTCATTAAAAGGACAGCCAACATACTGTTTAACATTTTTTAAAACAAGACACAGATCCTCATACCTGACCAAGTTTTCCTAGCTCAGGAGGTTGTGCTTCATTTGGATTCTGCAGTGGTGGTGTCTGGATGGTTTCTCATCTAGAGTCTTCATGGTTTGCTTATATGACTCTAGTGGCTTTAATGTGGCTTGTCCCCAACGTGTCAGACAGCAGTTAAGATGAGAGAATAGCATTCATGTACATTTTAGCTGCATCAGTGGACATGCAACTCTGTGTGAATCTAGAGTGATACCTAGATATTTATATTTGGACACTGCCTGTAACTTATCCCAATGACATAAAAAACATGCTTACAGTTTTTGTTGTGTTTAGCTGAAGGCAGTATTGGTTAGGCCATGTGGTAACATATAGTAACAAACCTGGCCTTACTAAATTCATTCATTGGTCCAATATTGAATGTATGTTTTGATTGTTCTCAGCCTCACTAGTAAGTCATTTCGGACAAAAGTGTCTACTAAACGAATAAATCCAGTCCTCATCTAAACCGAAACATTACATTGAACTGTGCCACATGCAAGTTATATTATTAGTATATTACCATGTGTGTATTACAATTATATGTGCAATTATCCTGTGCAATCATCCATCATGGTTATATCTGTATAAGTGAAAGGTGTGGTATTTTATAGTTTTTATCTTTATTTTATTTTAATGTTATTTTAGATTCGTATTTATCACTCAATCACTCTTTTCCTCTACTTTTGACTCTTGAGCTACTGTAACAAGGCAAGTTCCCCGGTGTGAGATTAATGAAGTTAATGTTTTCATATCTTATCTTATATGCAATCACTTCTTGTGCACAATTACAGTCTCTTTTTAAAGCTTATCTGACAAAGCATTATTTTATTTCCGTTGTGGGCGTACACGCACGCACACGCACGCACACACACCTCATCTTTTTTGTAATGCATTTGTTAGTGCTTGAGGTGCTTTCTTGAGGCAGTGTCAAATGTTGACGTGTGTGCGTGTACGTGCATGTGTGTATATGCATGTCCCCATGGAAGAGCAATCAGCAGAACAAAATGAACGATGAAGAAAGGAGACGAGAAGAAGATGAATAGCAGTAGAAACAACATGGCACCAGGGAGAGGCCTGATCTTGACAGCGCTAATTAAAATCCCGCCCATTAGCTTGGTGCTAATTGGATGATTTATTCTCCCAGGGGACTGACTGCCAATCAGACGAAGTCGGTGGTATTAATATGGATGTAAAAAGGCATATTATCATGACTGGGATGAGGGGGGGGGGGGTTGCATAAGGGAAATTGCTGCAGTTTTGATAACTTACAAGTGCAATTGTTCTTACAGGAAATGTGACTAAGGCATTGGGACTTTTCTCATACACAAACACACACACACACACACACACACACACTCACACACACACTCACTCACACACGCACGCGGGATGGCGCAAAATAGGCAAACATGACAAATGACTACACCATGCCTAAAAGGACATGTATAAAATCAATTTAAACACATTTGTTGTCCAGTCTCTTCATGTGTGCGGTACCTCAATGGTACCGCAACACATGAAGCGCTTTACCAGCTCCATACCAACTGGTGCGATTTGCTGTTTTACCACTTGTGTTGAATGTAGAGTGTGTTACTGTGTTGCGATGCACTGCTCGTTTGCACTTGACTTGCTAATGCGATGCCACCACAATCTCTGTGAAGAGCAGGCAGGAGAACCTCTTCTTCCTTGCTCTGTGCAGCTTGGAGGAGCCAAACCAGCAACCTTCCAGTGGCCAGTCAACCTGATCTATTCCCTCAGCTTTTTTTGTTGTTGTTTTTTTGTCCGACCGTACACAAAAATACTCAGATCAACCAATCAGCCTCTTCTTTTTTGAACTGAATTGATAAACTGAATTAGATGTGTGTGTGTGTGTGTGTGTGCATGCATATATTCATCCTAAGAGATTGACCGAGTTATTTAGATATCCACCTAGTCCTTCAATAGAGGACTTCAAATTGATTTAGCTGAATTGCCTTTTAAAGCTGCTTCAATTTCACCCCTATGCAAATCCACACAGCATGCCTTCTATCTCAAGCCCGCTCTCTCTTTCCATCCTCCTTTCCTCCTACACTCTCTCTCTCTCCCCGTTACTCCCCACATTCATGCTGTCGCCCTTCTCCCCCCTCTCAACAGCCCCTCTCACTGTGACAGAGAGAGAGATTAAATGTGTGTGTGCATGTGCATGTGTGTGCAGATGTGTTGTGTGTGTGACAGCACAGCAGTGAATCATTTAGTGAGTTCTACTTGTTTGCGTGCATGTGTGTGTGTGTGTGTGTGTGTGTATGTGTGTGTGTCATAAGGACTAAGGGACCTTGTCAGTGTCAACACAATTGCCAGTCTATAAAATGGCGGAAGTGTTTAGCCCAGGTATCTGGAAATGACTTCTGGCATTACCTGCTTGGCAGCCCCCCCCCCCCCCCCCCCCCCCCACACACACACACACACAGTGACAGCTATATACACACTCTAATTCTGTCAGACAAGTTCTCCCTCTCTCTCTCCACACACACATAATGCACACAGTGGAGGTTGCTTGGCTCTATCTTTTACCAAAGCAAGTTTTTTGAGGGCTTCAGCAGCAGGGGGTCGACAGCTATAGTGTCTATTGATTTTATATCTGGCAGCCCTGCGCCTGGCTGGCTCTCTCTCTCTCTCTCTCTCTCTCTCTCTCTGTGTCCTGCGTGTATGGAAGGGCAAAACCATACAGGATGAGATAGAGAGAGAGAAAGAGAGAGAGAGAGAGATTTGTCGAAACAAAACTGTGTGTACTGTTAAAGACAGTTATAATACGTTCGGGCGGTCCATAAAGCAGCGCTTCTCAACCTTTGGGGCTTGACCCCGCTTAGGGTCACCGGATATGCATATGGGCTCGCAGGAGATTGCTGACTAATAAGCTATAGTAATTTGATGCTACATTTTGGATTTGACAAAAGAAAAAAGCTTTCAAACTTCTCATAAGTTTCTGTATATGGACAAACCGCCTATTGATTTGTAGCCATGAGAAAACTATGAAGCACTTGTGGTGCAATGAGCAAACATTCACTGGGACGTTAATATTACGGGCACCTGTTGATTTAAAACAATGTGTATGAATGCACAAAAACGTAAGAAGTTGTGGTTGCAAAAAATATACAGGGCCAAAGATGCAGTCACGGGCCAAAAATTCAAATTCTTTGAATCCATATCAGAAAATTTAAATAAGAGAAAACGAGACAAATTGGCATTGGACCGGAAACTTCGCTTAAGATTTCACATTGGATAATACCACAATTACAATCCACTATCACAGTGCCAAGATGTGTTTAATTTGGTAGATGAATGGAGAATCAAACACCCTAGCATTACATTATATTGTGGGTGAAAGTGACGGGATATACAAACCGTTAGCCCCAGGCTAAATATTAAAGCTTTGCATCACTGACCACCGCTTAACAAAACTGCAGCTGTGTCTCACCCACTAAACAAAATTATTTTTGACACTTTAATGTGAAATCTTTACAAGATAGTTTTTATTTTGCCTTTTGGGCTGTTGGAGATTGAGTGGTGGGAAAAGCCCAGTGGTGAGTTTTCTGTCAGTAGTACACTGCATTAAATAAACTTGTCCTCAACAACCCAGACTATGTCTGTAGAGTTGTATTACAAAAGTGGCAGCAGCGATCTTCTTCCCTTACATCAGACAGCTTTGGGAGGTACACTGACATAGACACCCCCAGCATGTTGTGCTTTAAAGGGGGACCATCATGCTTGCTATTTTCTAATATAAGAATATTGCTTCATATGCGTGTTGTGAAAAAAAAATCAACTCCGTTTCCGCAAAGAAATTCCAGAAGAGTTGGTCCAGTGACATCATCCAGGATATGTCTTCTCCTCTATAGGTTGATGGCCTGCCTTTGACTACCAGACTGGACAATAACCACTGAAGCTGCCAGTGGAGTTACTGCTGGATGACTGAAGACAACACTACTGCACAGCTTGCAAAGAAGCCGATGTTCATACAATTCCAAAGAGGAATTGTATGAACATATTGTGAGCTGTCTGGGGAAAGACCTGCATAAAGTGCTGCTGGAGTGCTGTGTGTTGAGAGGGGCCTGCTGGTCTCAAGTCACCAGGGTGGCTAAAGAACTGGAGGCCTCATGTCAGTAGCTCTCCTCTGTTCAGACTAATAAGATGCTGTCCAAGCTTTTAGCCAATAGGATAAATAAGAGGGAGCGTTAGGCAGGGGTGTCAATGGCACACGGCCACGCAATATTGCTAACTGAATCCATGGGTACCTGTTTTCGCACGTTTTCCGGACTGCGTTACTGACCAGGGCCTGTGATCGGGCCCGGTTCTAGGCATGGGCACGGGGGGGCAATGCCCCCCCCCAAATGCTTTGACTGCCCCACCAAACCGACCCTGCTTCATTCCGAGAAAAAAAAAAAAAAAAGTATTCAAATAAATTATATTGTAATTTATTCCCATAAATGCTGCTCAGAATAATCACAGTCCATGGCTGTTCTGCCAACAGAGCCGGGGTCTCTCTCTCTCTTGCACCGTGCATATAGTCAGTAGCAGCTTCTCTCGGTTAGCATCACATTAGATACCACGGGCACTCCAGATTGTTTTAACCACAGCCTTGTTAGTTGTTAGCATGCCTGCTAGCAACTGCTTGTAGTAGCATAGTCCCACTGGCAGCTGCTGTGGAGTTTGTCTGTCCCGCTCCGCGGCATGGGAAGCCTCACAAGGGCAGGCTACGTACCAGTTGTGAAGCGGGTTTCAACTTTCAACCCTCGCTAGCCCCGTTGTTAGTCCTGTTGGCCCATGAGCCTCCCCCACCCCCGCCGACAGGATTAAACAACACACGTTATTGATAGGGGACTCCATTACCCGTAAAGGTTAGCGCCGCCGGGCACTGTTTACTTCCTGGGGCCAAAGCCTCCGACAGTGGCTAATCTGAGGATGCTGGCATCAAGCAGGGAGAAACAGGGAACCCCGGCAGGCACACACAACTTTCCAAAGCGCGAGAAAGTGGTGCACAATAATATAGCATCAATCAATCAGTCAAGATTTATTTTTACAGCGCTGTTTACAAAATTGCATTGTCACAGATTACTTCACAGATTACACAGAACATACATTTTGCCCCACCACCAAATTACCCATCCTCCTTTCACATCTATGCCCACCCACATATGCCGGTGGGCTATCTGAACGAGAGAGCTGCACGACCTGAGCCGCACTGCAGGGTGTCAGACATAGAAATAAGCTGTGCATGCGTACCAGACATGCCCAACTACCAATCACTGACCACCATTTCTTTCCCGCCCTGCATTGTTCTTTTTCCTTTGTCTTAAACTTAAACTACTGTAAATACTGTACTGTACTTACAAGTAATAAATAGCTAATCACTTCACTACCTCTCTGCAGTTGCTTATAGTCTGGTTGCCAGCCTAGTTTGCTCATACTGAGACTCTGATGAGAATTGCCTTGTTTTAGTGAGATCCATTTGATTTGTTGCTGCTAGATTTGGTTACTTGCAAATTGATGTAGTTAGCTAGCTGTGTGTGTGTGTGTTAGTGTTAGCTAACTTGAGTTTTACACTGCATGGTAGTGTTTCTCTTGAAAATTTAGTTTTTAGTGGTTCATTCACTGTGCTTTGATTATTTCATTGTCCTCTCTTTCTCTGTCATCATGCACCGATTTCTTGTTGTTAAACCTCGCAACGCTGCTACAGGGCAGCAGTCAACAGAGGCAGGCTCCATGGTGTCGTCTCATGGTACTGCTCCTCAACTCGACCCGACCCCCTACCCAGTTGCACAAGCACTGCACCCCCTGACAGCATTCGTGGTGCAGCAATGGCTGACAATAACCATGGCTTGAACAGCCTGGCACCATCGCAGCCCATCCTTGTTTTCCCCAAACGTCACTTTGGCCAGACTGCATGTGCATTCAACTCAGGCTGGTACTGTGGGAGACCATGGATGGAGTACTCAGCAAAGCTAGATGCGTGCTTCTGTTTCCCCTGTCGCAAATTTGGTGCAAATAATGACAGAGATTTAGTTTTTTATCAAGCAAGGTTTCAATAATTGGAAAACTTCATTGGAGAAAGACAAGGGATTCACCAAGCACACGTCTAGTCAGTGTCATTTGAAGAGTGCTGTGGCCTGGTCGCAAATGAAGCAAAGGGAGGAAACGGGGGCAACCACTGCAAACCTCCTAGGGCCCACCCAGATAGAAAAAAATAGGTAGGCTACTACAATAAAAGCATTGGAGAAGTAGTGAAGTTCCTTGCAGTTAATGAGCTTCCGCTGCGTGGCAGTCTGGAAAGCCCACATGATGACCAGGATGTCTCTGCAGGCCTCTTCCTAAAACTGGTTGAATACACTAACCCAAACTGAATGAAATTACCAAAAGTATTCCTCAAAATGCAAAATACACATCCAAAAACATTCAAAATGAAATAATTGACACACTGGCTAATTTGGTATTACATGAGATCAAAAATAAATATAACAATGCAGATCACACAGGGTTTAGCATTAAAAGTGATGGAACTAGAGACAGATGCAATGTGGAAAATCTTTCAATTATGATTCGGTTTGTCTGCAACAGTATTCCAGAGGAAAACCTGATTGGTCTGCTTGATCTTAGCCAGTTAGATGCAGAATTTATGACCACCCAAATTCTACAGCATCTTTCTGACTCTGCTGTCATGAGTGGGATCAGGGGTGGGGTTCAGGCCTTGCTGCAAAAGAAGTTAGGGAAGAATATTCCATATATCCACTGCTACAGCCAACAGCTGCACTTAGCAGTGGTCCATGCTATGCATAGCCGGTTCTCCCTATACGCACACTACGCAAGTTGCGTAGGGCCCCGCAGGTTAATTAAGGCCCCTCCCCCCGTCTCCACTTCAGTCAAACTTGCGACAGGTAGCCTATAGCGACAGCTAGTGCCTACAATGATAAGAAGATGAAGCGGAATTACCGCGGAAAAAAAAAAAAAAGATCTGAACGCCGGGCCCCCTCTATGGCCGGGCCCCTGGGCCCGTGCCCAGAAAACGCATTGGCTAATCCGGCCCTGGTCCCCACCACTATTTATAATTTGAATTTTGTCCCCACCACTTTTAAAAATGTGCAACCCAATTGCGACCGAAAAAATCCCCACATACTCAACCGCAGCCCGTTCTCATCCCAACTACAGCGTCCGCTCGCAGAGCAGAGTCTACAGCGTCCATTCACTCCAATAATAACCCGGTCACGGTAAGAGATTACGCTAACCATAACCCTAACCATAACCCATAACCCTTTTTGGAGTGAATTGTTTCACAGTAGACTGCGGACGCTGTAGACTCTGCTCTGCGAGCGGACGCTGTAGACTCTGCTCGTCTCTTACCACCGCGATCGGGTTTATGAGAACCCAGATCGTTTCACACAGATGCGGGAGGGTACCTTTGGCATCAGTATCAGACGTCTAGGGGCGTGACAAATCGTCGGTAGCCTATATTACGAGTTGGGATGAGAACGGGTTGTCTGCCGAAACCGTCAAGTCTAAATCATGCGATAGGCGCGATGACATCCTCACAGCATGTGACATCCTCACAGCTTGTAGCGTCGACGCTACTGCCCATCACTGTATTTCAGTCCAACGTTAGTTGGCTTGGCATAGATACAACTGAACGCCTTTATCAAATGGAAAGAAGGCAAAAGGATTAACTTTGACTAGCCTAAATATTTAGTTGAATTTTGATTTGCTGTGCTGCCTGCACACTAGATATACACATAGCAGGCCTAGTCTAAATTATAAGCATGAAGTATTAAACATATTCATTGTAATTCATTTAATAACATTTAAATAACAACATTGGCTATCTGAACAGTTATGGTTTTTGTTCATATGGAAACTTATTATTGTCATTTTTCATATTGTTATAGCCTGTGCTGTGGTTATTGCAACTATTAGTTGTAGGCTTTTCGGTAACACTTTACAATAACCATAGTTTATAAATGGTAAATAGACCATTTATAAATGGTAAACATATAGTTTACTAATGTTAAATCATCATTTATAAACAGCTTATAGACCAATTATAAATGGTAAATAGACAATTTATAAAAGGTAAACAGATAGTTTACTCATGTTCAACCATCATTTATAAACAGCATATAGACCAATTATAAATGGTAAATAGACCATTTATAAATGGTTAATAGACCATTTATAAAAAATAAACAAATAGTTTATTAATATTTAACCATAATTTATAATTGGCAAACAGATAGTTTATTTATGTAAGTTAATAGTTAATTTACCATTAACAAGCAATTAAATTATGATTAATAATGTTTATTAATTATTAAGGGACTATTTATTAAATGTTTATATAGAGTTCAAATATTGGTTGCAAAACATGTATAAAGATTAAAATGTGTGTAAGTAGCACATTGTAAATGGTTAATAATTGGTTTATAAACCATCTATAAACATTACTTCGATGGTTATTGTAAAGTTGCAACATACTTTGTAAATGATTAATAAGTGTTTCATGTTATTGACTCTGTTCATAAATGTGTTCAATACGATGATCAGACCCTATTCTTTTGCAAAAAATAATCACTCTGTTATAGATCACCATTAAAAGAAGTCAAATAAATGTCACTTGATGATTTACAGTACAAACAGCATATTAATCATTGAATTATTTATGAACATAAGTCGCTACTTTACAATAACCATCTAAGTAATGTTTATAGATGGTTTATAAACCAATTATTAATCATTTACAAAGTATTACAAACATATGTTGCAACTTTACAATAACCATCTAAGTAATGTTTATAGATGGATTATAAACCAATTATTAACCATTTACAAAGTGCTTTATTTGCTTGTTAATGGTAAATTAACTATGAACTTACATAAATAAACTACCTATTTGCCAATTATAAATGATAGTTAAATATTAATAAATGGTCTATTTACCATTTATGATTGGTCTTGCTGTTTATAAATGATGATTAAACATTAGTAAACTATCTGTTTACCTATTATAAATGGTCTATTTAACCATTTATAAATGGTCTATTTACCATTATAATTGGTCTATAAGCTGTTTATAAATGATGGTTAAACATTAGTAAACTATCTGTTTACCTTTTATAAATGGTCTATTAACCATTTATAAATGGTCTATTTACCATTTATAATTGGTCTATAAGCTGTTTATAAATTATGGTTAAACATTTGTAACCTATCTGTTTACCTTTTATAAATGGTCTATTAACCATTTATAAATGGTCTATTTACCATTTATAATTGGTCTATAAGCTGTTTATAAATTATGGTTAAACATTTGTAACCTATCTATTAACCATTTATAAATGGTCTATTAACCATTTATAAATGGTCTATTTACCATTTATAAACTATGGTTATTGTAAAGTGTTACCGGCTTTTCAAATGTATTTGAATTTGAAACAATTACTTTTAACTCATGTAGTGTTAATATAAGTCACTTTTGAACAGCCAGTACAAGCAGCCCAGACCCTAAAACCGCTCCACCAAATGACCCAGCAGACTGGCCTCCAGTCTTAACAGACTCTATGCGAACTGAGTTTGTGCGCAGAGGTCCATTCAAACCAAGACAGGATTTTTCTTACCCCAAAGACAAGACTAGTAAAGGTGACTGTAAAACATGGTTATATTTTGGCCCGCAGAGTTCAGATAGGAGGGCCCCTTAACAGGATTTTGCTTAGGGCCCCATGGAGGTTAGAACTGGCACTGATGCTATGCAAGCCGAGCCATGTGCAAAAACATTTTTTGACCTTTCCGGATCACTGCACTCCTTTTTCCATCGACATTATGTGTCACAATAGTATGATGTGCCCTCCCTTAAACGTCTGTTAGAGATAAGGTGGACAAGTCACCATGATGTGACAAAGTGCCTCATGGAGAATCAGGATGGTATTACCGGTATCCTTTCAGAGGTTTCGGAGGACAGTGCAGCAGCTGTGGATATAAGCACAGAGGCATCAGGGCTGTTGATGATGTTGAGGAAGCACCGTTTCTTTGAAGTAGGAGGATTCCTCCTGAAAGTGTTTGGTGCCTTAAAGCTGGGAAATGCCATTCTACAGGCTCATTCTGTTGACCTGTGCTGTGCTGGGGAAGTAGTCAGTACATCTCTGCAGGCTCTGAGGGAGATGAGAGATGATGAGTCATTAACCGATTTTGACATAGACGACCGTGCTCCAGCAGTTAAAAGAAAGAGGACAATGAGCTCACAGGGAGTGTTTGTTCTGTCCACTGTAGGCCACGTCAAAGACTCCATGACTCCAAGCAAGTCTCTGAAGAGAGCTCTTCTCAATATTTTAGACAGAGCCATTGTAGAGATGGAGACCAGGTTCTCCAGAGGCAATCTTGATCTCATGAAAGCAGTGAATTGCCTTCTTTTTTAGATAATTAGAACTAACTATAATTGGGCACTGATAAAGTTGTCCTCCTATAACAGGGGGGGGGGGGGGGGGGGGGGGGGGTGGAGGCAGGTTTAAAATTTTAAATTCAAAATTGACAATGCCAATTACATTGTAGCTTCACATTTAAATAGAAAATATGTTAGTAGACTGACATCAAGAAGTGATGACTCTACTACGATGCGTAGTAGAGTCAAGTCTTTAATAGTCCCGAAAGTGGCAAGAGCGGAGATTGCACATTAATAAATAATTTCATTTAACAGTTTCCCTGCAGAAATATTATTTATTAATATATTATCAAAGCATTCTCTGAACAACAGTGCTTGCGTTGTTGCCTCAATGCAGCTACCTTCTGGCAACTCCTAACTGATGAGTCCTATTCAGCACTCCTAACTTTCCTCTGACTTATGAGCAATCTTAGGATTTAGGAATATTGATAGCTTACTTTTACTCCTAAAAGTAGGAGTAGGACCAAAATTACGTCACTTTCAGAATTTTTGGCCACTTAGGACTGAGCTGCTGCACACTGGCCCACCAGACTGCCACACTACGTTGTGCATCGATGGAGGCACGACTTTGAGGTGTTGCTATTCACCTTTTAGTTGGCAAGCGCAACATCATGCAGCGTTGTAGCAAGGGCATTCGACACCCCACGGACAACCATCCATGACGTGCACAAAGCAGCCACTTAACCTATTAGTAGGACCGTTCATCAGCTTCCCTACAGCTGATGAACTGGCCGAAATTGGCACTGAATTTGGTTGAACCCCTCACAATGGTTTGTCAGGGGTTCAGAAGAGTGGCTGGAAGCCTGGATGGATGCCACATCATAATAAAGCCGTCAGCAGACAATGCCAACTGCTACTGCAATGGTTGAATTTGTGGATATTTTAGTGGGCTATCTAGGGTCTGTCCATTGTGCAATGTTGAAGAATATGTTGTCCTCGCCAACAGGGACCTTGTGGAACCAGACTTTGGTGCAGCGGTTTTATTACGGTTATCATAGAAATACTGCAGTTGCAGGTGCAGAGGTCCGCTCATAAGCACACATGAGCTCTGTTGGCACTGGTAAGTAAATCAACATCTTTCGATATTTAATACACCAAAAATATACAATATACAGAATATTTGAATTAAAAACAAAATGTAAAAGGAAATTCTCATAAATTCTCATGCGTATTTTCCCTGCCTGAATTGGAGCCAGCGGAGACCACTGCTGCAGAATCAAGTTTTTATCAACTGCTTTTTTCCTTTCAATCTCTATATTGCCATATTTTGCAACATTTACAACTCTTCTCTGTTGGTATGTGTACATAATGTTATGTTCTTATTAGTGGTGGGCTGTTATCGGCGTTAACGTGCTGCGATAACGCGAGACTCTTATCGTGCGATTAAAAAAATATCGCCGTTAATCTATTCTCAAAGTTGTGTTGGGAGCTGGGTCTATACCGGATTTCCACCAAGGAAGGTAAGGAAGGTACGGCTGCGTCCTCTGCCCGGCGCCCATCCCCCCCCCCCCCCCCCCCCGTCGGTTGTAGGTCTGGGGTGGGTTACGATCGCGCAAACCCCCCCGTCGGTTGTAGGTCCAGGGTGGCGGGTTACGATTGCGTGACCCCCCCCCCGTCGGTCGTAGCTCCGGGGTGGTGGGTTACGATCGCGCGCCCCCCCCCCCCCGTCGGTCGTAGGTCCGGGGTGGGTTACGATCACGCAGACTTACTTTTAGTCATTATTTAGGTAGCACACACATATTATGAATGCCTTCGACAGAATTCAAATGAGCCATTTTAATCTAGATTAATTCCAAGATTACAGTGAGATTAATCTAGATTAAACAAATTAATCTATGCCCACCACTAGTTCTTATACTGTATGTCTTGTATGTCCAACTTACATCAAGCCCAAAACCACGTGTGCTCTACTTAGTGAAATGTTTCTTCAGGTTACTCCAGGCCCTGATGCCCAGAATAACCTCTACTGGAAGCTCTTGTCCTGCTCTAGGCCACATGCAACAGCCATGGAAGGTTCCTGGACATGGACTGGGTCTCTGGCTCTGTACACACCAGGGTGTTGAACAACAGTCTTTTCTATGTAGGTATATTGTATCCTGCTTGTGGCTACTTCATTGTGGGTGACAGGGGGGTACCCATGCATAAACACACCAATCACACTGATTACCTCTTTCAGGGAGCCCCTGCAGGTGAGGGTTCAGGAGCGCTTCTACGGCCATCATGCAAAGGCCTGCAATGTAATTGAGGAGGAGTACTTTTTTGAAGGCCCTGCAAGTCAGTTAACTCCACTCCCTCTGTGCTGCCTGAACACCTACAGCATGAATACAGCTTAAGGCAATGCTAACCCTTATTAGACCCTTTTCCCTACTATATGTTTGACTTTTATTCAGGGTTGGATGTAGGCGTGAGTCTAGTAGCATCCTCCAACAATCTGTCCTGTGTGAAACTGAGGGTCTAAAGCAGTGCACATTTCTCAAGGAGC
Source organism: Merluccius polli (assembly GCA_030340625.1). NCBI lineage: Eukaryota > Metazoa > Chordata > Actinopteri > Gadiformes > Merlucciidae > Merluccius > Merluccius polli. The sequence continues at coordinate 245,140 of JAOPHQ010003981.1, forward strand.
AAGACATGCAAATGTTGGTCCTCATCACATACAGAAATGTATGGTACCACCTCCTATTTGCACATATTTGTAACATTTTCACATATTGTAACCCTTTTTAGGTGGCCAATTGGGTGTGGGAAAAGTTGTGTCCAGAAGGAACGGACCATTTCTTTGCTCCCAGTTAAAGGTATGTTTCTTGATGTTGCTACAAGTTCAGTTTGTAGAAGTGGCGGAGACAGACTGTGAGGACTTACGGATGTGGAGGCCAGCAATAATAAACCATCTGTACTGGACTGCAGCCTCCACCCCCATTGGAGACCCATACCTGATGGAGGCCAAGTGGCAGAGCATAGTCAACCATGTGCAAGACATCCACAACCACAATACCCCTGCATTTACCTCCTGCTCACACCCACCTCTGGAGGGAGAAACCAGAGACAAGGAGTGGCTGGAACCAGGTACAGTATATTGCATACACTAGTCAGACTGAAATAATGTGGTTTGTATTGTTTCCAATGGAAACAATCATGTGGTGTAGAGAATAATCTGGAGAAGACTGCTGTATATTTAGACAGTTCTTACGCCATAATAGAAATGTTGACCCAATGGTGTTGACTGAAATATTTGTGCATGCAGAATGAACTCTAGCCATCAAGCAGGAGAGCATAGCAGCATTTGTGAAGGAATGTCCACAAGTTATCCCCACAGCATCTGACCTAATCACTGGCAGCATCTCACTCTGCGTTGCACCAAAGCATACTGGGTTCTCCTTCCTTGGCATGTAAAGCAGGTAACCTAAGTCAAACAAATATGTGACAGTAAATGTCGGCACGCTATACTGTTCACAGCACATTATTTATCCCTCCCTCTTCACACACCTGAAACCAATCTCTCCTAATTTGGCCTTCTGATGGCTTGATACTTCTGACTGGCTTCAGCTGTTTAGCTTCTCAAAGAGACATTACACAATTTCCCCCAACAAAGTTTATTTTCCACTCTGCTTATGGTGGAGTAAGGAACAGAAAGTTTGAAAAGGAATGGAATGGATTAGTGTCCCAAAAAAGCTAGTACCTCTTGGGTATCTTGGGAAATCACCCTTCTTAAAACACAGTGACTATTTTGAATAACAATACAAGTGATCTATATCATGTTTTTGGTGTGGTTTAGATGGGCATTTTGTTTATTCCTACCTGATCTACCTTCTGTCGAAACATCTACCCATCTGGTTAGCCATTATTGCTAATGTTTGAGGTCGCACTTTAGTTTACAGTACACTAATAGGATGTAATAAGCCGTACTTTGTATCAAATCTATTATCAAGACATTATACACCTAAATTATGCTGTAATTCCCCAAGCTCTCGAAATGTACCGAAAGACCATTTGAGCAAAAACGCTCAGAATAAACTACAGACACGTGTTGTATATATATATATATATATATATATATATATATATATATATATATATATATATCGTCGATTACTACAACGTCCATGGTGCATTGTGCTGCAAGAGTGAGTCAAGTCGGCCAATGGGAACTTGTTTACATATAGGTGAGAGAGCGTGCTGAGATATAAGCTTGGCTACTTTTGTTTAGAGTTTTGTATTTTCTATTTATCCACATGGTCACTTGTGGACCATGTGGATAACATCATGAGTCTCATTGTTTCTATTTGTCGACCTGTGGACCATGTGGATAACATCATGAGTCTCATTGTTCTGTGCTTGGTCGTTCAGGATATGGAGTTGCTAAAGCATCACTATTGAGTGTTGAAAAGTAGCTGTAAGCGCAACATATGACACAGAGATTTGGTATTTAACAAGTATATGCATGTCCTTATTTGCATTTCAATAATAAAGTAATGAATACAAAACAACAAGCTTTGTATCAATACGCAATTTTATTTGCAATAGTTAGTTGCCTGCCAGAAAGGCTAATAAGGGTCTAATAGTGGGAAATAAAGATGGATTTCACGGTACAGTTTTACGGTACAGTTCTGTTATCTGTAATATGTCAAAAATGACTCTCTAAGAAAGTCTAATAAGGGTCTAACAGTAGTAAATAAAGATGCAATGTCCTGGCAGCTTCCATAGTGTTGTGATGTTCTTTGAGGAAGAAGGCCGCCGACACAGGATCGCTTTTAATTCACTTTATTTGTTTAGGTTTAGGTCTATTATCTATGAAGCAAAAGGAGGGGTATTGTATAGTTCACGTGTGGAGCGACTCTTAGCTGGATATCTAATCGATACGCTGCCTATAGAGTTTCTGACCTCCCCTGCTTGTGTGCGCTCGATGGTACCTGGGCAGGCGTGGCCTCTATGACGCGTAATATGCTCTGATTGGCTAGTGTTGAGCGCCCGCCCCCAGTGTATTATGTGTGCTGCCATCTGGTGGCCAGGTGCGGTTAATACAGCTTATATATTTGTTTCTGTTCCCTAGTGGCTATGTGAGGATATTACAGCCTGTTGATACATGTGCTGTCATTTATTCGTAACAATAGCATACTTTTATTGGGGTCGGATAGTGACATGGCATCAGGGGTCGCGTTAACCGAATATTTTCCGTCATTGACCGTTTTTTTTTAAACATTGACAGAAAAATCTGAGGTCATTTTGACAGATTGCAATTCACACCCCTGACCACTTGGTAGCGATGAGCATATTAATTGGCTCTTGTAGAAGAAGAAAAGTAGAAAAGAAGAAAAATGTCACGGCAACATTTGATTACACGCAAGCAGGCACGCGATTCAAGTCCATGCGGACCAGGAGGAAGGTGTGATGCTGCATTTGTTTACGGTCGGAGGTGGGAAGTCAGAACTGGGAAACGCGTAATCTCCGACCTTTGTGCGTTTGCGCTACAAAGTCGGAAAAACATGGATGCTAAACTTTGTGTTGCGCTCTCTGCGTACGAGCATCATACACATATTTGCGAATATGTTGTCCATTCGGACATTAACGTTTAATTGTCTGACTTAATGAATTGGTCTGAAAGCATACTAAGTTGTAAATCAAAAATGTATCAAATGTGTTTTAAATGCATACAATGGATTTTAAACATTTAAATGTATATTTTTTCCCACCGTTCACCGATGGGGGTGGCCATGTTGAAATGACGTCAAATGACGTTAAGGCTTGAACTGGGGGTTGAGTTGACGCACCGTTTTATTTGATTTTTCCTAGTAGGAAGTCGGAATTTCCGACCTCAGAGTTTTAATGGAACGCAGCATGAGACTGTGCGTTTAGGCCACAGGTGAACTGTTCATATTTCATTATTCATTGTTCATATGTAGCTACTGGGGCCACACAGTCAGTTGTTTTTGTTACTGCAGAGAAAAAGTTAGATATTCTTCTGCTTGATGTGTGTATCCACGGTGTGGATTATTTGTTCAGCTTGTTTGGACTGAATATTAATTAAAAATGAATTAAAATTAAATGCTATTGAACATGTCATTATTATCATTTAAATAATTAAAGTGACCGGTAAAAGTAGATTATGACGGGATTTTTATAACCCTGTCAGTCAAAATGGCAGACAATGAAAAAGTCTGGCGCAACCTCTGCATGGCATATAAATGGTCTGATGTCTTAATATGTGAGTAGAGCGCAGAGTAAGCATGTATTATGTAATACCTACAAACTCCACGGGAGAACATCCAGGCTACGAGGGACCAGATGGGACTTGATGTGGTTTGTCCTCTGAGCTCTTAGGGCCCTTTTACATGACGACGATCTGAACACAAACCGCAAAAGTGGCGTTGCGTTCCCACTTTTTATTTTGCGTTTAGACGAGCGTCTTTGGGTGGAAATCTGCATGCACACGGTGACGCAAAAGTGTGTGAAATTTGATGTAGTATGCATGCCAGGTGGCTAGGTGATACTGTGAAGCACTGCCATACAACAACACCAAGAGCGCGTGCATGCGTTTAAACTTCCTTCTACTTCTCTCCTAATAATTAATAATTAATGTAATTAATGCGCCTTCTCTGCTCTGTTCTGTTATCTATGATAACTCGGCTTAATTGCTGAATTGACTCCTGGAGAGATATCAGAGCAGCTAGGGCAACTTGAATGTCCGACTGATGTAAATAATCCGACATGTTTATTGTTGTTCGGCTGTACTGCACATGGATTTGACGTCAACGCGTACGCGAGGATAGCCAGCGTGAGCAGCTCAGAGCACACTTTTGCATTTTCAACCCTTTAGACGGGAACGCGACGGTGGAGCATTTTTAAGATTTCCACTCTGGAGGGTGGGTTCATTTTTTTGCGTTTTAAAGCCCCAAAAACACTGTCACCGTCTAAACGAAAGGCACATCTCATAAAATATTTTGTCGGTTTCACCCGGGAGCCTTAGGGTTGTCTGACTATTATAAAGGCTATAACCGATATAATATAGCATCATCTAATTACAGCCTGTGTTGTCTAATTAAGCTATCACAGGCCCATGTTGGTAACATTAAATGTGGTGTCTAATTACAGCATAATTTGGTAGTAAGGGTAGAATAGCATCTAACTAGCATATTTTGGATCTGATATGGCATTGTATTTGATTTCTAATAGACTATGTTCTAAAAAAAAAAAGGTGTAAAATGGTGTCTAACTGTGTTTGTTTACTGTCCAATAAAGAACATATTATTATTTGTTTTTGTCTAAGTAAGGCGTATTATTAGTGTACCGCAAAATAAATTGTGACCATGTTTGCTATGTTGTAGTATATTTGTAGTTTCCACAGTGAGATGGCAACCATCGCGGCATCCTAATACCTAGGCTGGAGCCTTCATAGGTTCATAGATTTCACCCCCGTCACATGCAAACACCTGAAATGGGAAATTGACTTCTATGGAGATTTTCACGTTGTGCCCATTTTTACATTTTCACAAACAGACACATTTCACATATTGCAGTTATGTTTCACCCTCTCAAAACACAATGTGTATGTATTTTTTAATAAACCACAATGATGAATAAGTTAGTCATGCTAACTTTATACTTATTAGCCATTAGGCTAAAGAGAGTGTATTTTTCCTATATGTGTGTCAGGCTACACCCCAGATAGTTTAAGGAACTGCTCGCTATGGTTGGACATTGCATTGCAAGGGAGATGAGGTTCCGGCGTGCAACTCCTCAATCAGAACTGCTTACTGTCAGGCTAACTAGGCTACAGTTGCGTTGACGTGGCTAGTGTTGTACAGTCCTTACTACTGGGGATTCTTTTCATACAATTGCAGACAAATGTTTTTACCGCAGTTACCTTCTACAGTGGTACCTTTTAAGTGTTTTTTGTGTTTTAAACGTCATAGTCTGTCTTCTATGATCTTGAATTTAGTAATCAAAGTTTTTTTTTTTTTTAAATCCTATGTTTTTGTCAGTTTCGGCCAACCCGCTTTGATCGTTCTATTCTGCTCCAAACTTAGGTCCTGTTCATTTTGTGATGTTGACGACGGCCAGAGGTTATGCTAACGCCCAGTGATTATGCTAACACCCAGTGTTGGACTGGCCATCCGGTGATTCCCAGAAGCCGGTCTAATTCACAGCCACGCCACGCTACCATGCAGAAAATACCAAAATAAGTTTAATCGAAAATAGTTTCAGCAGCCACCTTCACTTTGAATCGACTTTTGCCCTGCCGCGAAGCGATCCAAAATCATTAGAGAGAGGGGGGGATGGGGCGTCCCCTGTGAAAACTTGAACAATTAATTGTCCATCAGTTTTACAGAATGCTATTGGTCAATAGTAGGTCCTCGTTTGTCAATCCCAGTCCGACCCTGCTAACGCCATGGTGTGTGCAGATGTTTGGAGCTGTTAATGTTGATGGCTGCGCCACAGTGTGTGACTCATCCTTAAACCTCATATATATTCCTGAAATCATACTTAATACTTTAGGCCTACTATGTTGTATGGTGAAACCATACAACATAAATGTGTTAATCTTTACTAGCTTTGCAAATTTTCTTCAAAATTGCAAATTTTCTTCCTGTGGGGGTTGTAAAGCTGTCGATACGTTTTTTTTGGAGAGCCCTCTTGAAAGTAGTAATTTGGACACTGCTGTATAGTCTTTTTAGTGTGCCACACAAGATTTATACTGGCCCCTTCTGCCCCCCCCCCTCCACTAAATATTTTCTGCAGGCGCCCCCATGCATTATTTTCAGATAACAGCACACCTTGCCATACCCCTTATGTATATCGCTCATACTCAATGGCGCGTACTAGCTAAAAAAAAGTATCACAAAGTTAGCATTTCCCATAACAACAGGATATTACACCTCCCCCTATTTAAAACACACTTGTTATGAACACTTGTTTTGAAGCTTTGCACAGACCTCCATTAACAAAACAAAAAGCTGTTGCTTTACCATGCTTTACCTCCAACACCACAGTAACAACCGTGTATTGTGTTCACAGAGGGAAACAGATTTGGTATTTAATATAGTATGTCATGTAGCCTTTTAATTAATTGCGATTGTGGCATCAGTGGATAATAATATGTTTCTTGTACAATACAATTGACAATATAACTATAATGATACCACTACAACCCTAGAGTACCCTAAAGATTATTTAGTAGCCTATATAAGCTTGCTTGCTTATATTACTTCGCTTGTATATAGCGTATCCTCATCAATTACATCAAGTATGGCAGAATACAGTACACATATGCAATAAATGTATTCCATATCAGCTGTGTTGGAAATGGTATAATTGACTCCCTGTATTAAGACACACACCTTTATATCTAAAGTGATGGACAACATAAATCTGTGATTTACTTCTAATTATGTTATTAAAGGTTATCAAGGTGTAGCCACGTGCGACCTTCCTGATATTCACGTTTGCATTTCGCAAATCAGTTTGGCCTTGGCTGGGCAGCAATTGATTTCCAAAAATGGCTGCAGCCTTAGGTTGTTCAAACGGCTCAATCAGAGTGACGCTCGTGCTCACATCACTCTTGCTGAATCCGATTGGAAGTAAAGCAAGAACATTCAAAATCTGAGAGAAGTGTTTGTCATGAACTGAAGCTTCCTCCCCGAGCGCTGATTGGTCCTAGCATTTTTTCAGTTTTGGAAAAGGCTTTCAACGGGATCAAGGCCTGACCTATCTGCAGAGGGAAACAGAATGTGAACTTGTGAGATCGGGTCTGTCTCATGAGGCTAATCAAGGTGTGCATTAAGCATCAGAGAATGAAATCCATTGCAATCTCACTTAATTTCAGTCGATCGATTTCCTTCTATTCCTTCAAGCTGATTTAATGGGTGGAGTCTTATTTTCCCTCTTTTCCTCTTTGATTATCTGCCTCCCGCCACGCATTTTGTCGCCACCAAATGGCTTACATTATTATATTACTGTCTTTTTCAAGCGGAAATGAAAAGCCCATAGAGATATACTAGAGTGTGTCAAACATCTTGGTTGATTTGGTTTGCCTAGAACATGGCAAGGAATAGACTCAGTCTGTATTGTTTTGTTTTCTTCTTCTTCTACAACAATGTATTTGGTCTTCAAACGGATGTGATGCACATGTTTGCATGTATGCATGGAAGTGGGATCCGATTACAAGTGGTCACTGGAAACGCATGTTAATGCCAGGTGTGAACTGACTACTTAGAGCTGTCCACTTGAGATCGGATCAACCAAGACGCATGTTAATGGCAGGTGTGAACAGGGTTACACCTGGGTTAACCCTATCCCCTAACCCTAACTCTAACACTTCCCCGAAGGAGCGCTATACAGCCACATGCACCAGACACGAAAATATAAACAAAATTTTTTCCATTTCTTTGTTTTGACAACCGTCAAGCTCTATTGCACTTGCTTGCTTTTAAATAAAAGTGTATGCAGTTATACGATGTATAAATGAAATTAACAAAATGTTCAATGTCTCCTTCCTGGTTGTTCCGACAACATTCAGAACCGCTTTGTCCATGCCGTTAAAAGGCGCCCGCTTCGTGCGTGTGCTTGTAACAATTTTATTTTTAAGGCAAATTATTACGGTATTGTATTATCTGTAAAGTAGCACAAGGTTAACAGTGTTTCTTTTATAACACTCTCACTCTGGAACGATTAGATTTGCAACGATTAGTTGACTATCGGCTTCAAATGGCGACTAAGAGTCGACTAAGAAAATCTTCAGTCGGGGGCAGCCCTATATATTAATGGGTATTTAATGTTTTTAGATACTCTTGTTCATCACTTTAAAAGTTAATACGTTAAATTTAACAGCCCATTTCTGCTGGGTGGCAGCAAAGTGGTAGCAACACATTTCCGTTAGCTTCGAACTCTGCGTGGAAAAGCTCCCGTTAGTCTATTGCTTTCTGGTAACATAATTAGAAAAAAAACACAAAAACCTCGTTCCAACATGTCACTTTTTACAACTTCAACTGCAACTCTGCGACTAGAAACGGGGAGAAAAGGAAATTGGGTTTTCGAAGAAGGGAAAAAAAAGGGTAATTTCCTCCTCTTTTTTCCTCTCTTATTTCAACTCTTTCTTGATTGTTGATTTCTTACCTTCTCTCTTTCGTCCCATTTTATTTTTCTCTGTGTTGCCCAACTTAGCGCCAACAAACGATTCCTTTCCCTTTCTGGGTGTACTCTTCCTTGTTCTGTTCCACCATGGCTTCAGACCAAATAAAGAACGAGGGGCTGTGACAGAGCAATCAGGCAGAAACAACACAGAGCAGGCCATATTTTTCTCCCCCCCCCGTTTGTCCGTTGCAAACAAATGAACCCTGTGGGGCCGCTGGCTTACATCTGGGGTCGCTTGTCACAGATAATGCTCTCATTTGGAGGGGAAATTGGCCCTATAGGCACCAAACCCAAAGTAGATAACTTAGTGTAGCAGGAGTAAGAAGGGGAGCGGACACAACATTGGGCCTGTTCTGAGAGAGAGATGAATGAGACAAGAGAAACAACAACCAAGAAAAACGTTGTTTTGTTCCCAACATATCCGCTATACTGGTTTTCAACGCCCGGCAATTTGCTTCACTACAGAACATGACGCAAGGCGGCACACCTGAAACTAATTACCTGGTTTTCATACCAATCAGCCATTAATGCAGTCAGTGAGGATCATTCTGGGAAGTTCAGCCTTCCACACAATTCCAATTAGTTAATTAGTTACACGAAAAGAGAGCGCACACACACACACACACACACAAACCACATCAAAAATACAACCTCGCACAAAGCCACAAACATTCACACACAACAAAAGCTGTTCTCCATGGACATCAATCCGTGCAGAGAAACCACCGCAGACCAAACTAGACCGAGGCCAAGACTAAACACCTAAGCTGTGTCCTCCTCCGTCAGCCCACTAACATATCATCCCTCCTTCCAGCCACGGTCTGTTGGGGGTTTTCTCTGTGTGTCATCATTTAGAGACACACTCTTACTGTGGCAATTTAATGTAGACCGTTGTAAATACAAGGCCACCGCATCCTCCTGCAAAAATAACAATAATAACAATAATAACGCATGACATACTCCGCGGTGCCTACACAGGTTGCCTACGGCTCATTAGCAACACTGTCCAGCTCATATGTGTGTGTGTTGTGTGTGTGTGTGCTCGCGTGTTGATGTGTGTGTGTGTGTGTAAATGTATAAATATGCTTGAGGAAGGAGAGAGTGCATGTGTTTGGGAGGCTGTGTGCATGTATAAAGACCTGCTGGAGGCTGGTGATATTTAACTAGGGGAAAGCTGCGGTTTGGCTGTTTGGCTAGGAGGGCGTGCGTGCCTGCACGGTACCTCTGGGCTCGCATCCTGAAGGTCTGATCCCTGAGCACCGCATGACCAAGACTCCCCAGAATGTAAAACTAGGAAATTAATGAAATTGTATTTCTGGGCCTATTTCATGAAATTCTGATTCAATGGAAAATGTGATTTTTTTTTACCGTTGGAAAGGCTATTTGTGGTGGTTTGTGAAATGTTGAAAATTAAACTAGTTGTGGATTTAAATGTCTATGGCTTCCAGGCATTAAATGCATACATTTCCTGGAACCATAGAATAATACCGATACTCCCACCCCCCCCCCCCCCCCCACACACACACACACACACACACACACACACGTCTTTCGTGTGGCTGACTTCAAAAAGAAACCGTAATGTAATCTTGTTCCAAGAGAGGGATGTGAAATTGAGACGTTTATTTATTTTGTGAGGAGAAAGGTGTGCGCGCGCAAGTGTCTGTGTGTCATGTGTGTGTGTGTGCGTGTGATTATAAAGAGCTACACACCTCCAGGCTTTGTAGTTAACCAAGCGAGCTCTTTCAACACTTCAACATCCCCAGTACTGTGTTCATTAGTCATTTTGGAGCACTGCTACTCATAGCAGATTATATATATATATATATATATATATATATATATATATATATATATATATATATATATATATATATATATAGTGACCTCACAATTTGATATTACGATTTTTGAGTGTCGATACGATATGTATTGCGATTCTGTAAATATTGCGTAGTTGAATTGATTATAAGCGAATACACTATGCCCTCTGTGTGGCGGTAGGTAATTCGCCTCCACCATTTTTTTTTTAAATTTCTGCTCCTCTTCTCACTGTATTTGTTTAATCTTCCTAAATTGTGTATTAGCTTTATGCTTCAGACTTTCAATCCCTGTTGACACGTTTATACAAAACTACCCTCTAAGTAAAACTACTACTCTACTAATCTGAAATAGTATTTGGATTTATTAGATATCATAGCAGCTCATGTATGAACTCCGATGCCTTAGCAGCAACATGGAGGATCATGTGTCTTGCTTTCGCCTCAGACCCCTGAACAAGGTTAAATAACAAGATAAGCATGCAGGGGCAAACACATGATTATGTTAGCATGCTACCCCTAGCATGCACAAGGTCAAGTCCCCCCCATCAGTAATTTAAAAGATGCCTTAATTCTGATTGGGTGGAAGGTGTGTGTCTGCACTTGCACATGTGTATTTCGTCTGAATAACATGCATCAGCAAATTGAGAGACCTCGCAGTGGCAAAGGTCCGTCTCCATGGCAATGTTATTAACATATTGATGTGCCAATCAATGTCCTGAATCATCCATCACTGTGGAGACCAAAAGGTCTTGAACACCAGCGTGAAGAAGTTTGCTGGAAGTTTCTTATGATCGACTACAACGGTAGAAAATATCAACATGAAAGTGTACAATATGTTGAAATAAGTGTGTTGAATTGGGAGGAATAACTGGTTTCATGACTGTATGTATGTAGTTTGTGATAAACTGCAACCAACAGAATGGATGTTTGCACTGGGCGTCCGACTTAACTACTACCAGGGACAGCCACAAATTTCAGTGGAGAAACAACTCCGCAATTACACAATGACTTATGTGAGACATACAGGAAGACATACGCAAGTCCTTACTGATACAATGACTTGTGTCATTGTATCAGTGATATTTGAGTAAAGGGCCACTCCACAGCCCCAAAGTCTGCACCGCCTACTTTCCAGATAGTGAGCGAGGCACCTACAGGGATGCTCACAGGTTGAGTGGAGAAGCCGATGCACTCCAACCCAAAGTCTTCTGGTTAAGACTCCAGCACCCTAGACACTAGACACCCACAGCATGCCTGCGCTGTTAAATCCCCTTTATTTCTACACCTCGCTCTTAAGTCCTGCTGTGCAACTGCGAGGCCCCACTGAGTTTGACCTGGGAAAGATTTCTTTTTAAATGTTAGTTTTGGTGTTTTTTTTTTGTTTGTGCCCAGTGTGATAAAAAGGGGTCTGTAGAGGCTGGAGCCATCCAGGCAGCAGGCCAGAGCGAGCAGGCGCGTGCGATACGAGGGGAATAGTGCCCAGTCATGTCCAAGCCAGGGAGGTCAGAGCACTCTGATGACGCTCTGCAGTCATCTGCACACACTGTGGCTAAGCTGGTGTGTGTGTGTGTGTGTGTGTGTGTGTGTGTGTGTCACTGGGATTAAGTCCGCCATTTTGATTTTTGATTCAGTGTGCTGTATTATACAGAGGCTGGTCCAGGAAGGGAAGAAGATGGCAAAAGCTGATTTGAAATTAAATCTACCATTTCAAATCTCAATACATAGTGCTTCAATTTCTCATTTGTCTCCTCACAGCCCTCCTCTATGTCTCACCTCATCTCACAGGTTCCAAATTTTGCGAAAATTGCTAAAATCTAATTAGAAAATGTGAAACTCACGAGAGGCTCATAGTGGTTCTCACCTTCATTTTCCATCCTCCTCTCGCTCTCCTTATTACCGCCTCTAGCCCCCCCCCCCCCCCCTCCTCTCTGTCTAACCTTACAACTTTGCCAAGATCGGCCCCCTCTGTCCCCCCATGTCCCCTTGGGGCCGATGGGCCTGGCACACCAGAGCCAATAGCGGATGTGCAGACATCGGAGGAGTCGAGGCAAAGGGGGGACCTTCTGGACGCACTGGAGGACATCGTGGTCGGTGCCAGAATCAATCAGGCCACCATTTATCAGCTGACCCTGTCGCCACAGGGCTGTGGATCCGCCCAGGATGGTTTGTAGTTATTTTGCTTGACTGGCGGAATAAAGAAAAGAATAATCGCTATCGCTGGATTCACACAGTACGTATCGAACGCCGGGAAAAGCATCAACTGGCTTTTTTTCCCTTCTTTCTCCGGGTTTGCACGCTTCAATGGGCAAGTGGGCGCAGGCAGATATGCGCAGTCATGCTCTATCTTTCTGTCCCTTTACCTCTCTCTCTCTCTCTCTCTCTCTTTTGCCCATTATAACTTCATTATAATTGTTCTTTTTTGGTACGAAGCGAGGAAATAAACTACAAGGAGATATGAGCAGCGTGCGTCGCAGTAAGACTCGATACCGATCAGTGGGAGGAAGGTGTCAAAAAGTTGTACACGCGAGCACTAATGCAACTTAATTCTAACAAGACGAGAACAGAGGAATCTGTACCTGCAAGCATTATTACAACTTTAAAGAGGGGAGGGGGGGCGGGGCGGAGGGAGGGGGAGTCGAAATGAAAGAAGAAAGTGGAAATGGAGGGGACAAAGATATTGGGAGCACGATGATAAAAATGCAGGCGGAGACGGGGAAGGAGAATGTGTGGGGTGTGGGGTGGGGGGGAGGGGGGGGGGGGGGGGGGGGGGGGGGGGGGGCGGTGGCGGCGTGCCTCTCGTTCCTCATGTCTCGTCGTCCCTAATCTGTACATCCGCTGCCTTAATGTTGACAAAAGAGCCTGTGAGGAGTTATCTCTTCCGCGGCGACGGGGGGGGGGGGGGGGGGGGAATATCGCCATGGCAGCAGGTGTTTCGTAAAGCCTGTGCTGCTAGTCCTCGTACGTCCACGTGAACACACTCCATTTTGCCCCCCCCCCCCCCCAGCCCCCGCCTCCCTACTCATCCATCCTATCTATACTCCCTGCCCCCCCCCACACACACACACACCCCAACCCCGCCCCCCCTCTTCCTCCCCTCCCTCCCTCCCTCTCGCTGTCCTTTATCATTGTCCTATCCTTGTCTTCTGACACAGAGCCGTAATGGCAAGCGTTAATGGCCGCCTCTCTTGGAAGCCCTCTACAATTATTCTCTCCCATCCATTCACTTTCTGCTTTCTCCACTTTTCTTTCTTGTTTCTCTCTCTCCGTCTTGCTCGACCTCCCCGTGCCTCCTGTCTGTCCTCGCTCCTCTCCTGGTGAACATGGTTCCCTCACACAATGTACACACATACATACGCACACACACACACACACACACACACACACACACACACACACACACACACACACACACACACACACACACACACACACACACACACACACACACACACTGCCAAGCAATTATAAAAGGTAACAGAAAGGCTTTCTTGTAGGAGTTTTCAATAATTTGATGCATATATTTCTCTTTCATTGTTTCCTTAACTCCCACTCTCTCTCTTTTCTCTGTCTTTTTTTCATCTTCTGAAAGTCAAGACACATAATATCTTCTCGTAATATCTTAATAAACTAGGTACATACTTGTAGAGATATGATGTTTAATCCTGCCAGTATCATCTAAATATATTTGACTTAGTACACCATAACTTTTGTAATCAGTATTTTTTCCTGAATGTCATATTTTATTATTGTTCTTATTTGTAGATATTTGCCCGCAATTAGTCTATTTGAACCTACATTTCCACTGGCCTATGTGCTGTGACAACTGCTTTCCCCTTGGGGATCAATAATACAGTATTTAATCTTATTTTATCTCACTTGATCTTAATTGAGGGAATGAGAAATGGTTTAGAAAGAAAAGAGCTATCATACTTTGTTGGAGATTGGAGTATGAGTGTGTGTGTATGTGTGTGTGTCACAGTGCACACACTAAAACACACAATTAGAAATGACATATTACGCAGCGCTGCAGCCGTTTACACGCGATAAGGAGCACAGAGATCATCAGCGGCGACTATCGACTTCGGGGCCTTGACTTTGTTCTCAACTCATTCTGTGCGGTTTCAAAGAAAAGCGGGATGCGAATGACGACGCTACCTTGAAACCTGAAGGATGAAGCAATACCTAAATTGTTCTGAAAGGTTTTGAATGAAAAAATATATGCAAATAAAAACATGTTATTATTATTTACTTCATCTGTCCAACTGAATGTATTGTCTGCTTGTGTCAAACCGAGAATAATGTGATCTGTGAAACTGGGAGCAAGGCCTCTAAACTAGTTTACTAGTGACTATATAGTCACAAGACTAGCTGGTGTTAGTGTATATAGTCTCTCTATCACAAGACTAACTGGTGTTAGTGTATATAGTCTCTCTATCACAAGACTAACTGGTGTTAGTGTATATAGTCTCTCTATCACAAGACTAACTGGTGTTAGTGTATATAGTCTCTCTATCACAAGACTAACTAGTGTTAGTGTATATAGTCTACGTCTCTATCACAAGACTAACTGGTGTTAGTGTATATAGTCTACGTCTCTATCACAAGACTAACTGGTGTTAGTGTATATAGTCTCTCTATCACAAGACTAACTGGTGTTAGTGTATATAGTCTCTCTATCACAAGACTAACTGGTGTTAGTGTATATAGTCTCTCTATCACAAGACTAACTGGTGTTAGTGTATATAGTCTACGTCTCTATCACAAGACTAACTGGTGTTAGTGTATATAGTCTCTCTATCACAAGACTAACTGGTGTTAGTGTATATAGTCTCTCTATCACAAGACTAACTGGTGTTAGTGTATATAGTCTCTCTATCACAAGACTAAGTGGTGTTAGTGTATATAGTCTCTCTATCACAAGACTAACTGGTGTTAGTCTCTCTATCACAAGGCTAACTGGTGTTAGTGTATATAGTCTCTCTATCACAAGACTAACTGGTGTTAGTGTATATAGTCTCTCTATCACAAGACTAACTAGTGTTAGTGTATATAGTCTACGTCTCTATCACAAGACTAACTGGTGTTAGTGTATATAGTCTCTCTATCACAAGACTAACTGGTGTTAGTGTATATAGTCTACGTCTCTATCACAAGACTAACTGGTGTTAGTGTATATAGTCTCTCTATCACAAGACTAACTGGTGTTAGTGTATATAGTCTCTCTATCACAAGACTAACTGGTGTTAGTGTATATAGTCTCTCTATCACAAGACTAACTGGTGTTAGTGTATATAGTCTCTCTATCACAAGACTAACTGGTGTTAGTGTATATAGTCTCTCTATCACAAGACTAACTGGTGTTAGTGTATATAGTCTCTCTATCACAAGACTAACTGGTGTTAGTGTATATAGTCTCTCTATCACAAGACTAACTGGTGTTAGTTTTAAAGCTCCACCTACAACCTGTCCATTACGGCCTTTCATTACACAAGTAGGCCTGGTGAGACTTAATTTCATGTATTTAAGATGACGTAGGTAAGATTCGAGGGTTGTAAAGAGAGAGCACAAAAGTGCGGAAGAGAGCAAGATTATGAAACTAAGCAACCAAAAAAAAAACATCCCCTCTCCTCTGCTCCCTTCCTATGTTTTCCCACCATTGAGAAGTGTTGCATTCAGGCACCTGTGATTGCCAAGATGGCAAGATGGCGGGAAAAGATGCCCTGATTGATCAGAAATGAGCCAGGAGTGGTCCAAAATGTAAATGGTCTCATATAGAGGCATGCGTAGTCAACCCGAAACAGATATTCTCACAGCGCATTGCACATACTAATAGCTGATGTATGGCTATGTAATTTCTAACAAATTACACTCAAATCATAGCTCTTAAATCTTACCTACAGCACCTTTAATGGTGTCTTTTGATGCACTAATCCAAATGCATACCCTAATTAATAACATTAATACGTTTTGTAATGCTCCTGCTAATGTATACATTCACCCCACCCCACATTCTCTCTTGCTTTCTGAGCGCAATATGGGACATCTTTCTCATTTTGTTTCATTTTTCCTTTTCATTACTAACATTGCTCTATTGACCTGGAGAGAGTCACTAACTTTACGACCCAGTGTGCATCGATTCCACTCCCCCCCGCCCGCCCCCCCCCCCCCCCCCATCCCTGCACTGCACCGCCAAACCCCCAGGGTCCTAAACTCTGTCCCCACTGAAGAGGGTGGGTCATGTTTTGTAGGAATTTGAAGGATTTCTAACCAGTAAAAAATAGATGTGTATTATTATTGTCCCAGGTGGACTCCCCTCTGTGTCTGCCAGACACAAAACAAAACCTACACAGTCAATAGAAACTATAGACATTCCTGAAAACGATCAAATCTGTATCTAGTGATCATGAATCAAATTGATAATTTTTCATATTGCCTTTTGTTGTTTTTTCAATAACTCTTAGTTGCTTGGCATAATATATAATTAGGGTTAAATTGTTGAGCTTACATACATACAAATCATTTATGATTAATAGTGAATACATTTAAGGGTTTGGCCAATGATGTTGAACTACCAGAACAATTTGGTAGAATGATTGACAACTACAAAGAGGAGGAACATATTTGCTTGAAGTTCAAGAAAATGATTAACTGACAATAGTAACTAAACTTAATTACCATGGGCATTGCAACACACAGGCGACATGTTAATTACTCTAATGATTGATTAATTAATGATGGGGGGGACTATTAAATATTCATGATTCACTGTTAACGTGCTTGTAAAGCAAGTGAAATGTGCATAATTCAAACAGGCACTATTCAAATAATGAACACACCCTCACACGCCTAATACATTATCACAGGAGTGCAGCGTCGAGACAGTGTGGGACGATGTTCACGATGTATCTTGCAAAGCTTCTTTGTTAAACAGGATATTGGGGCGTAACAAAGCGTAGGAGGCACACAATTTACACCTGGATTTGGTGACACCAACATTTGAATGCAAAATGTATTATAAACTCTTTTTAATGGGTTATTTCTTATGTCATTATGGTGACATGTCGATGTCATGTTGTCTTTAATATTATAGTGTAGGGTGTGTTGTGATTAGACAAGCTGGCAAGTGCAGGGAGTTCACCAGTCACCCCGCACCATCTGTTATAGCAGTGCTGTTTACTGGCCTTAAAGACCACTTTTTATATTAACTTTACCAAAACAATTATATTTTTGTTATTTTTATTCAACATTATTACATTTTGTTGTTTCTATTATTTATTAATGCTTTTTGTGTTGTTGCTGTTGCTAGTATTAGCTATATGTAACAAATGATTATATTTATTTATGTATTATTTTGTTTTGTTAATATTATTATATTTAATATTATTTTTTCACATGCTTTGGTTGCATTGGTTCAACATCACAAATTAAGCTGCTATTATTATTGTAATTGAGAAAAAAACATGGTAATAAGTGTGCTTCAGCCCAAAACTCATGCAGTGCACAACATGGCTATCAACATAATCAGCAATACTTTCTTCCCCCCCCCCGTCCCCCGAGTACTCAGACTCCCTTATTGGCATAGATAGGGGACCCTTATTCTCACACAGGGCAACACTTTCTAAAAATAAAAGCACTCTCCATGGGTCCTTGAAGTCATTTTGGACAGAAGTGTGTCCTAAATAGCATTTAGCGCGGCGTATCGCCCCCCGATAATGCAGCATGAGCGCCACTCTGCTCCTGTAGATTCACTTTCATGTGTTCCCTGCAGGCCATCCGTCTGACCGGTGACTGCCATTTAGTGTCTATGGAGTCATAACTCCTTCCCAGAGTGACACTTAGCACTCCTAGTGGCTCGTAACCAGGGCCAGAGGTTAGGTGGCTGTTGGGGGGCCAATTCTCTCCCCCCCCCCCCTCCTCACACACACACACACACTTCAGTATGGATCTCTTTCTGTCTTTCCCCTGATCCTGTCTTTCCCGCTCTTTTTATCTCTCTATCTCTCAATCTCCTTCTCTTATTGTACTTTACTGTCTTTTCCTCCTGTCACCCCTTTTAATTCTTGCGTTCAACTTCATGTCACTTCATCATTTTTTATCTCCACCCCCTTTCCTTTACGACTATTTGATTAAACAAGTCTGGCCGCTCTCATACTCTGGCACCGGCCGCTCAAGGTTTTTGCTCTCAGTACTTGCAGAGGAAGCGAGGGGATCTTTATTTCGGGCCGAGACGACCGAAGGGGCTGAAATACCGTCTCCCCCAGGGAGTGCAGGGAGAGCAGGGGGAGGGGGGCGGTCTTCTGAAACGGAGTGTGTTTGTTCAGCAAGAGGACCGGAGGCTCTCTTGGCAGGAGGTAGCAGGCCTTCGCTCAGGCCAGGAATCTGTGCAGGTGTGGGAGGTTGTCTGTGGTTTGTACGACGAGGCATGGCAGGAGGACTGTATCGGTTTCAAGTGTAGGGATAGTATACAGAGAGTTTTTGTCAACGCTGCACACTCTCCATTCTGCTAGAATGGGTCGGATCAGCCAAGAGAAAGCCCTTTGTCTTGATCGATTGATCAATTGATTGATTGATTGATTGATTGTAGAGCGTTATGAACATAGTCATGTGACATGAATAAAAGCTTGTCCCATTGGCCTGTGGAGGACACTTTGTGTACCTCTAGGTTTTTATATATATATATATATATATATATATATATATATATATATATATATATTGTATTGATTTTCAGCAAACATAACATGCAGTGTTCATGAAGGACACTAACCCTCATCAAATGTATGTATCATAAATCATACATGCATGGATACATGGATTTAAAACAAAAAGGAAAAAATAATCAACAAAAAAAACTTAGAAACGAATAAATAATTGCGCCCCTCCGATGCATCTCTT
The DNA here is from genome assembly GCA_030340625.1 of Merluccius polli. Classification (NCBI taxonomy): domain Eukaryota; kingdom Metazoa; phylum Chordata; class Actinopteri; order Gadiformes; family Merlucciidae; genus Merluccius; species Merluccius polli. The sequence continues at coordinate 264,359 of JAOPHQ010003981.1, forward strand.
TATATCTTTTTTTTTTTCTTTCTCGTTATTTGTTTGTGTATTTGTGCTCTCCCTCTACCAATATATTACCGTAGCCATCATTAAGCTAGATATTGAGTGTTTGTTCGCTGGGTCTACAGGGTCAGGAAGTTCTTTGTTTTTATAACAGATGAAGCTTCTTGACAGCATCTGAGAAATAGTTTTCGGGAGGATGAAATTACATTTTCTTTAGCTATTTCCTTCACACTACTCTTCATCATGCTGTCATCTTCACTCCTCCTTTCTCTCTCTCTCTTTTACCTATTAAAACAGCTCTCTCTCGCCCTCTCTCTTCCTTTGCCACTCTTCCGCTCATGCTTGCAGTGAATACTGCTTCTGCACTGACAGTACAGCATTCTTAATTGGGCCTGCATGTCTCCTCTCCTCCTCTCCTCGTCCTCTCATCTCCCCCTCCTCTTCTGCTATTTCCTCTCCCCCTCTTCTGTCAATTCCAGTGTGCTATTTACTCTACTAATTTCCTCCTAGCCCTCCACTCTCTCTCTCTCTCTCTCTCTCTCTCTCTCTCTCTCTCTCTCACACACACACATACTCATCCTGTCTCTCTCTGGTTGGACAAATCGAGAGAGAGAGATATTTATATTTCACAGACCTCTCATGTTGTGCCTTTGATTCTCTCTACCTGCATATTGAATTAGGCATGGTTTGTTATGGCTCGTCTTATTTCAGCGCTCCAGGAAAGACTTGCAGCACCTCTGACGTGTTTGCATGGCGCTGTCAATCACAAAAACAAATGCACACAAAAAAAAGATGGTGTGGAGATTTTTTTCTGTAATGGTACTCATGAACCTCTTCAGGAGTTACATGGGCAGCTTGTGTGTCCACCGAACGGTCGAGCGGGTGAGTGTTTGGCTAAACACGGAGCGCACTTTGAGCGGCTGCTGAGGGTAGCAAGGTGCCTACAGATATGGTCTTCTGAGTGAGGTGTGGTTAGTGGTGGTAATTGTGTACCAAATCACCAAAACATAACATGCAAACATAAGAATACATTTGTATGAGCCTATGTTTTAATGTATAGGAAGGAACAACATATAAAATAGATTATTATTGGGCTCTATTATTTTTTTGTTGCATTTTTGAGACATTCTGTTGTGAGTTAGTGTATCATTGTGAACCATGCTTAAAACAGTCATATCTTATTCTGGAGGACATTGGCCTGACATTTTTTAAATAAAATCTACATCTCCTGTTTTGTCTTTTTGTCATGTATTTGATCTCTCACGGCTTTTTTTGCCCCCTTGTAATACGTTTCGGTTGGCATTTTAGATCATTTACAGGGCAATTTTATAAAGTGTTTGGAAATACGTTATTTTTTCTATGTTGCATTAAAAATGAAAAAAAGAAATCTGGACGTGGCCAACCCCAGTCATCCCAATTTCGACGGCAATTATATATTTTCTAGGACAAAATGCCCCCCGTCGCCGTTAATTTCTGTCCCTTTCGCGTAGAGTGTGCCTCGTTTGGCCTCCATTCTCTCTCCAATGAAATGTGGGTGTCACAGCAATACAATAGCAATTATTACAAACAATACAAAGTGAAAAAGATACACGAGGAAATTTCACAAAATGTATATGTACAGAATGTCAGGGTATTGTGGGAAAGAAAAACTGAAACTTGTAAAGACTTCCTTTCTAGGATAAGTAATCAGCATTTCGCCAAAAAACCTGAGGTATTCATTTATCCAAGAGCAACACATCTTGCGGGACTTTAGGTTGTTATGTTCTCTCAAGCCCCTCCATATTGATTCTGAGCCGTCTACCCCAACGACACATACAAGAGGAACAGCTACTGTGCCAGTCTCCAAGCGTGTTTCATTAAAAACAGAGCATGTTTTTGCCCACTTCAATAATTTTCTCATCGAGTAAATCTCAATCCTGTTCCTCTCATCGCTGGGGATGGTCAGGGCTGTAAACGTTTTTGCTGGCTGGCTTAGCGTCATTTAGAGACATGAATCAGGAAGCTGACTTTTCACCCCGTCAGCTCTAGTAAAGATGAGGTTTTGAGATTGGGTGACCAAGTCAAAGTGGGCGGGGCGTAACATTTCAACCATCAATAATATTGATAGGAAATTTCGGAGTACAGTCAGACATTGTACATAACATTACAGCTGCATAATATTGTTAGGGCATTATTGTATGCTTTTGGAAATAATATTGTGATGGGTCAATACATATCCCTTCCTCGTGTTGCGACATCGTAATATCCATTATGATGTAAATACATTATGGAGGTAAAACCATGGTTAAGCGGCAGTTATTATAGCCAACAGGTTGAGGCCCATTAGTTTGTGAATAGATTTTACTGTGTGTGATATTACTTAAAGAGTAACCACTGAAACACTTTTTTGTATTCATAAATACTAAAGCTGTGTTACTGTACACCTATAAAAATCTGCCACATTTTCTGCATCAGAGCATAAATGAGGTGGGTGCCAAAGCCACACTCAACCACAAGCTGCCATTTTCTTGTGTATTTAAGGGGATGTAAAAACATGATGTCATCATATTTTCTTATCTCGAGTGAATGCAACTCAGCGGTTTTCCCTCTAATACAAGCAATCATCTTTAAACTTAAAACTGACCCGTGTTTCCACTCAATGTTTTACTCCCTTTCCCACGGGTAATTATGGGAGATTTCCCTGGCCTGTTGGAGGCCTTTGGATTAGGGCTCGGCCGTCTGATCCATATAAAGGTGGGCGTGAGAAGACTCATTGTGATGAAAAGCTACACAAATAAACCCACTAGGATTGTTTTGTTTAAAAAACGGTTTTGGGGATGTCACACGTGTTTCCATGTATAGCCACCGACGCACAGCAGAACAAAGCTCTGTGAGGCAGAACAAAGAAATGCAGCGTGGCGCATTTTAAACCATTAGCCCAAAGGCAGTTGTGTTTTCCTCAATGTACGGCCACCGCAGCTCTCTGTGAAGTATAATATATATCCCAACCATCACTATGAAAATAACGTATAATAATCGAGCTGTAGGTGATATGCCGAGTTGTAAAACCATGATCCGTCTTTGCTGTCTCTCCCACATTTTTGGCCCAATTAGTCGCGTCTGACATTTGCAGCAATATTACTTTTTGTCAACTCAAAAATCTGGAACA
>JAOPHQ010003981.1:272500-312500 GCA_030340625.1 Merluccius polli
AAATTATAAGTTCACTTAATAAATTCAGTTAATTAAAATGCAAATTACGCGTTTTAACTCTTAACGTTTGTAGTGCGAGTGAAAAATAAAGTATGTTTTAATTAAATAAAGTAAGAAAATAGGTGAATTCCCATGCATGTGATTGCACCAAAATTAAAATGGCTCTGAGCTAAGTTTAGTTACCATAGAAACGGTCACATCGCAGTGTGACTGGACTCGAAAAACAACCAACTGACATTTATCATTTCAGGCCTTTACATTTGTACCGTCAGGAGAATCATTTGAAAAAGTTTAAACAAATCAAATAAATAAAAGTCAAAAATTGGGATGTGTCGTGGTGCGTCTCTGGCTAAGGCTTATTGCACTTTACGACCATTATAACAATCGGAATCCATAGTTGCTTGAGGGATGAGCTCTATAAACAGATACAGATTCTGCATATGAATGCAAAATATGTAGGCAAAGGGACAAGATTTTTGGTATCGGACGCGTTCTGGTTTCCGTTTGTAGTCCGAGTCGTATTGACCAATCACGTTTGAGGGGGCTTCGGTTGCATCCGGGTAAACAGTCCATGTGGAGAGCAAAAGAGGTGGACTGCATTGGCCGAAATGCAATCTGGGAGCCCATCGGCTATCATCTGACGGTGATTTAGCTTTTTTTTAGTTTTTTAGTTTTAGTTTTTTAGCCTTGTTTCAAGGCTACTTGAAAAACAATCCGGTCGTAGACGTCGTCTCTTAACTGCGTTCACGCGTTTCAAGTTGCTAAATCGGACTGTAAAAATGACGGGTGCACGGAAGAGGAAGTCTTGGCCCGGATATCAGCTGGCTACACCGGTCTGCCAGAAATATTGGCCCCCAGAGGCTAAATCATCGTCAGACGGTAGCCGATTGGGTTCCCAGATTGCTTGAGGGATAAACTCTGTTGATGACCACTTCAAGACATGCCCCCCGCCCGCCACACACACACACACACTGGGCTCATGGGGAGCATTTCTGTGGGCCTGCCAAGCATGTTGAGATGTGACTGACTTAAAAAAAAATGTGTCTGTGTGTGACTGAATCCACTGTCTGGCTTTGGATAAAATCATCTGCTAAAAAATGACTACGATATAATGGTACATAATAGTAATTGTGTGTGTGTGTGTGCGTGTATGTTTGTGTGCGCATATGTGTGTGCATTTTCCTATATTGCATGGAGTCATATACTATAGCCATAGCCTGTTCTGAGGACATTCATTTGGTTGGGATGTTTCCCCTAGGACCGATTTCTTTCCTATGACCCTGTCGTTTCACTGGATTCCTTTAAAACCCACAATTTATAGTTTATCCATAAGCACTGCCGGCCACCCAGAGGACTTCAGCAGGTCAAAGTGGGAGAATCCCATTACACGATTCCCAGGAAAAATGGGAATGTTGTTTAGATCTTTATCATACAATTAATTTTTCTGTAGGCATATTTGAGTAGATTTAAGTATGTGTTTGTTTATATTTGTAATAATCATCTTGTATCATATTATATTTAATTAAATAATGTTATATTTAAAAAGCACTCACACATTATTATTATTATTATTATTATTATTACATTATAATAATTATCAGCATGAGGACTAGTACTATCATTACATCCATAGGCGTAGATTACGGGGGGGACGGGGGGGACATGTCCCCACCACTATTTATAATTTGAATTTTGTCCCCACCACTTTTAACAATGTGCAAAACAATTGCAACCCAAAGAGTCCGCGGCCGGGTCCGCGGTTGGCGGGTTCGCCCCCCCCCCCCCGTCGATAATCGCGCCGAATTATGTTCCCACTCCAGCCCTGGTCCCCACCACTTCTAAAACCAAACTGACGCCCTTGATTACATCCATGGATGAACTGAAGCTGATGTTGTCTATGTAAATACTGCTAGAAGAACATGATGGTTAGTGTACAGGGACCTCCGATGTTTGCTTTGTACTTTCTGATCCTCTGCACCTTGCAGTATTTAACTTTAATGAGACAATCCACAAAATCCACAAACACACCCACTAAGTGACATGTGTCATCTCTATTGGCTGAGTGGGGAAATATGGTTTTCATTATATATCCACCTCTATTCATTTTCTTCACCCAGGGTACTTTTCTCTATTTTTCTCACTGCCTCCATCCCCTTCATTTTCTCTGTCTCTCCACCTTTCATTCAATGTCTATTCTCTCTCTCTCTCTCTCTCTCTCTCTCTCTCTCTCTTTCTCTCTCTCTTTTTCTCTCTCTTTTTCTCTCTCTTTTTCTCTCTCTTTTTCTCTCTCTCTCTCTCTCTCTCTCTCTCTCTCTCTCTCTCTCTCTGTCACATACACACACACACAAACACCCTTTCTGGTGTATGTATGACGGTGTGTGTGCGTTTGTTTGTGTGTGTGTGCTGTCAGTGTTTGATCAGACCACATGGCTCAGTTGAGCGCACCGTCAACGGTAAATAGAGATAAAAATGAAATAAGAGATGAATAAAATATGAGCCATGTAATGAATAAATAAAGGTGTGAGTGTATTAATGAGCCAGAGACAGGGGTGGGGTGGGGTGGGTGGGTGGTGTCTGACAGATCGGCGCGTCACCACCCACGCACGCCATGCTCATAATACAAAAAAAACCCTACAAAAAATATCAAAGGGTACGCGTGGGTTATGAACGAGGAAATCTCTTTTTACATCTCTGTGCTCATCTCTCTACCTTTACTCCCAACTATTTTATTCTCCCTTATTTTCGCCGTCCGGCTGTACCTGTTTCACACCGTGTGTCGCATGTCGCCGTCAAATCAACTTGTTAATACTTTTTCGGGTTAAATGTGAACTTTATAATTGCTTTTGGTATCGGGGCACTGGTGTGACAACCCCTGATCACTGTAATATGAAACATTATAGGGAATATCAGAACACATGCAAATAAACCTCATTCATGTAGTATACTGTCACTCTAAGGCCTAGTCCACATGTACACAGGAACTTTTTCTTTTTGTTTTTCTATGCATTTTGTGCAAACTGCGTTTTAGGTCACTGAAAACTGACCATTTGGAAAACTCCTTCAAGGGTGAAGATATTCAGAAACTCAGTTTTCAATGTTGTGTGACAGACAGGGAAAATTGAGTTTTCGCAAATCAATGACATCATGACCTCGATTTTCACATGGCAATTGTTGTTTCACACAATGTGCCAGAAACCTACAAACAATGGCAGACAACCGGTGTGTTTATGTGTGGCTAGTACTGTTAAGTTTAATTACATGTTTACAAGTCAACCTAGCATTACTTTGGCATGGTGTGTTGTATTCGCCACTCAAGAATAAGCCCATCGATGCATGCTCCTATTGTTATTCTGTGTTCGACAAAGTTTTATCCCCACCTGCTGGCCTGGCATGCTAATGTGAGCATCTTTCTCCCAATAAATCATGATATATAGCCTATTTTTGTATAAATATCAAGTGCAAAACACACTGCCGCCGCAGCGCCGTGGCGCGTCTATGACACAAGTGCCGCCCCTAGCACACATATAAAGCGTCGCATTGTGGCGCGTCAACAGAAATATAGTCGTCTCCGGAGCAGAAGAAAAAAAAAGAAAAGAAAAAAGTGCCTTTTCGGCAGCACTTGACGCGCGGCGATGCGCGCCTGCCGCCGCTGGTGTGGGGGTGTACATAGAAAATAATAGGGGCGGCTGTTTTGACGCGCGCCGAACAGCCTCGAAATTGTAATCGAAATTGTTTAATTGAGTGTTTCAGCTCTTTAGTCTGGTGTGGGAAAAATGGAAGCCAAATGAGAATATGGATCAATGAGAAAAAAAAAGAAAAAAACATGATTCGACGATCAGTCGACTATAGGCAAGACTTGACGAATCAGATTCGACTATGTAAATTCTTAGTCAGGGACACCCCTAGATTGCATACACCTGAATCCATCATCGCCTGGTATATAACCCCTGGAATCCTTACCAGAACACAGTATGTCCCCCCCAGACCTGGAGAGGAGGCTGGAAGCACGGTGACCTGCACCATCTGCCCCACCTTCATCAGGGGACATTCCTGGCGAAAGTGCCCGGGCCACCGCACTTCTAGCACTCCTGTCAAGATGCTTGAGTAACCCTGTGTGGTTCGGCGCCCGGCCCGGCAGCCCCTGGACCCAGTGGCGTCGGTCCGCTGGTGGAAGGGATTGGCCAGCAAGCTGAAAGGATTGTATCCTGCCGACCGCTGGGCGGAACCCTGAGGGGGTGGTGGACCCCTCTTTTGAGGGGGCTTGAGAGGATTCGCCTGGAGAGGATGAATGGGTGATCCTCTCCCAGTTTGGCCTGTCGGAGCAGTTGGTGGTGGTCCTTGGGGCTCGAGCCCATCTGATCCAGGATGGCCTTCTTCACAACCTTGTATCTGCCCTGGCACGCCATTGGCAGGCTGTGTGCCACATGCTGTGCTTCCCCAGTTGTAGGAGCAAGACCCACGCAGCCCATTCCACCGCCGGCCAGCCACCTGCCCCCGCTGCCACCTCGAACGCCTCGAGGAACATCCTCTGCCGACATTTTATAGAGCTTGATGTTCAGAGGTGGATGGTGGAGGACCTGCGATCCCTGCCAGTCGGGGCACCAGATCCACCAACACCTGGGTTTGTGCCACTGGCTAAACCTGTTACGCTCTCATCTGGTCCCCCCACTGATTGCTGGTGGTCCATGCCGCTCTGGGTCGGGTCCACTCTGTCTGATCCCAACTCTGGCCAAAATGACCATACATTTCTGTTTCAGCAAAGCCAGAGGGCCTCGAACATCGCTACGTGAAAACACTTTGGACATGAAATTCAACCCCTGGTCTGATTCGACTACTTTTGGTATCCCAAACACAGAAGAATTTCACCAAGGCCTTAAACCACCAACCGATCATAAGTCTTGTTGACTCCCAAGATGGCTAGCCATACTGCCTGCATGAGCCAGCCTAAGTATCTCCAAACTAAGTGAAACAGGGACTACTATTTAAGACACAACTGACTTAACACCCTCCACAGTGGCATATGTTTGCCATTTCCTCACCAAACACCACACTTCTAATAGTATTCCACCAGAGCACCATTACATTCCTCCTCTGCAAATGCATGTCTGCAAAAAGAAGGGACAGAGAAGCATCCTCCTCCTGCTCAGCAATAAGCTTCCCACATGACACGTTGATGCCACCTGTAGATATTTCCTCGGTAGTCTCTACAAACTCGCTCACCTTTGGGGTGTTCAAAGGAGAGGTGAACTCAGGGGATTTCACCAAGTCAGTATCGCACAAAATTGTCTCAGACAAATCTACTGAAGAGAGATCCCCAGCATCCCCATCAGCATTAACATGCTCAACACGCTCACTCAGGGGCAAAGTAGACTAAGGACACTTAACAGTCAGTATCACACAAAAATGTTTCAGACAAACCTATCAAAGTGTGATCCCCGATCCATCGAAAATCCTATCGGATCTTTTTTTGTTTTGCCATAGCACACATAACCTTACAAGCTGAAGAAACGTGAAGGTGCATCTCTGCCAACCTATCAGCCTCCTCAATTCTGGGCAAATCCACACCAACAAAAACCCTGGACCTCTACAGGGTTGCCATACCTGGCTGGCGGAGGTGTCTCTGGGCTGGCCGTTGTAGGAGCTGGCTGGATGGGCTCGGAGGAGGACAGCTGGGCCGCAGAGGTAGCTCCCCGGAGGGCCCTCCACCAGGGCAACGAGGCATGATCCCCATCTCCTTCCTGGAGCATGGGGCATTGGGCTGCTGTGCTGGCTGGCAGAGGTGTGGCTGGACTTGGGTTGCTCGGGACTGGATCCGAGGATGGCTAGCATGGTTGCCCATGGCGGTTGCTGCGCTGCCTCTACTCTCCTCGGCTGGGCCGTCGCTGCCGTCGGGAAAGGGCTGGTGCTGGGAGGTGGCTGTCCGTCAGCCTGACTGGTGAATCCAGTGTGCGTTCTATGTCCCTTCCCGGTCGGAGAAGCCCCACGTTGGGCGCCAGTGTAGCAGTTGCCTCCTACCACATGGAGGAGTGAAACAAAGCCGAATTTGAAAGAAAATCCCTCTGATTGTAACACTATTAAGATATCTGTTAGTCACCTGGGGCCTCATTTATAAACCTCTGCGTGAAACCCTCCGTAGAACATTGCGTACGCCCAAACCTCAGAATGTGCGTACGCACAAAATCATTCCGATTTATAAAACCTTGCTGCGCACACCTGTACGCACTCTTCTTGTTATAAATACCAACGTGCGTCTAATTTGGCGTGCGCTCTGCTCCTCCCAAGTCCATCCCTTAATAGTCCTTAAAAGGTCAATGCTAATTAATGACTTAATATTTATAAGTAGGAAGGAGCCTTTTCTGACCAATCATTGGACGGAAAAATGGCACCTTTTGAAAAGAAGGCGTTTTTGGGATTCGGAGATCGAAGTGCTTCTAAATGAGAACGCAAGTCTATTTTGTGGCTTATTTATCAAGCTCATTATTTAAATGTTTAAAGTGATACAGTTGGTCTGGCCGAGGATTGTGATTTGAAAGGGCTGTAGTGTGTTGAACATAATGTTGCTTCAATTCATATTTCGTAATGGGTGCTTTTCATAAAATAAATATATAAATGAATAAATAACTCATGTGGTGCGTAATGTGCGTTGGGTCTGCAATGAGCTCCGGGGGTTACAGCGTCTTCTTCTTCTTTTGGCGTTATTGGCGGTTTGCAAACACATATAGTGCATTACCGCCACCTTCTTCCTGTGGTCGTCTCCGGAGTTCACTGTTTGAATAACTTTGCGGGAGCTTTACTCCAGGGTGAAAGGATGCGTAGAACTGCGCACTCTTTTCCGCAAGGTTTTTTTCTATAAATCACGACGTTGGCGGTGAAAGATGCGTACGCACATTTCAGCCCTGTTTCCGCAACATTTTCGTGCGCAGAGACCTTTATAAATGAGGCCCCCGGTGATCAGTGATTGTTTTATGGCACAATATCTGTGGTCCTATCTGTGGTGAATGTTGAATGTTAAATCATATTATATTAAATCATAGTATAATATACTGAGAAGACTCTAAGTTTGTTCTTCTGCATACTACTATTTCAGTTTGCAATCCTGTTTATAGCATCACATTTTAGCAAACTATGCATTATATACAACTCCATCTTACAAACGTTAAATTCACCGCTCGATAAAATTCCACATGGATCCAAATGTTTATGATATGACGTCATGATTTTGCGTCGCAAAAGCCGTAATTTATGTAGGCCCATTTTCTTTTCCAATTGATAATATTTGTTAGAGGAAGAAGAAGTGGAGAAATGTCCGCTGCAACATATCTAGCAAATGTGTTAGGTGTTGCATGGGTGTTGGCTGTGTGGAGCGAGGTGAACGCTAATCTGGTTTGAAGCAGATAGAGGATGGAACACACAGCGCCTGTGTTTAGCTCCTGATTGGATAACTCGTTATCATTCCTGTCAGGACAGGTGTGAGTTAAACCAGTTCCTGATTGGTTCAAACTGCCGCGAGGCCAACAAATCCCTAATCAGTCTCCCAACATACTGAATATACATAGAGAAAGAGGGAGAGCGAGAGCGGGAGTGTGTGTCTGTGCAGTGTGTGTTGTGGAGGAGGGAGGTGCGGAGAGGAAAATAAAATTGGGAAATAATATGGAGGTATTTGCAATTAGAATGATTGGGAAACAGCTTCCATGCTACATCTGCACACACACATACACACATCCAGAAATATGTAATTATAGTGACGCACATGCATACACAAATGGACACACATGGACACACACACGTCCCAGCTGCTACTATAGTTGGCAGCACTTGGCAGTACTTGGAGTGTTTGTGTGCGTGTGAGTGTGTATGTGTGCATGCGTGCATGAACTGTGCGCATCCCTTGGTGTGTAAGTTTGTCCATGCATGTGTGTGTATATTAGTGCATGCCTTTGTGGGTGTAGGTTTGTTGTGAGGCAGATGGTACTGCTAACATCCTATGGCACTTCTCCATTAAAACAAACACACACACATTCACACAGGCCTACAGGGGGAAACAGTAGAGGAGGCCAGATCTCCATGTTGGACAAGCTGTAAAATGTGTCGCTTTTCACTGTGGCTCTGGAGAGAAGTCGAAAATAAGAGAAGTAACGGACAGAGCAGGAGAAATAAAGTGAGAGACAATGAGACGCTAAAGAATAACATTGCGGTCTAATAGACGTGTTTCTGGGCAAAGTCACAGCAGATATGCGTGCGCAACCAGGGGGCAGAAAGCGTGGAATACATATGGACAACCTTCAAGATGGCAAGGATTTGTTGTGCAACTGCGCTAATTACATAAGACAAGGATAGAATATGTTTAACATACTGTGGGGTTCACTCCCTTAAAAACAGAAAGGGCGAATTATTTGTATGCACGTAGATTTTCTTGAGTAGATACACTAGGCTTTTCTATCAGATACGTGTAGGCTATCATATCCTATATCTGGCCACACAATAGTTGGCCTTTTGGAGATAGGCTATCCAATATCTATTTATTTTCAGGAATCATTTTTCCCCATTCCATTCCTCATTAGTGAGAACTATTTTGTTTCTTTAATTGGTGTAGGAGGCGTCCGATGTAAGAGACGTCACCTACTAAATCTTGCCACACCTACCCATCCCCTCCCATTAGGGTTATTTTAGTGCATTCGTAGATTTTCCAATCTATAACTAGAGGAGGTTTGATGTCCATATCATATGATCTTTGCCCTTATCTTATTTTTCAAAAAATATAAGAACATCTATAAATGCACTATAAGCCTAATATGGAGGGGATGGATATGACCAAAATAGGGGGGAATGCACAAAACATTAACTGTGACATGATTCTGTGGTGGAACCAAATACTCTATGAGGTTTTATGTGAGACTCATGTACAACATAAGATGTAGCTTACTTATCGAGATAGCATAAGCTGCGTCAAGACAAGATGATAACTGTCAAACTGCCAAACATGTCATTGACTGTTTAAAATGATCATCGTTGTTATTGTCAAACAGTTACATGGACAGGTTCAACAATGAACCACTAAACCACGAAAGTCAAGTTCATAAATCCTATATCGTTTTTCATGACTTAACTAAAGCTAGCCTTCTAAAATTTCAGTGATATTAGGATGACACTACAAACAAACATAAGCTACATAAGCTGCTATTAATATGCAAAAGAGACAAACCAACACATTCACCTCTGGAAATAGAGTAGCTTTACAAGGAAAAATGCAATACAATGCCGTTTATACATTGATCCATTGATACATCGTGGTCACTAATGTGACCACAGTAGCTTATGGGAACAAAACCGTTTATTGCCCCCTGGCTGCACGCGCATCCCACCATGTTTGTAAAGGGGAAACCCGTCCACTGAGTGTGTACATTTTAAAATGCAGTCTTAGCTCGAGTGCCAAATGGTGGCATGAGAAACATTTGCCAAATGGAGGGACATTTCTCCATAAATGTTTACAGTCATACCGTATCATACGAGTTAGTACATTTCACGATGTTCGCTCTGGTTGAGCTCGTCCAATAGCGACAGATTGCGTAGCCACGGCGAGCCCTGCTGCCAGGCCCTGCACAGGGAATAGGACCCTAAACCCGTTGATCTCTCGTGGGTTACAAACAGCTAACATTCTCCAAGCTAAAAAATAGACCCGATGCATGGGATTCACACGTCCAACACACATAGTTGCATAGCATGTTCTACAAAATAAACGAGAAATATGTACATATAGAAGTACATATACATATACTATATACATCAGTGATGTATAGTGGACACACACACACATACACACACACACATACTAACACACACATACAACACCTCTGACTCACAAACACACAGTAAGCACACACACACACACACACGCACGCACTTTCCATCTCTGGCAGGGAGAAGTGAAAATGAAATGTAACACTGGCTGTCAGATAACTGGGCCTGAGCACCAGCAGGTGACCATTGTGTTCACCCTCCATCCTTCTCTCTGTGTCTGTATCTCTGTCAGCACCACATTACACACCAAACTCATGTGCATGTGTGTGCATGTGTGTGAGAGAGAGATAGAGAGAGCAAGAGTTTGTCTCTTTCTACTTATGCTGATTATGGTCGATCACTTACTGATATGAAGTTGTAAGCATGCTATTTATATATATATATGTGTACATCTCTATGCGTGTGTGTGCGTGTGCGTGTGCGTGTGGCTGTGGGTGTGTGTGTGTGTGGGAAACCCTCTGGGGAACGTGTTATCTATGTTCTGTGTTCCTGGAGAACACTATTTTTGGAGCACAAGGAGCAGGAAGTGTGAACACAGCAGAAAAGAGAGAGAGGTATGACACAATATGGGGGAAAGTGTGAAGGAAGTATCTTCGAAAAATATTGAGTGAAGAGCGTGAAGGATGCCCGCAACGGATGGGAGACAATGAAGAAACGGCGGTGGGAGAGAGCGAGAGAACGGACCATGTCAGATTAAAGGCACAATGAGTAGGATTTGTTGTTTGCGGTTTGTAAACAACGTTCAAAGTTGGCCTTTCTCCCTGGCTGAACGACACCAGAAGCGCTCGCCAGCGGGTGAAAGCCAAGCCCAGAGTGACTCTCGTTTTTGGAATTAGCTTTGTCTGCTTGGTTTTTTCACCTCGCTATAATTTTGGTTTTTTTCGTCCCTTTGTCCGCCATTGTTGTAGCTCCCTGTACAACCCGCCTCACACCCCGCGCGCTATTGGCTGGGGCCTACCGACTGCACAAAGGTCGAAGCACAGAAATGTCCCGAACAAAGTAAAATAAGAAAATACAGGCAGAGGGCAGGGTCTGTGAAGATACAGACACCAGCACACACTTCTAGTGGGTCATAAGTGATGATCGAGAGGGATTATTGTTTTTAAGGAAAATCCGACTCATTGTGCTTTTAAGCATGATGAAATAAGGATACATGAAGGTGGGGAATATGAAAGGGAGCACATTTTACAGATTCGATAGTTATCCGCACACACACACACACACACAAACAAACACACCTGACTCACGGACAGAGACATATGTACAAACACACACACACACACCTGATCTCAGAGACACACAAGTTTTCGCCGATGTAATTTTGGTTGGTCTTGGCTTCCAGACGTAATAAATGGCAGACAGATGGCTGGATGAAGTGTATGCGACAAGGTGTGCATGTGTGTGTGTGTGTGTGTGTGTGTGTGGGGGGGGGGGGGGGGTCTGTGCGCGTGTGTGTGAGTGCGTCTCTGAGATAGAGGAAGAGAAATCAAGAGAGAAAGACAGCCTTGTGTCAAGAAAGCCTGGAGGGTAGGCATAGTGTGTGTGTGTGTGTGTGTGTGTGTGTGTGTGTGTGTGTGTGTGTGTGTGTGTGTGTGTGTGTGACAGCCTGACACGCAGGATGCTAAATGGTAAGTGTGATAGATGGATGTTGTAAACAGCAAACCATGGTCACTGTAGTCACACACACACACACACACACACACACACACACACACACACACACACACACACACACAGATAATATACACTCTCTCTGTCACCAAGGCCTTGGAATGTCAGACTGACCACAACAACAATATCGCTGCATTGGGGGCTGCTGTATTTTATGTGCTGTTTGGTCATTATATCTTTCTGTCGAGCCACCTGCCTCTTACCATGTCTGTGTACTTATCTGTCTGTCTGTCTGATCACCTGTCAGTCTGTCGTTTTTGTTGTTTCCCTACCTATAGCTATGCTTTTATTTTGTCTGTATGTATGTCCGTCTCTATCTGTGTGTGTGTGTGTGTGTGTGTGTGTGTGTGTGTGTGTATGTCTCTGTGTGCTTTCCTATGTGTCTATCTGTCTGTCTCTGTATCTGTCTTTCTGTCAATCAGTCCGTCTGGATGCTTGTGTGTAAATCCCGTCCATATCCCATGAAACACCTTATTTTATTCCTAATCATGTTGTGATTGGTTAGAGAAAACCAAAAACATCCGAATGTGCCAGCATTACTTTTACATAAACTTCAGATAATTTTGAGTTTTTTGTCATTGTATGTTATGTTGCTCGGAATCTAATTGTTTCTGAATACCTGACTGAAGACTGAAGTAGGGAAATTCAATTTTGTGAGTGAAGAAAATACACCATGATGGAGAAAGAGAAGGGGGAGAGTAGATATGGGTAGAGATAGAGAGACAAAGCTACAATGAAAGAGAGACAGAGAGAGAGAGAGAGAGAGACAGAGAGAGACAGAGAGAGAGAGAGAGAGAGAGAGAGAGAGGGAGTATGACGGCGTAACTCTCGGCGACCTCTTCACGGCAAATCAAACGTGTAATTGATGGGATTGATTTAAGCACACTTATTTCTCATCTCTCATCCCTCTCAACTCATCTCATTAGCCAACACTAAGAGTTCATCCATTTCTTCATCATTTGAAAAGTCACCTTATTACATGGGGATCACTCTGGCTAATAGGACACATGGTCTTTGAATGCTGAACTTCCCAGCGGTCCTTATTACGACTCGACTTCATCGAGACCAGGCATATTTTTTCACATTTGTTGTTTTTTCTTGAATGTGTGGGAAGCTCTTTTTTACTTTTGTCGAGTACAATTTCATACGACAGTACTTAAGCCGGGAACACACTAGAAGATTTATAGACAGATTTCAACCCCAATTTACCCCTCAGTCGGCACCAGTCTGCGCAAAACAGGGCTGGTCACTCTGGACAGTCGGCACTGGTTATCTTGTAGTGTGTGGGGGTTTAGGATTCAAATCTGCCTCCAGATGGAGCGTGCGGCCAGTCGGAGCCCCAGCCATTAATAGGCCTGTCAAACATGTTTGATATACAATTGGAATCGGGACCGATCTCAACGTGATCCTGTAGTCAAATAGTTAAATATGTGATGACCAGTCTTTATACAGTGGGTAAGGACTAGGGATGTCCCGATCCGATCTCAAAGATTGCATCATTGGCTTTTTTTTAATTGATGGGAATCGGCTATATTGAGCACAAACCTAAGCCTGATCCTTTGTTTTACGTCGGCTGTCACACAACGGTGAGCACAATTTGTGGCAGGACACGGCAAAATGTAAAGTGTGAATTGTGTTTTATATTACTCATTGTTTTAATTCAAATACTGCTCTAACTGGAATTGATAAGAGCTATGTTTTTTTACTTGTTTTTTTTGTGAAAAAAAAGAAAACCAATGCTGCATTGTGATCAGAGCTATATGACAATATTTGTACTTTGTTTACTTATTTTGTAAAAACAAATTAAAAAAACATTAAGGAACAGCTTGGATGCAGGCAATTTTTTTCTTAATGCATTGCAGAGCTATTCAATTGTCAAGCAGATACATTGGATTGATTGTAATAAATTGAATGTACTTAAAGTGTGCACTATGCAACTGTATTATCTAGGAAAATACAAGTATCGGATCAGGACTCGGTATTGGCAGACACTCAATATTAAATTACTTGGATCGGGATCGGGGTTAAAAAAAACTTGATCGGGACATCCCTAGTTAGGACTGTACAATTATTTTAGTGTGTTCCCTCTGGGATCCAGCAGTCCTACCATATAATAACAGAACCTCTGGGGGGAGACGGCACACAGCCTGGGCCGGAAACCAAAAACTAAAAGGGGCGGAGTTACGCCTTGTTTCCTGTTTCTTTATGGAGATATTCTGCCAAAGAGAAACTCATTTGCGTGAATGGATGAAGCTTTCAGAAGGTGATTCGTACAGTGGCCAGTCTCCACAGTGTTGATTTGAAAGTTGACACTTTTTTACAGTTAACTACTGCTAGGCGAGTTTGTGTTCGCTATTACAGATCCCCACCTCCAGCAACATAATTGGTCAAACAATTATGATGCGAAAGAATGTGAAACGCCCAAATTCACCCAGATTTGAGCTCGCTGCAGATTTAAGATAATTACTCTAAAGTCTGATTTGTGAGACTATGGACCCTAATTACAAATTCAAGCCACTTTACTTTACTAATTCTATTCTAGGTATATTTATAGTTGTATCTACTATATTTGAAAGCAAATATGTCACTAATTTACTACACTACATTTATCATACGTGTAGTGTAGTAAAATGGCGTCAAGTATTTTTTATTTATTTACGGTAAATCTTTTTCGTACAAATGTGACCGTTGACCATTAACATTGCGGGATGAGAGAACCATTAGTCCAAACTGGACCATCAATAACTTCAGCTTGGTTACCAGGTTTATGCATTTAGAATGTACCTTCAAGTCAAAATACAAGGTTACGATGTTGAATCTGTATTTTTGACTTTTGATACTTACATATAATTGTGTTTCTTATTTGATTAGAATGTTGAACCAACTCTTTTTGTAGGGTATTTATACTTAGTCTCTTACTATGAAGTCTAATTTATAGGCATATTTGTGTTATAATGGCAGTAGTCTCTCCTCCTCATTCTCTCTCTTCTTCTCCCTGTGAGGAAAAGGGATGACAGTCGCAGAGATCCAGCTGTTGTCGGAGGACTCGAGTGAAAGCTCTGTGGTCTGTATGTGCCAATTATCTCAACACTTACCTTTCCTAAGACCTCCCAATCACGTCACACACACACACACACACACACATACACACACACGGATGGCTATGTCTTGATATCATTTTGTGTGTTTACAGGTGTACTTTAGATGCGAAAACCAAATATTGTTGCTTCAATATAGTTGTAACCCTATCATAAGAAGCCTTGTTTACTGCCATTCATGTTGAAAATGTGTGGGAAATACTCTTCTAGAGGCTTGGAGTTTGTGATTTCTAATCCATCCTTATGTTGTTTCCATTTCATTGGTCAAAAACATATTTAATGATTGGTATTGACTAAACATACCTGCTAAAATAAGCTTCTGAATATAAAATGATCTAATCATGGTTGTAGCTCAACTCATATAGACATAGATATACAGAGAATGTGTTTGAAACAAGCATTGTATTATCTGTCATTATATCCTAACTGTCAGTGATACAGATGTCACTGCTCCTAATTAAAGTCATGGTGAATACACTACTGGCTATAAAGTAAATGTGATACGCTTAGCTACATAATGTGATTAAACAAGGTTTATCAGAATGTGTAACATTGACAGCGATTGCCGTAGTGACACGTGAAGGATATTTTTAGACTAGGTTTTCATTGAAACAAACAATTATTGTAACTTTTGTGCGGTTTCAGGTTTAAACAACAGTTAATATTGCATGTCGTATTTTTTGTAAGAAATTTTAAAACAGGTCAATTCAACCCAAACTTTCTAGGAAGGTTACACTGCCACAAATTATTGCATCAAACTACTGCGAACCTCTTAATGTTCACCACATGCATAATTACATATAGTTAGTCTCTCCATGAAGCCAATTCCTATTTCAATTTGAGTACCAAAAACTGAAGAAACTGTCTTGTTTTTAACAATGCCTGTGTCTCTTTTTCCTCTTTCTAAAAATATCTGCTTGCCTCCCTCTTTGTCTGTCCATCAGTTAAACCACTGGGTTGATGTTATCAGTTTGCTTGTGTGTGTGTGTGTGTGTGTGTGTAAATCATGTATGAATGCATAGGGTGTGTGTGTGTTTCTGCTGGAGAACGCAGGGCAATAAAGGCTCCACGCTGAGAGTCAGTGTGACATGCGTTGCTGTGGCGAAGGTGTTTCATTACCATCGGCCGCACACACACAGCAGGGGATGAAATACTGTGTGTGTTTGCGTGTGCGTGTGTGTGTTAGGGGACCAGATGGATCTGGACTACCGGGTAAAGTATGTGGGCAGAACGGAGGACTACGGATAGAATGATGGATGATGAAAGCCTGACAGAAACATTAAAGTGTAAAGGTGCATTCACTTGGACACCGTGTGTCGCTAGGTCGGGCGTGTGTTTTCCAGCATGGCAAGTTGAAAACACATACAAAATCAGCTACAGCTTAAAACATTCTAGCTTTTTGGACTGGACTGCAAAACTATTGGTTGGTGCGTTACATTGCAGGTCAAAGTTGAAATAATTTAAACTTCGAAACAAGTCCCCTCCACGGCAATGCGCCAGGAGGTCGAGCGCATGGCCCCTCCCCTTTTGGAAATTGCTGCGCCGCTTTCTCCATTGGAAAACAATGGAGTGGGTCATGCATGGTGAACACGCCTTAAGTGAATGTTTCAGCTCAAATTCCAACATATGAAATGACAAAAAACAAACAAAAAGACAAACAAACAAAACTGAACGTAGGGCCGTGGCCATATTTGGAAATCAATTGTTGCCCAGCCAAGGCCAGACTGATATTCATCATTGTGAAACGCAAACGTGAATATCAGTGTGGTCGTTTTTTGAGTTATGCTATTATTTTAGTAACAGTGACAAAATAGTTATTATAATGACTATGTTAAAGATCAAAAAAAGATGTTTAAAACAAAAGAAACCTGATTGTGGGTTCACTGGCACTTTAACAACACTTTTGTATTAATATTATAATAACCTAAAACACTTGAAGTTGGAATATAATCTTGTTTTGTTATAGCATGTGTTTTTAATACCAGGTGGTTTAAAGTACAAAAAAAAGCTCATCTTAAAGCAAATCTTCCTAAAACCAAATGAGGATGCAAGATGTCTAAAAACCATTACATTACACCTGCTCCACACTCATTCAATATCTGCTTGTTCACATTTCCAGCAGGAAAAAAATGGTTATAAAACTGCTGAACTGATTATTGTGTTCTGTTTTTAACTGACTTTAAGTGATCGATGACCCTCCAATGCCGTGGAAGTGGAGTGCCAGAAGTGACAGAAGTTTTCCTTCATGAATGAATCTGAGATCTATCTGTGTGCGTTTGTGTCTATGTATCCCGATCAAGCCCAAAAAGACAAGAGTGGAGTGTGTGTGTGTATGGGGGGGGGGGGGGGGTCATGGTATGGTTGCTCCACCTCAGCAAGTCCCATTTTAATTGGCTAAGAGATTCTGAGAAAAGTGTCATACTCAATTATTCCCTGATTGATTCCCCATTGTCTGTGATCACAAGAGGACCCCCCCCCCCCCCCCCCCCATTCAATTCTACTGTTAGCTCCAGAAATTGGTCACATTTAGCACCTCATCATCAGTCATCCAGCTGTTGCACAACGCCGTCCTCTATGCCACATGTTTGCACGTGCACGCAGCCCTGTGCACGTGGGGTGTATACGCATACACATGTGATCTGTCTGTGACAGCCTCAGTGTCAAAAATGATGACATGTGTGTCTGTAACACATTTGTCTTCTTCCTGTTGACAGGGTAAACTAGCGAGTGAGGTCAAGATGTGAGATAGATGCAATAGCTACTTGACCCGGGACAAGCAGTTTCAGAGGGTTGTCATTTTTAATCAGTGGCTATATTTTGGCTGGATTCCAATAGACCGCCTATTGCGTTTCGACTCACGCTCCCTGCCTAACTCTGGCTGTTTTACCTGCTGTTCCAATTGTCAAATTGCTTAAGCTGCTAGACAAGAAGATAAAAATCAGGGAGCCGAATTGTCTTGGGGATAGATGATACATCTGTGTATCCGAACAGGAAGTGTTTTGGTGGTTCACGGTCATTAGACATATGGCCATAAAGCCTGAACTTTTTTGGACAAACCCCCATGTTTACATATTCCTGCTGATCATGCCACCATATGGCCACATATGATAAATGTGATTGGCTACAAAATCTTAAGGTTGTGATCGACGTCGCCTTTAATGGCACTGAAACAGCTCAGGCTCAGCTGTCCCAATTCCTCATTGCTTCTTTCCTCGTGCTCAACAACTAATGCTTCCGCTCGAGGGATCATCTTCAAGAATTAGGAAAACATTTTTGGAACAGTGCATTTGAGAGGTTATGGAGGTTCA
Source organism: Merluccius polli (assembly GCA_030340625.1). NCBI lineage: Eukaryota > Metazoa > Chordata > Actinopteri > Gadiformes > Merlucciidae > Merluccius > Merluccius polli. Next base: position 290,376 of record JAOPHQ010003981.1, read on the forward strand.
GTGCTTCGTCTGAACAAAATGACCTTGAACTCCTCAACGGTCAATAAGAATACTTTTTTTGGCATTACAGTGAAAAAAAGCCAGGTGCAAGGGATTAAACCATAATTAAAATCTGGGCAAAAATAATGAGTAATGATGAATAATGATGTTGTGGCAAAGTAAGAGCGCCAGCTAGTCGGATGACAGTGAATAGAGTAAATAACAATCTACAAGGAAGTCACATAAACATGATGAATGGCATTCAGTTAAATGGAAACTTGACAGCATAGTAAAAAGCACCTTGAGGTAATTTACAATTGCTTAAATTGCTTTTTAAGCCAGCAAAACATATTTAAAAAAACAAACAATAGGCCAATCCAATATGGCCGCCTGTTCTAAAGAAAACATACCATAACTCTTGAATAAAAGCACATAAAGAGTCATGCAAACACATTTTAGGGGTCGCCTGTTGTAAAGAAAACATGCCATAACTCTTGAATAAAAGCACATGAAGAGTCACGCAAACACAATTTAGGGGTTGTTCAAGGTCCTGATTCCAAATGTGGCCTTGATTTTCTGAATCGAGGTAAAGATCAAGTTGAATTATTATCCTGTAGTCACAATTCTGGATCAAAATGGCTTCAACGTTGATCAGAAGTTGATTTGTCATTAAATTCTACCCCAGCATATACATTAAATGTTACTTTATTAGCATTTATGACAATTCATGAAAGGCAACTCTATAGTGCAGCAGCTTTACCACAAGTGCACACTGATAGCCAAAGACACATGAGCAGAGCAATAAGAAACTGCAGTCCAGTTGAAGAGGCCTGATGACCAACATACGACCTGCTTACACTTACAGGCTGGCTGCCCCAGAGACTGTCCGCCTCACAGACCAGTTTGATAGTCTCCTAAATGTACATGTTACTTCTGCAGCTCATTATGAAGAGGGGCAATCCGTTCCTTGAGACAATTGATGATTTCATGACAATTGATTCTCATGTGGTCATGGTCATGGAAGAGGTGGAATACTGGATAAGGTTACTATTCCTCTCTCAGACACCATTTGATGCCAATCCATGTACACATTCTAATAGAGATTTGAAAGCAGTTGATGAAAGATCATCATCATCAGGGATCACTTGGGGTCGAGTTTGATTGTCCTCCCTCCCTCTCGTCCTTTTCTTGGGTCTTTGGGTGGGCGAAGAAGCTGATCCCAGAGCCACATACTTTGGTGCAATGTGGGCATGGGTGGTGGTAGTGGGTGATTGTCGAGCCTTCTTGGTGGTGGCTCTCTTCTTCCTGAGTCTGGGCTTGTTTTCTGCAGCATAGCGGAGATAGAGCGGACTTGGGGAATAGAGAGGACTTGCTTCTGCAGGTTGGAGTCTGGCGTGCGGATGACATGCACAATCCACCGTATCTGGATGCTGGCCGATGGTGGTTGTGATGCAATTGCTAAGTTAACCGATTGCTAGTATACAAAAGAGATAAGTGCGAAAATACTAAGCGCAGAATATCAAAGTAAGAGCCAGGACATACAAACATAGAATGATTGCAAAGTGTGACATGTGACCTGGTAGGTGTGCAGAGTCAGCGATGCCGATTTCAGTGAGAGTGGCGAGGAGTATCTGGTGGTTCACGGTGTCGAACGCCGCAGACAGGTCGAGGAGAATGAGAACCGATGAGAGGGAAGGGGCTCCGGCGGCACAGTGGGACTCCGTCACCGCAAGGAGGGCTGTCTCAGTGGAGTGTGCAGTTGTGAAACCTGACTGATGAAAATCAAGCAGGTTGTTATGTGAGAGATAGGAGGACAGTTGGTTAGAGATGGCACGTTCCAGAGTTTTAGAAAGGAACGAGAGAAGAGATACCGGTCTGTAGTTCTGGATGTCAGCAGTGTCAAGGGTAGGTTTCTTGAGGAGTGGTTTGACTCTAGCAATCTTGAAGGATGCTGGAATAAGGCCTGAAGTGAGAGAAGTGTTCATGAGGGAGGTTGGCAGGATGAGGGGAGCGGGGTAACAGAGAGGGCCGAGGTACAGCAGGACCTTGTGAAGACAAGGTCGAGTTGGTTCCCAGCCCTGTGGGTAGGAGGGGAGGGGGAGAGTGTTAGGTCAAATGTGGTGAAAAAGTTAGTTAAATCGGATGAGTGCAACTTATCTGGCTGGATGTTGAAGTCACCCAGGACAGTGGTGTGCCGTCTTTGGGAAAGCAGCTGAGGAGGGCATCCATCTCATTGAAGAAGTCTCAGAAGGGGCCAGGTGGACGGTAGATCACTGCAATGTAGAGCTTGATGGGAAGGGTGGATGAGAGCCCTCAGAGAAGGTTATCTTCTCGGAGGGCTCTCGTACTCTCCAAAATACCCCCCCTAACACAGCCCTCTTTGAGCACAAGCTTGTAATCTGAAGAGAGACAGCAGAACAGCTGCCAATCTTTGGGGACTGTGGTTGGGTGTTTGATGATAACTAGAGGTTTGTAGCATTTGTTCCAAACCCTGGCGCAGTTCCCTCCCTGGTTCGGTTCGTTTGGGCAAATGTGAATGCAGCAATCGGACCCCGGGGGTCCAGACCAAAACACACACCCTGGAGCAGTTTGTTTCCAGCGAGAACGCAATCTGACTCAACGGACCGCCACAAACATTTATGGTGCACCTCACTCTGTGAATGATATTTAGGTTGTACCAACAATGGTGTGTAACCTTAGGTAACATTTCATATAATCTGAAATGCAAACCATAATATAAATAATATGAAATAAAAATCATACGTAGGCCAAATTTGACCATGGCCTTACCATTTCACCTTGACACTGACTGTATATCTTAAACGTAAGGTCATATTGCATTTCAGCACCCTCAACCACTATGAAGTATTTTTATTTTTATTCACGTTTTAATGTTATTTTGCCTTCTAGAAGCTGCCATTGTTAATTTGTCTTAATGGTCCCTAGGGGACATTTTCTGCTTTTCAGTTCCGGAAGTGAATACTTTTTTTTACGAAGCCCACAAGTTGAGTTCAGAAAAGTATTCTCGATCTGCGTGATCAAATTATAAGGTGATGTTGATGGATAGATGGACCATTTTTAAAGAAAAATTAAAAACAAAGGGAAGTGTGAGGAGAAAGAATAATACATTAATGTGTGCATGTGTGTGTGTGTGTTTGCGAGTATATCTGTGTGTGTGTCTCTGTGTGTTGGGGGGTGTGGGGTGCTAAGGAGCAGCAAGAGACTCCAGATGGGAGGTTTGCATTGCCGGGGACGGTTGCCGGGGAAGTCATTAAGCAGCCATTTCATCTGCGTCTGCTTGGCTAGCGAGGACTCTAATTGCATCTGAGGAGAAGAGAGGAGAGATGCCAAAGCACATTTAGATCAAGGATATGAGCCACCCATGCCGACCTGCTCCTCCCTTCCTAAACCCTCCATCACAGAGCCTATTCTCTCTCTCACTCTCTCTCTTTATCTCTTCCATCTCGCTGTCCACATTTTAACCTGTTTTCAATTTGTTTTCCCTCTCTTCCTTCTGCAATCCATCCAAACTCCGCCCCTAATTTCTCATGTATTTTTCATACCATCCATCCACTCCCCATTCCTCTCTCTCACTCTTTCTCTTTTCCCCTTTCCCTCTAACTCCTTACATGCTAGAAATGTACTAACTGCGCCTGCAAATTGCCCCATTGCACCCTGTTGCAGCCATGCCAACGTCTCACACCCAGTCCACAGCAGTCTGTGTGTTTCCTTCAATCCAGCTCCACTTTTTATGGCATATCCAGTCTACCAAAAGCAATTTCCATTTTCTTACTTCCCTATGAGCTGTGTAAGTCAGTTAATAGACCCCCATAGTGAGAAAATTAAATAATAAGAACAAAGAATTCGACAAAGCAATATCCGAAAAATATAACAGAAACAGATATCTCTCTATCGGAAGTCCCTCCCTCTGTCTTGCCTCTCGCCGCTAAAGGCATGTAACTGAGACAGAAACAGGCGGGCTGGAACCCGTTTCATGTGAGGGGGGCTGAGCCGGACCTACGACGGGGGGGGGGGGGGGGGTCGCGCGATCGTAACCCACCCCGGACCTGCGACCGACGGGGGGGGGGGGGTTCGCGCGATCGTAACCCGGGGGGGGGGGGGGGGGGACATAGCATCATCTGATACTATGTGGGGGGGGGGGGGGGGGTTCGCGCGATCGTAACCCGGGGGGGGGGGGGGGGGGACATAGCATCATCTGATACTATGTGGGGGGGGGGGGGGGGGTTTGCGCGATCGTAACCCGGGGGGGGGGGGACATAGCATCAGTGAGGGGGGCCCTTCCCGCGCCACTGGACAGAAAACACTACCTCCAAAGCATGCTGGGAAGTCCTGCCCTCTCTCACCATATGCACATTGTAAGCCTCCCATTCCAGGCGTGCCAGCGTGAGATGAGTGCCTGGCAAAGGAGGTTAACCCTCCTGTTATCTTCAAACATCTTTTATCCTTGGGGTCAATTTGACCCCAGCAATTTAAATCTCCAGAAAATGATTATAATTAAAATTGTTACCTAAGTTTATGTGCCAGGTACTTTGTGTCTCTTTGTTGACTAATTAAATAGCCTTGAAATAAAACATACATCCAGAATATCTATTATGCGACTATAGAAAAATATGTAGCCTAAATCACCATAACAATCACTGTTACACTGGTGGCACTGCTGCCACTAAGTTTTAGCATTAAGTTAGTGGCAGTAGCACATCATTTGGTTGCACAAAAACTGGGTGATTGCATCTCAGCTTTTTTGGAGGTATTTTATATGAAATCAAAGTACGTACACATTTTTTTAAAACGGTAATAAGGTGCAACAATTTTTATTACATAATGTTCTAATTAGCTAAAATAAAAGTGCTCTTGTTTAAAGTGCATAGAGTTCAATAACTTAAATTAACATAAAATAAATAAAACATCTTTAAATAACAAAAAAGTCCCCTGCCCTGTCCCCTTTACAAGAGATTCCCAGAAGCCCCAGGGTCTGCAGATGGCCAACCCCTATAATTTGGCCTTCTTGCCCTTTGTCCCTGGGTGAACCAGGTGTTCACACTCCCTGGCATCAAACAAAATCGGCCAACTGTTTGACCAAACTATGACTTTAGGATTTTAATAATAATAATAATAATAATAATAATAATAATGTTAAAACACCAACGAAAGCCAAGTGGCACTAATGCCACCAATTATTTTTTTTAGTGACACTGGACAGATTTCTGGTGTCAATGCCACCAAATTGGTGGCAGTCTGGAGCCTTGACCATCAAATCTTACTTATTGCAAGTGGGTCAAATTTTGGTTAGGTTAGGTTAGGGCCCTAACCTAATATTTCTTATATGTTTTGTACAGCTAAAACCGCCTGACTCAAATTGACCCCAAAGAACACTGATGAGTGCAGAATCTGTACAGGACGTTGAAAATAGATCATCATGTTCATTTTATATTTACCCAGTTGTCCCCATTAAATGTATACATTAAAATTAATATATGAAGCAAAACAAATTAGGTCAATCATTTATTTAGAGACATTAAACATTGAATGGGATCAAATTGACCCCAAATATAGTAGGAGGGTTAAACTCTGCTGAACTTGTTCCTCGTCCTCTGGCTGTGGCTGTTACGACACCTGACCTTACATTTCTTTGGGCATTTTTATAATGGAAGATGGTCTATCAACAGGTCTGACAGACTACTGGAGAAATCCTGAAGACATGAAATGTGATCCTGATTTCAGAAGTAATTTCTCTAGCATAGCATGAGCAGTGAACTTATTGGTAACACTTTACAATAACCATAGTTTATAAATGGTAAATAGACCATTTATAAATGGTTAATAGACCATTTATAAATGGTAAACATATAGTTTACTAATGTTAAATCATCATTTATAAACAGCTTATAGACCAATTATAAATGGTAAATAGACAATTTATAAAAGGTAAACAGATAGTTTACTCATGTTCAACCATCATTTATAAACAGCATATAGACCAATTATAAATGGTAAATAGACCATTTATAAATGGTTAATAGACCATTTATAAAAAATAAACAGATAGTTTATTAATATTTAACCATAATTTATAATTGGCAAACAGATAGTTTATTTATGTAAGTTAATAGTTAATTTACCATTAACAAGCAATTAAATTATGATTAATAATGTTTATTAATTATTAAGGGACTATTTATTAAATGTTTATATAGAGTTCAAATATTGGTTGCAAAACATGTATAAAGATTAAAATGTGTGTAAGTAGCACATTGTAAATGGTTAATAATTGGTTTATAAACCATCTATAAACATTACTTCGATGGTTATTGTAAAGTTGCAACATACTTTGTAAATGATTAATAATTGGTTTATAAACCATCTATAAACATTACTTAGATGTTATTGTAAAGTTGCAACATACTTTGTAAATGATTAATAATTGGTTTATAAACCATCTATAAACATTACTTAGATGGTTATTGTAAAGTTGCAACATATGTTGAATATGAATATTATATCATCAATTCAAATTTAATCATCAAATTTAAAATTCAGTTGTCATTGTTGTGTTGTAATCCCACCATTTTTACCTACCACCATGCTTATCTGTTGTACAGTGTTTCATGTTATTGACTCTGTTCATAAATGTGTTCAATACGATGATCAGACCCTATTCTTTTGCAAAAAATAATCACTCTGTTATAGATCACCATTAAAAGAAGTCAAATAAATGTCACTTGATGATTTACAGTACAAACAGCATATTAATCATTGAATTAATTATGAACATAAGTCGCTACTTTACAATAACCATCTAAGTAATGTTTATAGATGGTTTATAAACCAATTATTAATCATTTACAAAGTATGTTGCAACTTTACAATAACCATCTAAGTAATGTTTATAGATGGATTATAAACCAATTATTAACCATTTACAAAGTGCTTTATTTGCTTGTTAATGGTAAATTAACTATGAACTTACATAAATAAACTACCTATTTGCCAATTATAAATGATAGTTAAATATTAATAAATGGTCTATTTACCATTTATGATTGGTCTTGCTGTTTATAAATGATGATTAAACATTAGTAAACTATCTGTTTACCTATTATAAATGGTCTATTTAACCATTTATAAATGGTCTATTTACCATTATAATTGGTCTATAAGCTGTTTATAAATGATGGTTAAACATTAGTAAACTATCTGTTTACCTTTTATAAATGGTCTATTAACCATTTATAAATGGTCTATTTACCATTTATAATTGGTCTATAAGCTGTTTATAAATTATGGTTAAACATTTGTAACCTATCTGTTTACCTTTTATAAATGGTCTATTAACCATTTATAAATGGTCTATTTACCATTTATAATTGGTCTATAAGCTGTTTATAAATTATGGTTAAACATTTGTAACCTATCTATTAACCATTTATAAATGGTCTATTAACCATTTATAAATGGTCTATTTACCATTTATAAACTATGGTTATTGTAAAGTGTTACCAACTTATTTCTAGGTAAGACAGGATATTAAGAAGGAAACATCAACTGTGTATGTTTTGTGTTGAATAGAGTTCATGCTAACAAGGTAGAAATATATATATATTTCATGTGTATTAGCTTGAACAATTTCAGAGAGACAGAAAGAGAGACAGTTAGTCTCTCTCTCTCCATTTTCCTCTCCATCTTTCTATTGCTAATTCTGTATTATTTTATGTTCAGTCTTTTCAGTGTCCTATTTCTATTAGTTTTAGAATACCCAAAGGTGAATAGCTTACTGCTTTTTACATGGTTTGAAAATATTTTGCGGAAAAACCTCTTAGTTTGTGTTGTTACTGTCCAACTCTGTCTTTCACCCTAATCATTTAACCCCTCTCTTTCCCACTCTTTCACCCTAATCTTTCAGCTCCTCTCTTTCCCGCTCTTCCTTTCACCCTAATCTTTCAGCTCCTCTCTTTCCCGCTCTTCCTTTCACCCTAATCATTTAGCCCCTCTCTTTCCCGCTCTGCATTTCACCCTAATCATTTAGCCCCTCTCTTTCCCGCTCTGCATTTCACCCTAATCATTTAGCCCCTCTCTTTCCCACTCTCTTTCACCCTAATCTTTTAGCCCCTCTCTTTCCCGCCCTCTTTCACCCTAATCTTTTAGCCCCTCTCTTTCTTTCACCATTATCATTTAGCCCCACTCTTTACCGCTCTTTCTTTTACCCTAACCATTTAGCCTCTCTCTTTCCCGCTGTTTCTTTCACCCTAATCATTTAGCCCCTCTCTCTCCCGGTCTTTCTCAATCACTTTCTCATCCCTCATCTTTTCAACTCTTTTCTCTTGTTCTTTCATCTGATTGTTTCCATTCCCTCTCACATTGTTTCTCACTTCATCAATTTTTTTTGGTTTCATTTTTTCTGCTTTGTTTCTTCTCTTTCGTCTGGTTCTCAGTGCTAGAAGATGTCGTTTTTTTTCCCAGCATCCCAGCATAGTAAACAAGTTAACACGTGTTTACTCCCCTGACAGACACACACACACACAGACATATACATACACACACACACACACATGCATGCCCACACATACACGCACGCACGCACAAACAAACACATATTTCTCCATCTCACTCCATCTTTTTTCCCTATATATATATATGCTGAATAATCCATATTATATGTGTGTGTGTGTTCACTTTTAACTTTTAAAGTTTAAACTTTTACCTTTTAAAGTTGAGGAAGTGGAAGTGGCAGATATGACAAAGGAGCTCGTTCTTAATTTGCCAAAGATTGGTGAAGTGTGTGCGTGTGCGTGTGTGCATGAGTGTGTGTGTGTGCATTGTTGCAGTAATTGCTTTCTCCTCACTGAATTGGTCTTACACTTTCACCCTAAAATAACTGCTTATGATACATTGTGTGTGTGTGATGTAATGATCCTATATGCGTGTGTGTGTGTGTGTGTGTGTGTGTGTGTGTGTGTGTGTGTGTGTGTGTGTGAGAGTGAGCAAGGAAGGGAGGAGTAAGGACATCTTCACCATGTGAACACAGAGAGGGGAGTGATTGGGCGAGGAGTAAGGACATCTTCACCATGTGAACACAGAGGCAAGTGATTGGGCAATGAGTAAGGACATCTTCACCATGTGAACACATAGAGGGGAGTGATTGGGCGACGAGGAAGGACATCTTCACCATGTGAACACAGAGAGGCGAGTGATTGGGCGAGAAAGGAAGGACATCTTCACCATGTGAACACAGAGAGGCGAGTGATTGGGCGAGAAAGGAAGGACATCTTCACCATGTGAACACAGAGAGGCGAGTGATTGGGCAACAATGAAGGACATCTTCACCATGTGAACACAGAGAGGTGAGTGTTTGGGCAAGAAAAGAAGGTTAAGATGTTAAAGAAAGAAAGACAATAGAGTGGCCAACAGAGGCCAGAGAGGGTGGGAGTAGAGGTGGGGGGGGTCGCATGTCAATTAGTAAACGAGAAAGGAAGTTCACTATTGAACATTGAGGCAGTGAGGAAAAACCTCTCAGTTCATCCCCCTCGTCTGGGTAATAAGTGTGACAATCAGTCTCTTCTCGCAACCCTCACTTCCTCCTCCTCTCCCTCCATCTCTGCCTCTATCTCTTCCTTCCCAGGCCGACAGAGGTGTTCTTGCTGCTTTTAATGTGCTTCAGTAGGTCCTCTGAAGTCTTTGTCCTTTCCCCCCTTACCCACGTTGTCACGACGCATATTAAACAAGAGATTGTGAAAAAACAAAAAAGTTGATCCAGTTTTATGAGAAAGTTGAGACAGGAGGGGAGGGGCGACAACCGTGGGCAGAAATCCCGGGGGGGACACGACCCCCCCCCCCATCCTGGGAAAAATACGATTTGTCCCCCCCCCAATATATCACTGTAAACATAATTAAGTAATTTCAATAATATTAATAATATGCAATGAAAGCATTTGTGTTCATTTTAGACACTTAATAGTGCGTTTTTAAATTTCAGAAGATCGCAACCCCCCGCCCTTCTGCCTCACAATGGTTTGATCCACTGCCTCCCACCCCCCCAGCCCTCAGCACAGTGCATGTGTGGGAATCTGACAGTCTGTCGTTGTTGGCTGACTCCAGGAAGTAGTTCAAACAAAAGATATGTTAGACATTTCTGTACTTTTACTACTCAATACAATAAAACACTTATCGTCACCTGTCTTCATTTTCGCTGCATAATTACCTAGTATTGTATAGACAAAACCAGACTTAAATGTGTTGTTGTTAACCATGCCACCACCGCAGCTGCAGCCATCTTCTTAATAATGCCGAAAGAGGGGATTGAGGAACTGACGTCGCTTGCGTCTGCGCAGTGTGACACACAGCCTAGGAAACAGAAATGCCGCAAAATAATAATAACGCAACTAAACATTGTCTCGTTTTGGTCAACGAAAATGAAGATTTACATTAACATACATTTTAGCAGAGTTTTTATTTTGTAAACCACATTTAGTCTTGTTTTTATTCGTCAACAATATTGCATTATATATTTAGTTATAGTTATCGTCACATGACCACCATTTTCGTTGCGTCTCGTTTTGTCACGTGATACAGGTTTGTTGACGATGATATTTCGTCATAATTTTCGTTGACGAAAGCAACACTAGTTACAGCACTACTTTTGGTGTCCCCCCCAGGAATTGCTCTTGAGAAAATTTCATGTAGCCTAATTGTCCCCCCAAAGTTGATATCAGATTTTCGCCCCTGGCGACAACTATAAAAATAGTATGAAACTATTTTGGTGTGTGTGTGTGCGTTTTGTGTGTGCCTGTCTGTGTATGTCTATGAGTGATTGTGTGTATGTGTGTGTGTGGGGAGGGTATTATAGACGACAACATGTGTCTTTGTAGCTTTAGCTTTATGTGTCTGTGTGTATGGGTGTACAAGTAGGGCTGTGTCTTTGCATGTATTTGTTCCATAAATTGGTAAATAAAAATCCAAGTTGGATAAACTCATTGAATCAAAGTTAGTTAGTCTTCCGTTTTATTTTTTAAATCCACAGGTTTGTTTGGTATCTGGCTGAAGACCTGTATTACATTTCCATCTATCTTCTCCACTTGCTTATTCCATCCTCAGATTCAGATCTGAAAATCTAACAAGCAAGAAGAAGAAGATTAAAGGAGAAACAAACCCCCTGACCCCGCCTTTAAAAACTGCTTTCAGGTTTTGTTCATTCTGGTACGGGGCTGTCGGCTCTCCTGTAAAGGTCGGTTTTATTTATGTCTGTCGTAGCACCGGCATGGCCAATGTATATTTACATTGGACTAGTGGTGTCTATCTTACCATACCTCAATCGAACAAACCCATAGTTAAAGTGGCTGTAGACTACTTTTTTGCTTTAACGTATCAATATGAAGTAAATGTTGATTGCACAGTGTAATGGCTACAGAATAATGACACCATCGGCATTTAGATTGGTTCACTTAGCTTCCCTATAAGCCTCGCTTTCACTATGCAGCTCTGTCTGCCACCGGGTACGATCTCCAGGGAAAAATGGAGGCTCACTTTACAGCACAAAGAAAATGCATTAACTATTGTGCGTGCAACTAAACCAAGAGGAATAGCACTTTTCTTTACCCGGTAGCTATCGGTAGCTATTCCCATTAGCTATCCCCATTAGCTATCCTCATTAGCTGTCCCCAGTAGTGGAAATGGCGGACGGTGGAACAACCGAAGTAAAGCCAATCTGATGACACTACTTATATCTGCGTACGCTACGTATTTGCATTGAGTATACTGCCTGAATAAACCTCATGTCGTGACTCGCCAGGTGATCCAGTCAGGCTACCAGCCCAGTTCGCTTTTCTCAACACATACTAAAGAATTTGTATCTGCTTTCATGTCTCCATTATAGACTAAATGAATGAATAAACGGTTTTCCTTATAAAGTTTTCTTCTACTCCCCCCTCCACCCCGACGCCGACCCCTGTTGCCGATACTTGTTTGTGCGAAGCAATACTGAAACTATGGTATTACTATGCAATGCACATCATTACAGTAGCTTTTGGCTGTTCCCAAATAAAATGATGCCAATTTCACTTTACCTCTTCAGTGAACAGCTTCTTTCTTTCTTATTTCCAAAGTGTTGATTCGCAGAGATTTCCAAACAAATGCGCGTCATGTGTTGTTTGTGGTTGCTAGGCTTTGAGGAAACGGAAAGCGATCTGGTTTTTCTTTGCGACAGTGACACAAGAATAATACCACTTGGAAACGCTAGGGTGGGAAAAGTTTAAAAGTTGTCTACAGCCCCTTTAATGTTATGAGCTACACCTGTGTTTTTCCTACTGTGAAAAGGGCCCATTTACTTTCAATCAGTAGAGGACAGGCGTGTTGCATCAATGCTTAATCAGCAGGTGATCACGTAACCATAGCAGCCAATCAGAAGTTATGGATTCAATAATTGGTTTATTGTTGTTTAATTTTGGTTATGTTATCCTTAAGATACAACTAAATACACTGGCGTAACAACATGATGATAATAGGCCCCAGTGCAAATATTTTTTTTGTGGCCCCGCGGTTGTTGAACGGGGGGGGGGGGGGGGGGGGGGGGGGGGTGCTGCGATTGTTGACGGGCCCCAGTGCAATGCACCGGTTGCACCGTCAATAGTTACGCCACTGACTAAATACTAAGGACGTCTAGGAGGCACAGCAGAATCTACACTGAAAATACACATGCAGAATTTGTGAGCCTCCTCTCTGTCTCCCCTCTTTCAAGGTACCGCCCTCCTCTCCACACAGTGTAAACCAGAAAGAGGAGCTGAACGATAGCTTACTATACCGCTTAATATCTCAAGGTTTTACGTGGTGTTACAGCTGGTAATTACACAAGCTCAGAAATGTGCAATTGCGCTCTAATGAATCATCGTAAATCCCTCGCTTGTAATCCTCTGAGAAACATTTGTTCAACTGTGTAAAGCATGAACCTACTGTTTGACACGGTAATAATTTATTCGGTTCTCGGATGGTCATTTTGCGGGGTAATTATTTGAATGGTGCTGCTATTAAAACTTATTTATTTTTTAAATGTATTTAAATTTAACAGGGGGGGTCTTGTGGTGGGCCAATCACATTCCTCCTTGCGTTCTTAATATATAGAGGCAACATTAACATTAAATGTAATTGTTTACATCTACCACACAAAAGTAATGTAATTTAAAGGTATAGTCAGGGATTCGGGGGAAAGATGGTTGATATTAGAACTCAACACCAAAACAAATAAACACTCCTGTCAGTCTCCCCCCATCAGTGCCCCTTCATGTGCTCCTACATAACTTTAGCAACACTCATGTTACCCACCTGCCAAGCAGCAACAGAGCAACCTCCGCTTTTGTCTTCAGGCCTTTCAAGTCTCTGAGGTCTCTCCACCGCTGGGAAAGCCTCACCAATGTTTACTCCCTTGCCTGATTAAAGCCTTTCTTTTTCAATTTAACTTCTTCTGACCTTCTCCTCTTTGGCTGTTTCTCGGCCATCTCTCCCTCTTGACAATGTGATTAGCACGTTGCCAGATTTACTCTCGCTCCTATGGCTCGCTTTCCCCCATCGCCCCTCACCCTCCACCCTGCGTAAGCTCGACTGCCCCCCCTTGCTGCCGATCGGTCCGAGAAACTTTATTTGTTTGCCATTTACAGAGCCTGGGCTGTGAATACACACCAGATTTTATTTCAGCCCACACACAGAACGGACAGCTAGCGGACCACGAGGAGATATTCGCTGAATCCATGTGTATTGGATTAGGATCGCTGACTGTGACTTGTTTTCCATCGTGTTTGTGATTGCGTCACAAAGTACTAATGGGTGTGGCATTCCAACCAATAGGCTAACTGGTTGGCACTGTTGGTAGTGGTAGATACTTCCACTGTAGCCTATGTATCATATCATGGACATTCACACCATCCCCCCCCCCTAGTTTGGCACAATAATATCCTAGTTTTCCCGAATAATATCTTGCAGAAACAGAAACAATTTCATCTTGTCATTGTCCTCGTCTTTACCAAGTGAGGATTTTACATATATTTGCTTATATTTTCCAGAAAAAACATACTCTCATATGCCTATGTTCAGTTTCCTTTTGAAAATGTACTCCCACTGGCTTCCCATAATGAATACAACTTTTCTGCTACATGTATTAAATACACCGTGAAAAAATATATTTTTACAATTATTATTTGTCGTCCTATGACAGCAATTGTCAAGGTCTCTCTCTGTGATTATTTTATTATTAATCCTCCACGCAGCATCAAAGAGCAGGGGAGGTGCCATTGTTGCGGTAATCCCCCTGGGATACCTAATGTTGGGAGAGAGGATGGGAGAGAGAGAGAGAGAGAGAGAGAGAGAGAGAGAGAGAAAGATAGTGGACGAGAGAGAGAGTGAGAGAATAAGAGAGAGAGAGAGGATGGAGGAGAGAGTGGATGGGAGAGAGAGGATGGGACAGAGAGAGAGAGAGAGAGAGAGAGAGAGAGAGAGAGAGAGAAAGATAGTGGATGGGAGAGAGAGGATGGAAGAGAGAGGATGGGAGATAGAGAGAGAGAGAGAGGATGGGAGAGAGAGGATACGAGACAGGGAGGATGAGAGAGAGGATTAAGGCCCACTATACACTCTAATTAGCCCCCTAACAGCCCTGGTGATGGCCGGATTAGCCAAGAAATTACTTGACACTGGACTGGCAGTCACACTGTGCCATGGTTTAATCTCTGGCTCTGATGGACGAGGGAGGTAGAGAGAGAGAGAGAGAGAGAGAGAGAGAGAGAGAGAATATTGTTGATGTATAGTACCTTGTATATTGCAGTAATGGCTCCTGTCTTTCAGGGCCTGATGGGAAGAGATTTACTTCTTTTTTTTTTCACGTTTACTTTTACACACACACACACACATGCAGGCACGCATACATAGACACACACACACAAGCACACACAAGCACACACACACACACACATTTGAAGTCCATGAAATGTGTGTTCCTTGCACAGCCAATAAGAACACTATACACAATATTTGGAAATGGTATGGGTTTCTCGTGTGTGTGTGTGTGTGTGTGTGCGTACGTGCATGTGTGCACATGCATATGTGTGTGTGTGTTAGTGCAGTATGTGTGTGGAGACATGATTGAGATAGCCCAGCTACAGTATAACACTTACCCTCGCTATAATCCAGCACTGAGAGTGGCCTGCTCATCTCTCTTTATGGGTCCTGCTCATGCCAGCTATTTTAAAAACGTAATAAACAAAAAAAGTCATAAACTAAGAGCAAATGGAGGCACTCAGAAAACTTTCAATATTGAAAATACTTTCTCTCTCTTCCTCGCTCACGGTTTTCACCTCCCCAAGCGAGATGCAGCGTTTTCATAGCTATGCAATTATGCAATTATCAACGGCATATTTCTGCTTTTGCGTTAATGTTGTTTTGCTGTTGTTGTTTTTTGATGAGGAGATCAATGGAGCATGCAACGGAGGAGAGGAGAGACGAGGGGGGCTGGGGGGTTAACTACAGGGGGGGCTTGTGGACCTTTGTGTTTCAGGTTCATAATACACACACGGTTCACGTTCCATGAGGAGAGTCTGAACCATGCTGTAACGATACTTGGATGAACCATAACCTCAACGAGAATACCGCCAGAGTATCGGATAAAAAATCCCTGCATTCGTTAACCCTGACTTCTAGTGTTTGATGTGAGCCATTTGGGTATATTTGTTTTCCTTTTTTTTAAATTGTTTTTTTGGACATGCTTTGCGCCTCGCATACATATTTCAGGTTGGGATCAGGGTGTTGTAGCCAGGCTTTTGGCATGACTTAACTAGCCTGGACTGTATTTGCCAATTTGTACTTCAAAACAAACACACAGATGGAGAAAAAAATGGCAAACGTTTGATTTTAGAATATATATATATATATATATATATATATATATATACATATACTGTACATATAGACATATGATGAAATAGATTCATTAACTGTGGTAGTAACGCACCAGCATGGTCGACGTCAATAAAAAATTGAGTCCCCATTTGAAACTGCACCACTGTCTTATGGTCTATTATGCATTGTGTGGTGCGTCAGAATTTCAGTCAAACTTTTTTTGTGTTACTCTTAAGGCCAGTTCAGATCAATGATTCACAACGGTTTTAGAAAGTTGCAGAGAAAGTTGCAGCGGTGAACTGGTTGTTGCAGAGCGTGTAAAGCCGCTGCCTGGGCTTTCTAAAGACCTCCCTCAGTTTTAGAACAGAAGGGCGGAGCTATTTCTCTTCAGCCAATCAGCAAACAGCATAAATACACTTTCTTTCAAAGAAAGGACCATGATGGACCACAACATTAAAATGACTTATTTGCGGAAAAAACAAAAGTCAGCAACGGTAATGTGAAGGGTTTTCACTTCAGCCACTCTGGTTGTTAGTGTTCTCCGGTTCCGGGGTTTAACACGGACGGCCACACTAGGGACTGGGAGAAAACCATTGCCGCTACAGTTCAGGTGTACAGTGTTTATTAAAAGTATGTTATGAGCTTTACATCACATCCCGACATTCGTGCTTTGAATCTAAACCTATGCCTTGGACAAACTTATTTTAAAAGGGGAAATTATAATAATGTAACAAGAGGTAAACTCACTGTGTTGATATTTCGTCTCTCAACATTTGCCGGAAAACACAGCGTTATCATTCATTTAGTTTTTCTCCAGGTGTAATATAGTCCCTGGAGTAGGTGTTTTGTTTTTGGTGAGCCGGTGCATCGCCAGCTTCCAACTCCTGGCATAACGTTATTAGCACCGGTCTCTACAATAGCCACGTTCGGCTTCACACCGCTGCAACAAGCGGTCCAGTTTCAGAACGGTCTCATCTCTCTCTCTTTGTCAGAGGCCTTTTTAGCCAAAGAACGTGTTTTTTTCAGTGGAGGAGGTTCAGGATGGTCGCCTTCAGCTGAACGCTTCGAACTGAACTCTGCCGTCACGCTGTAAACAACGCTGTGTGTGACATCACTCTCTATTTAAACGCGGGGAGAGACGATGGTTTCACAGAGAGGAACTAACATGAACCCTCATGCACAGATTCTCAACAATGTCATTCATTCTTTGTCAAATCGACTACTAACTTGTTGCAAAATACTGTACATCCATGTAAATGTCTTTCTGGCATTCTCCCCCGTAAAATATAAAGTCACCATCTTTCCATTCTGGCGAGATGTTGACCTTCAACAATTGTGCCTTGTTGTTGACATCACTTTTTTTTCTTTAAAAACAAAAATTATGAAGTCATACATAATTCATAATATATCATTTCTGTACCCGTAACTTTTGTATCTTTTTTCCCACTAAACATTGTAAACAGACCTGGATATCAACCCAGTGTCCTTGGCGATCATCCACCAGACGCCATATATAACATAAAGTAAAAACCTATGGAGTCCCCCGGTTTGCCTGGGAAGGATCCTTACCTTCCAGCTCCAGCTCCATCTATTATCCCACGCCAGCACCTGCTGTTTTCTAATCACTCCTCACCTATGCCTGGTGCCTCCAGAATGTCCTTATCCCCTATGGGCCAATTAGAAGCCTTCCCCTGTCTGTTGTTTCCTGGTTCCTCTGAACTTCTGACCAATGACAGATGGGCATGCGTGCAAAAACAACGACGAAGACGAAAGTTTCCAAACAAGAAAGGAAATTAATTATTAATGTTGATATTTTTTTGATTGAAAAATAGAGACAAACAACAACAACGTAATACAAAAATGTGAGGAGTTATTAAGAGGCAATTGGAAACAAAAAAACAAAGGTGGAGAGAAAGATAAAACGAACTCGATGAAAGAGGAAATGTGAAGGTAAAAGAGAATGCGAGAGAGTGTTTAGACCTGCTTTGTTTATCTTGTCCTACATTACCATACAATTTGTCCTGGGTAATTACCTCCATATTTCTCTATGAGGCGTCATACTGTGAGGGCCTTTCAGTTATCAGCCACTGATGGAAATATCATGTCTCTCTCTCTCTGTCTGTCTCTCTGTCTCTATCTCTGTCTCCCTCTCTCTCTCTCTCTCTCTCTCTCTCTCCTCCTCTACCTAAAAAAAGGGGCATCTCATGAATAAGGCAAAAAAAAACTGGATTTCTATTTTAGGCTATGGGTTCAAATTGAAATCCAGCTCTCAACAGTCCTTTATATATGTGTCCCACATGGACATGAATTAGCTCAGGGGGACAGAAATGAATTCCGAAATCTGTCACAGGCGATGGAGAAGACAAAAACCGAGTGAGTTGATAAGAGAGAGGAAGAGAGAAAATTGGTTAAAATGGAGAGGAGACGAAAGGAGAGAGACTTGTCTAACTTCTGGCCATCTGTCTGTGGTCCGTTACATTTTCTTTCTGTAAAACGTGTGTGTGTGTGTGTGTGTGTCCCCTTCATATTTCCCAGACTGTAGCTTTTCTGTCTTTCGCTGCATTACTAGCTACATCTATTCTAATCTAACTCTTTATGAGTCTGGTAAATCATAACACTCATCAAATCATAATGGTTTATATTGTTTTTTTATTCAAACGCACAGAACAGTTCTTTCCTGAAACTTTATTTTTCCACAAAGTCACCAAACAAATGTTTTATCCATTGCCTATAGATATAATTGTCAAGAAAACAGGCTGATGTATAGTAGAAGGTTCAATGGTATCATATTCTGAAGTGAGAGAGCATGTGAGTCGTGTTTGGTTGTAACGTGTCATCTGTAATAAGAGAGCATCTGTGCCCTGATTGGTCAGACTCAGTTCTGTATTCAATGGCAGTGGGTCCTCGTTGTAAGTCACATTGAGTAAGAACAGAGAGAGAGAGAGAGAGAGAGAGAGAGAAATTGAAGGGCGCAGAGACAATCTCAACCGGAGCGGCAAAAATCAATGTGTACAACACAACAAGACTGCCATGTCATACATGCTGTGCCAGACACACCAGAGAGAGAGAGAGGGAGCAGAAGAGAAAGAGGGGGAGACTGAGACAGAGGGGAGTGAGAGGAAGGCCAAGAGAGACGGAGAGAAGGCACAGGAAAAAAAAAGGCAGCAAGCATGTTTGTGTGTGTGTGTGTGTGTGTTTGCATGCCTGCATGGGTGCGTGCGTGCGAGTGAGTGTGTGTGTGCGTGCGAGTGTTAGTGTGTGTGTGTGTGTGTGTGTGTGTGTGTGTGTGTGTGTGTGTGTGTGTGTGTGTGTGTGTGTGTGTGTGCGTGTGTCTGCGGTAGGTTGAGCAGTCTCCACAACAACACGCTTGCTGTTGAGCAAGCTGTGTCAACGACACCAGTGATGGCTGTTACTATTAGCAACAGGAGAGCCGTCTGGTGCCTGGCGTCTGTCTTCCTCCACGGCAACAGCATCCTCAATCACACCTCACGCACATCCTCTTCAGAGAGAGAGAGAGAGAGAGAGTGAGCGAGAGAGCATGAGAAAGAGAGAGTAGTTTTTAACTTTTTAATGTTTTGTTGTAAGCCTACAACAAGGCCTCTACTTTCTTTCTTTCTTTCTTTCTTTCTTAGGATCCCCATTAGCACCAGCATAAGCATTGGCTTTTCTTCCTGGGGTCCACCACACACATACAGTAATACACACATATACACACTATAACCACATAAACACAACAAACAAAACAGCTCATCTCATTGAATTAACAACCAAATACATATCAAATACATATGGAAGAGAAACAATATTGTCATCCTTTCAACAGACATTAAGCCAAACACAAAATTAATAAATCAATCACAATTCCTCAAGAATTAATAGTAAACTTTTTTTTTCTCATACAAATACATAGTCATTCTTAATAAACATAATAATCCTTGTCTGAATTACCTTCTTAAATTATATATTTATCCATCCTGTTCTTTCACACATGTAATTCCAAGAAAATAGGGTATTAAGATACATTTCTCATTCTCATTCTCAGCCACGGGGATTTCTACTCTTCTATTTTTTGTAATATTATTTTTGTTGTTATTTTACTTTTTATGCTTTGGCAATGTAAATGTACGTTTTCCGTGCCAATACAGCACCCTTTGAATTTAAATTTGAGCGAGAGAGAGAGATTTATTTTCACTACAACATATGTGCTCTAGAGAGCACATATGTTGACCTAATATGGTCACCTTAGAACAAGGTGTAAACACACAATGCACATGTTGATAACACATACAGGCATTAGTTTGGTCTACATCAGCAGTGTCCAATAGCAAACCATACACACACATAATAAATACATATCACACACACACACACACACGCACAGACCACACACATCAAAACAAATGTATGCATACAGTATACATGTCATTGCATACTATTAAGATACACATATGTGGGGACACACACAGCCCACTTTTCTTTTTTTTTTTAAACACACACATACACACACACACAAACTTCGTTGGACACATTGGCTACACATTGTCTTAACGTATATATACACTACACACACCGATACATACACACATACATATACAGAGGGACAGGAAGAGGTGAGGGTCTCAGTGTGAATAAGTAAACGCTGGAAACCGCTCATTATGGCCACCAGACTGTCAACACAGCCTAGCCTTCCCATCACATTACGCCCCCTTCAAATTAGAGAGAGAGAGAGGTCCACCTATTAAACTGAGTTCTAGTCCATTGGTAATCATTATAAAACTGCTCCATTTACACAACTCTGTGGGCACTGCGGGGGGTTTGTTTACTTCGGTAGAACGAAAGAATAATTATTGATATGTGGTACACTGAAATGTATCTGAAAAATGAACACACTCTTCCATTATGAATCATAACTGCCAGTTTAATACCAATGCAGGTTATATAGGCCTATACTGGGAGGTCATATGTAGTAATAGCAAGGGAAAGGGCAGGTAGAGGTTACACTGTAGTAACAAACAAAGAGATATGGAACATGGTCACAGACAAAACGGCACGTTTGTGAGACCGCGTTGAAGCGTCGCGTTGGGCTTCGATCGCCGTAGCGTGTGCAGGCTGCTCAGCTGAACCAGTCAAACTCTTCCCACACGGGCCCCCCCAAGGCACCGCTGCCTGTTTGGCCAACGATACCACATGAATGATGGCTTCTTATCTCACCGTGATTCAGGCCATTAAACAAACAGCCCACACATCACAGTGACTACCCTGTCGAATTCACCGTGTTTGCCGGCCTTTCCACAGACGATGCCAACAGGTCAATTTTGTTTTGGTGTATCGGGGCCTTTAGGAACAAGTAGGCGTTAGGGCATCTTGCTCAAGGACGTACACAGGTAGACGGCCAACATTGGGGACGGAGCCACACAACCTTTCAGCTGCGAATCGAACCCCCTTAGCTACCACGCTATCCCCGATACACTGAACTCTTACATGCGCAATGCGCTAAACGCTACGCAGGGAAACTTTTCGGCGTATCGTGTCTCGTTCTATTTGGATAACTTTCCCATTTGTTCAAATGACATGAAAAAAACAAAACAACCAATATACACAACACATCTGGACGTAAGAATACTGCGGCAGCGGACTCTAACCACCCGCCACATCAGTCGCTTTTGCTAGAGCCCTCCGAGACAGGACACAGGCCGATGTGGGTTGAAGTATGTGTTTATTGGAGATGGTGAGATGGTGCAAGCCGAGCAGCTGTAACGTGCTGCCATGACAGTGTCTCCCCCCTGAGTGTGTGTGGTGATAGCTGGTTTATCCTGGGTGCCATGATTGCTCTGCACCACAGGTGTGCAGCCCCACCCAGACCCAGAGTCTAATCAGTGTGACTCAGGCCAGGTGAGGCTGGAAACCAGCTAGCAACCACACACACTCCACACACACACACACTCCACAAATAGCAAGTGATGTCCCTGAATGTTGAAGAGGCTGAATACTAGATCCGCCCATTCAGTTATAAATGAAGCCATTCTGTTTTTAAGATTGTATTAAAATCATCATCACCAACAGGGTTACAAAGAAGGAGAGAGAGAGACAGAGAGAGGGAGAGAGAGAAAAGTGTGTGTGTGACTGAGCATGTGTGTGATTGTGTGTTTTTATAGTTCCTTAGTGCATGGACTGTAATCTACTAATTATAATATATTAATAATTATATAATGAGTATAATAAATAAGCACTATAAACTCTCTACCTTCTCCAATCTAT
>JAOPHQ010003981.1:315000-362500 GCA_030340625.1 Merluccius polli
GATGGATGGTAGATGGATGGATGTCAGATGGATGGATGGTAGATGGATGGATGGTAGATGGATGGATGTCAGATGGATGGATGGTAGATGGATAGATGGTAGATGGATGGATGGATGGATGGTAGATGGATGGATGGATGGATGGTAGATGGATGGATGGATGGATGGTAGATGGATGGATGGTAGATGGATGGATGTCAGATGGATGGATGGTAGATGGATGGATGGTAGATGGATGGAAGGGCGAGGTAACTTGTGATAAGATAAGTAATTGAGAGAGAAGAGAGTGGGATCTATGTGGATCAAAGGCGGAGGGGAAAAGAGAGCGTTTATTCTGGGGTTTCTACATTGTAATATGAGCACCCGTGTGTCATACTGTGCATGGTGTAGAGCACGACGGTTGGGTTGGTGACAAGACCAATGTTATGTGTCACTAGATCAATTCTCTAAATGAATAGTCCAACAGGCTGCTGTGCGTGTTTGTGTGTGTGTGTGTGTGTGTACACTTGTTTGTTTATGTGTGTGGGTGTTTGTGTGTCTTTGTTGTGTGTGTGTGTGTGTGTGTGTGTGTGTGTGTGTGTGTGTGTGTGCACTGCTTTGTTTGTGTGTGTGTGTTCTGGCTTGTTTGTGTGTGTATGTGTGTGTGTCTTTTGTTATTCTGTATGTGTGTACTTATTTTTGTGTGTGTGTGTGTGTGTGTGTGCACTGGTTTGTTTTTTGTTGTGTGTGTGTGTGCCTGTGTGCGTGTATGTGTGTGTGTGTGTGTGTGTGTGTGTGTGTGTGTGTAAAGGCCTGAGCGCTCCAAGCAGACCTGAGGCCTGGCATCCTTTCATAAATATTGAAGAGGTCTCCTAATGCTTTCATTATGGTCCGGACTTACAATGGCCAGGCCTCTCTGTTCAGGATGCCCACAATACCTCAATCTCATCTGCTTACATTATAGCCTGCTGGCCAGCACAGAATTAATGTAAAGAGAGAGAGAGAGAGAGAGAGAGAGAGAGAGAGAGAGAGAGAGAGAGAGTTGGGATGGGATGGGATGATCAGAACTAGGGTGAGAGAGAAAATGAGGACAAAGAAAACGGTAGAACAGAGAGCGAGAGAAGGAGGGTAAGAGACCAAATGAGACCAGGAATATCAGAAAGTATGTACCAAGTATTGCAAGGCACATCAGAAATCATTTCAAAGGCATTCTAGCAGAAAGCGACACAATGGTGACTGTGAAGCTTGTCCCCGTCACATGCTCAGCAGAAAGACGCTGCATTGCGCCATTCACTTCCTGCGGGGAGTAAGGTTATTAGATTAGACTGGTGGATTAGATTATTAGATTAGATTACGTTATTCGTATAGCTCTGCATTCCCGCTTCACGTGGCTTTCAAGGGGAACTTCAGGATTTTTCAACCTGGACCCTATTTTCCCATCATTTTGGGTCTCAGGGACTAATGCGGACAACCACCATCCAGTATTGAGCGAGAGGGCTTCAGCATCAGCTGCGAAACAGCAGCAATGTAAAGCTATAGGGGCAAAGACGCAGCTTCAATGGACGTCCTCTAAAAAGGTTTGTTTTTGCCTCCGACAGGTGCAGATTGTTATTATAAGTGTCGGACAACATTATGGAAAGTCAAGTCAAGTCAATTGTATTTGAATATCTCTTAATTACAGTTACAGTCTCAAAGGGCTTCACAGGCCACACATTTACGACACCCCCTCTCCGCTTCAGGACGCACTCCATGAGGTCATGATGGAAGGCCTGCTTGGTGCGTTCATAGATGGGCTTTACAACTAATTGCTGACCTTGTTTATTAGTGTCTAGTTCTAGTTCACCATCTCATTTACGCACATGAATTCACTAGGTAGTGTATAGGTTGTATAATAGGTAAGTAATAATATGACATTTCTACACCATGCACACACACTTTGGCAATAATATTACCCAGTCTAAATTAATCCACTAAAGAAAACGTTAATAACGTTAAGATCGTCTCTATTTACTGGAGTAATAAGGTAACGTTGCCATGTCGTTACTAAGATCGTCTCTATTTACTGGAGTAATAAGGTAACGTTGCCATGTCGTTACTAAGATCGTCTCTATTTACTGGAGTAATAAGGTAACGTTGCCATGTCGTTACTAAGATCGTCTCTATTTACTGGAGTAATAAGGTAACGTTGCCATGTCGTTACTAAGATCGTCTCTATTTACTGGAGTAATAAGGTAACGTTGCCATGTCGTTACTAAGATCGTCTCTATTTACTGGAGTAATAAGGTAACGTTGCCAGGTCGTTACTAAGATCGTCTCTATTTACTGGAGTAATAAGGTAACGTTGCCAGGTCGTTACTAAGATCGTTTCTATTTACTTACTAAGATCGTCTCTATTTACTGGAGTAATAAGGTAACGTCTGCATTCCATATATGCCATATATATATATTCCATATGAATGTCATGTTCACTGATTCACCTTCTTAGCCCCTGCGGCAGGCATTATTTTTCAATACCTGCACAACTCGTCGTGGATTATCCCTTACATGATGTCAGCTTGTTGATAAGACTTATTCTGTTATTATGAATGTCCACTCGGTTTAATATTTTGCACATACTACTGGCTTATTGAGTGATTGTTTTTGCCGATATCCTGCTATGTTTTTGTGTGTACTGATGCCAGGTCAACATGTGCAACATTTTGTTGGCACAATTTGGAAATGCGCAAAACACGAAGCAATGATTTTTTTTATCCTTTAGATAACGGCCACGCTTTCTGTAGTCCAAAAATTGTTGAACAACAAATTGAACTAAGCTGAATTAAAGACTCTCATTCTAGAACAGCTAGGCTTTATTACATGCATTATTTGTAAAATGGCACACGGTCATTATTTTACTACAGAATTTATAGACATATTTGAGTAAACCTAGCAATTTTCCTCGGCAGTGCTGTTGAAATAAAGTTAAAGAAAAATGCCCTTGTTGTGTCTATTTTAAACGCATTGTTATCAAGATATTTTTTTTATTAAAGATGGTATTAGAGTCTTACTTCTTGAAAGCACTCAACTTCAGGTACAAGGCGTGCTGAAGTCAATTACTATGAGGTAATGTAGAAGACACTTCTATTAAGTGATTTTTACTGAGTGCTAACACAAGTGTTGAGGAGTGGCAAGGAGGTGGACAATCTCGCTCAAGGATGCTTAAGGGGAGGCTGTGGGTTTGTACGGTTTTCGATCAAAAAACATTTTGACTTGGGGATTTGAATGCATCATATTAGCATGGGCAATCAACCTAGTACATTTTAAAGGGGACCTATTTTACAAACCCCACTGTTCCTTGCCCTTAAACGCATAAGGAGTTCATTGGGGAATATTACAGACGGTGGAAAGGTGAAATCTGTCACCTGCCGCCACTGTCCGTAGTCCCGCCGTAAAGTTTCTACTGAGAAAATGTGTCCGAAACCATTAAAGAATAAAATCAGAGCATGCAGAATCCATAAAAATGAATGAAACCTACTGCTATATAGCTGTATTTTAGAAATAGCTAAATTGTCACACTTTCAGTTATTCCAGTCATATGCCATTAAATATAAACTCGAACCAAAGAAAATCCTTTGTTCCCTGGGTGTCATATATTACATTCTCAGGAAAAGTATTCAGCAGTTGTACTAGGATCAGTAGTATTTGATAGTGAGGGGTCTGCCTCCAGTCATTTGGTGGACATGTTAATATCATATCCATTGTCAGAATCGCTGTGTGCCTCAGCAATGATCCAGTCCAGATCCATAAGTGTGGGACATTAGAACATCCATTAAACAAAACTATCCACCACATCGAGTGGGAAACATGGCAGTCAAGTTAGTTTTGTGTTTGAAAGTAACCAGCTTGCTGTTTTAATTACCCTTGCTACAGTGATAAAATACAAAACAAATATTCAAGTATAATATACGCCTCATTGTCACCCTGTTTTCCTTAAACTAAATCCTTAAAAGTCAAAATTGCGCTAATGTAACACTTTCTGAGACACCACAGTCGTTTGAACCGGTAACCCCATGTTGGCAACGCGGCCGCTCTAACCCGGCAACGACTGAAGACTGCAGCTGTTCGGTGCATTTGGACGGTTTGAAGCATCGTAAATTAGGTTTTTACCCTGGAGGACACCTGTCACTCTGCGACATAAATACTTGGGTCACTATTTGTTTGAAATACGTATTTACACGATCGCTGTGCTTACTGTCAATGCGAAAAATCCAACTGCCAATCATGTGTAGAATAGCATACTGGAGTGGAGCGGGGAAATACCTGGGTGCTGATGCGGTGTCGCTCTGACCGTCTAGTCATTATTACTGTGTTTGGATTTAACGGCATGAACACTTTTCTTTGTAGGGTGATATTTCAAATTCTGTAAACACAAAATTCTTATAAAGAGGCATTTAAAAGCGTCATGTTTGAGATATTCAAAGATTAACGCCTTAATGCTAGTGAATATAAGAGAGTACTACTTCAGACGTGTGGACCATTGATGTCATTGGTCTGAGATTTGTATTCTCCATTGGTCCAGGTAGGACAAATGACGTCAATAATCAATTTTCTTTTTTCATAACGCGCATATAGGTAGTGCTCTCTTATAAAATAAATGCAGACCATTATACTTTCTCAGGGGACAGTGTAGAGCAGCAGTTTGGTTTGTATGTTGTTTTGACCAAAATAAGTCCCCCATTCCTAGTTCCCCAACTGTCTCTGAAAAGCACGTACAGCCTCATATTCCCCCCACTATTGTAAAATCAGCTTAGGTACCTTGGATGTTAGCGGCAGTCGGTTCACGGTCTTAACCTGTTAATGAACCCATGATGTTGACCATCTTTGTCCAAAAGTATTGTCCCCTGTTGAGTCGTTTGCTCCTGAGATGGATTTCTAGAAGTCTCCTCCATTCCTCAGGGTTAGCGGTGGCCCTGCCACCATGTAGCAGGCTTACCTTTGTCTCCTTTGTCCTGTATAGTAGATGAAAGCTTGGAAGTATTCCCTCATGTCCTTCATGGTGAGAAACATGGAACTAACTAAGGCTCCTTTTATCTCCTGCTGCATCAGGAAGCTCAGCACATCGTTGACAGTACCCGTATCCTTCTGTCATGGTCATGTGTCATGGTCCAGAGTGAGTGAGTTGAGATAGCATTGCATTGATTCACGACAATATGCTGGTACATAAATAACATTATGTACCGTTTTCATAAACATAGTGTTCGGCAATTTCCCCCTCAATTTGTCAACATGAGCTATGAATAACTTGTCAAAAACTTGAACTGCAATTGTATGGGACAGGTACATGTGCACAGCAGGTGTAAAATAAAAATGTCCACTGCTTCCTTCAAAAATGTAGGGGGCCCTAAACCTACAGTGACCCTTTACGGTTAAATGCCATTTAACCCTCATTTTCCATTATTCCACAAAAACCTGACACACCGGGCCAACAGTTGGCCGAGAGTGTCTAGTTTTTGCGGTGTGTCCCTCTCCGTTGGCACTGTCTGCATTTTTTCGGCCCATTCAGCATGTTGAATCGGGGATGGAGGCCGTCGGCAAGAGAAATCACTCTGATTGGCTGTTTGAATCAGCACACGAGAAGAGAAACGGAAGTGAGCAAAGCAGCAAATGACGTCAAGAGGGCAGGCCCGAAAAGATCATCTCATTTCTGCCATTTGCAACTTCTTATCAGACATATTCTCGATTAGAAGTAGCTATATTATGAAACCTTCTGAGCGAGCGAGAGTGGTGTGAGAATGGTAGGCAAACGCTGCTTTGTTTCACATTTGTATATATCCGCAGTCCTAGGTCTTCCGGTGTCCCTTTTTGAATGACGAATATGGACTACTGCCACCTGCTGGTATGGAGAGTTATTGGCTGTAGTCTTTGCAGGTGTGTTCAAGTGCAAATTTGTGGCCAAGACACCACACACAACGAGAGGCAACTCAACAGTCGGCCTTCGTCGCCGCTAGTTCTTTGACATCGGTTTGGTGTGTCAGGGCCTTAAGACGTGAATCTAATGCTTGATCCTAGTTGCTTGTGTCTCTTGACAACTGCACTAGAAATACAATCCCTCAACTCCCCCACTCTCTTGCTCTCTCTCTCTCTCTCTCTCTTGCTTGCACACACCTCCATTACAGCACATTAAGCTACTTTGCTCTAAGTCTAATGTATCTCCACAGTAAAACTACAGAAGTATCAGCACAAGGCTGTGTCAAACAACGACGTGAACGAGAGAGAGAGGCTGGAGAGACAGAGAGAGTGAAAGGGAAAGGCTGAAGAGAGAGACTAGAGAGAGAGAGAGAGAGACTGGAGAGAGAGAGAGAGAGAGAGTGAGGGACGCAGGAGAGAGAGACTGAGGGGGAGTGGGAAATACAAAGAGTGTGGAAACAAGAGAAGGGAAGTGCAGCTTTCTGTGTTTTGCTCAATTTCGATCCACTCCACCATCGATTTCCCAGAATCCCCTTGTGACTTCAGTGCAAGCCAAATTAATGGCAGATTACAACACCCACTCCCCCCCAACCACTCTTTCCCTCCACTCCACCCTTCCCTCTCCCACACCCCAAACGACACTCATATCCCCCTTTCTCTTCAACCTCTGCTTTCTCTGGTTCTCTAGTGCCTTGAAATTTATTTTTGATTTGCCTTACTTTTCTGCTCTTTTTTTTCATCTTTCTTGTTTATTTAAACAAAAATTAAAAATCCTCTTCCGTTTATTTGTGGTTGCCTTGGATACTGAATGTACACGCAAACAAAGATGTATTGAATTGAAATGTGTCAAGTTACAGACAACAAGAAAGAAAAGTGACCTTTTTTTATAGCTCATTTCCCAGTTGATATTATGCATCTATTTCACATAGTTATTTTACATTGACATGAAATCATATTACCATGCTTTGAAGGTAACCAGCATGCAATAGATCCCCCTGACTATCACCAATCAAATCCAGAATGATTGATTCACACCCGGCCTACATTTGCTTTTGTCTTTGTAGCCGTTTCCCAAACTTTCTCTCTCTCTCTCTCTCTCTCTCTCTCTCTCTCTATATATATATATATATATATATATATATATATATATATATATATATATAAAAACTCCCTCTCACCTGCCCTCTCTCTCCCCCTTACATCGTTATCTGTTCCTCCAACCGCACTGCCTCCAAAATGAAACAACACGTCACACACTGGAATTGTTTGCAAGATTTATTTTGGTGTGTATATATGTGTGTGTGTGCATGTGTGAGTGTGTGTGTGTGTGTGTGTGTGTGTGTGTGTGTGTGTGTGTGTGTGTGCATGTGTGTGTGCATGTGGCCTTGCTCTGTCTCAAGCTTGTCATGTGAATTCATAACCCAATCACAGCTTGGAGGGAAGACTGTGAAACCTTCCACTCTCTCTGTTGCTCTCTCTCTCTCTCTCTCTGGCTGGAATGTGGGTGTGGTTTATTGTTATTATGTTCATCTGTTCATCTGCAAAATATTTTTTTCACTTGATTGATAATCTGCAAATGTATGATGTTTGAACGCTCACCTCCACCTGCTCAACAGATGCAGCCCAGCACCCCTGAAACAGCCATATAAAGAACAGTTAAAAACAAGTTTTCCTGTCATTTGGCACACATAGTGCGGTGGGGGATTGACACTTTAACAAGTAGAAAGGCGCCAGGGTGCAGAGCGAGAGGTAAATAATATTAATAATATCATCATTCAACTCCAGCGGCAGACTGACAGCAGAAGGCAACAGACAAG
This sequence comes from Merluccius polli, assembly GCA_030340625.1. Classification (NCBI taxonomy): domain Eukaryota; kingdom Metazoa; phylum Chordata; class Actinopteri; order Gadiformes; family Merlucciidae; genus Merluccius; species Merluccius polli. The sequence continues at coordinate 322,743 of JAOPHQ010003981.1, forward strand.
GCTAAGGGTTTGTCAGGAGGAATTACACTGGCCGGAGCAGAGCTTCTTTCACTTTATTAGTTTAACCTTTATTTACCCAGAGGGACGGCTGGCCAAGCATGTGGGTGTGCTTTTCCGGGGTCAGTGCTCCCTGCTAGCTGTGTGCACCGTTACATGCATGTCTTCCAAGAATGGCGAAGGAATGAACTGATCTTCCTGTCGCAAGATCGCTACTGTAAATGGGTCCGGGAAGGAACAGCTGGACTCTGTATTGCCTCCTTCCTCTACCTACCCCCCCCCCCCCTCCCAAAAAAAATCCTCTTATGCACTTATTGTATGTTTGTACATTCTGGCATTTAAAAATAGTACTTAGCATCGTGTAGCATCTATCTTGTTGTATACGAGGAATGGGTTAACCTAGCAATTATGAGTGCTTGAAACTTGTTCTTTTGACATCGTTACTGTGCTGACAGCGATATATTGTTGTTTCACTTCTTCTCACAAATTGAGCATAGCGTTAGTTCAGGCAGGCCACGAAGTCAGGCTCGGCTCAGTACAGATATCACAGTAGTCATATTGCCGCGTTAGGTTTACGTTACGCATGCAGAGCGCTTCAAATACGTAGTATCATTATAGACGTACGTCAGCTGATTTCCCTAGCTTCCCATTGGATACCATACACAGTCAGCTGACAGCTCAGCTGACTCCCCCTCAAACACCCATTGGCAAACATCATTCTTGGCGCCTTATTTAAAGCTGCTTCAGCCTGCCTACATTCGCTGCTTCCTCTGCTAGCTTGCAAGATTGTCTACATGTGCGCACTAGACTCTCCAGCTCTTTTCTCCAGACTGCTCTCCCGTTGCCGACCCTCGCCGGATCTCGCATGCCTCTCCTGCCTAGCCCCTCGCCTGGATCTCGCATGCCTCTCCTGCCTAGCCCCATACTTCGTAACATCGTGTACGTATTTCTACTTACCTCACTGCTCACCATGTCTATCTACGACGAGGATTCATGGCGGGTCGACGGCATCACGGAGTCTCAGCAACTATCCGAGGCAGAGGAAGCCAGCGAAGAGAGCGTCATTCCCATCCGCCGGAGCTCTCGTTTGGCAAGTAAAAATCCAAATACTCCAGCATTGAGGATTGGCCAGTGCCTAAACTCCTAGAAGCGTTGCTTAAAAACTGCATTACTGCTCCAGCGGGGCTTCTCACGAGGAGCTGTTTGCGCTGTTTAAGGAGATATCCGCAGCGAAACGGCATCCGCATTTCTCTCCAACTATTCTGTTCCTAGAAAATCTGCAAAGAAAAGGAAACACGGCTCCCGAAACTCCGCCGCAGTCCCAGCTCCAGCCGCCGCGCTGCCTTCCAAAAGAGCACGAGTCCCAGACGAAGCAGCCAGCTCCGCCTACCCAGCTGATTCCAGGATTTAAGTCCTGGAGTCCGGTGCAACACATTCAGCCGGCCCGTCTTCATCAACTGGAGGCATGTTTCCCCCCTCACTGTCCGCAGGTCCAGCGCATGGTCCGACAGGCTCCTCACGCCTGTTACCCACTGCATTCAACCGTCAACGGAAGACGGAAGGCGTGTCTGACGGAGGGGGTGTCGTTCTGATTGGCTGACGGATCCATTTTGGCCTGAAAAGATAAAATGTTCTCAACTTTTCAACGCAACTGACGGAGCCGACTTGACTGACGGAGCCACAATGCATTGCGGCTCAGCCCCATTCAAAGTCAATGGGATGCGTTGACGAACGCATCCAGTGGGCAAGAGGGGTCACCGTTCGCAGGTCCAACGCACGGTCCAACAGGTGCGGCGCCGAATGATGACGTCACCACAACACGTTTCGACGGCACCACATTCCCGCGGAGAACGCTGGGAAGCGCAGTTCCAATCTCCACAGGGGTCCCATTCTTTCCTCCGGCCGCTGCAGTTTCCCCACATCTCAGAAGCCAAATCCTTGCAGGTAATGACTAGCCTAGAACTCTAGACACCCCCTAGCGGCAGCAAATTTATTTGGCAGCTAGGTAGGTCTAGCACGGCTCCGTCCGCTTTTTGGTGCTGGAAACACCAAGTGTGTCTTGTATGTCTGACCAATCACAGCGTGAGGGGCGGAGTCGAAAGCCGGGCTACCATGACGACAGAAATGCGACGGTTCTGTGTTAGAGGTAAACAATGGCTGCTGCTGCTGCTGGCCAACGGCTGTCTCTCCACTCGGCTTTGGCCGCGACTCTTCAAGACTTTAAGTTAACATTTTATTTGAGAAAAGAACAGCACTGAAGTCTTTCCTCGAAAATAAATATTTATTCTGAGTTTTGATTAATTACGTAGTCAGAGCCGTCGCTCTGACTACGTCACTTCTTCGTTGCTCTGATTGGTTGTAGCGCTATCCTATTGCGTGCAGAGGGAACTTGAAAGACGACCGTTTATCCCGCCCACACTGCCAATGGAGCTGAGCCAGACCTTACATCTTTCTGATGTGGGTCTGGCTTGCCAGGCTAGGTAATGACGTCAACTTGATAAAATCCTGCTCGCCTTTGAGATTAGCGATAGACGTATCGTGGACTGTGGAGATATGTCAGTGATGCTGAAAGAGTGTGTCCCCAGACTGTCTAAAACAGGGAATATCTACCCGTAGAGCCGAACTGGACACATACCTACCCATCATTTCGGATATGGCCTTGTCTATGGTGGAACATTTTTATTTTTTCGAATACCACAAATCATTTTATGCTAAAGCTTCATGTTCATACAAAGATTCAACCAAAGACTGGTCAGTAGTCGACCTGGCTCTTATTAGCAGGCATTTCACAGGACACCAAGCTGCCCTGCTCAATTTGCAGCTCCTTTTCTCACTCACACAAACTGTGCCCTTGATCTGTGGCTGTAGGCCAACCCCTTCAAAACCCCAAACCGAAGAAACCAACGTGACTCAACCAGTGACTCCCATGTGCTTCAATTTCAATGAAACGTGTGCAGCTTCTATAGTTATAATATATTCATGCTTGATTGTGATGTTCTTGAGGAAGAAGGCCGCCGACACAGGATCGCTTAACTCACTTTATTGGTTTCGATATCTAATGGATACGCTGCCGCTAGTTCTCCCCTGCTTGTGTGCGCTCGATAGTGCGTGGCTCTACGACGTGTATATACTCTGGCTAGAGTTGAGCGCCCGCCCCCAGTGTATCATGTGCTGCCATCTGGTGGCCAGGTGCGGTTATACAGCTTATATTTGTTTCTGTTTCCTAGTGGCTATGTGGGGATATTACAGCTTATGCATTCGTTTCGGTTCCCTCGTGGCTATGTGAGGATATTACAGCTGTTGATACATATGCTGTCATTTATTCGTAACAGCTTGCAGTTATTGCGGAGACGGGCATCCCAAGTCAGTGTGCCGAGACAAAGCCGCCTCCCCAACAGGGGCTTGAGAAAATAAGCCTTTTCATGACATGAGGCAACCGTTAACATATGAACAAGGCGTTCTTTTATTAATGGCTTCGTAAGACGCATCACTTGGTTATCCGTGTTGGGTATTTCATTATTAGAGCAGCTCACATTCCAGGATTGGACGACAAATTGCTGATTCCTTGTCCCGGTTTGATTTCGCCAGCTGTGCCCGGTGGCAGCGCCATCCAGCCTGCCTTGCCCCCCATTCTCCCAAACGGTGTTAGTTAAACACATCATGCAATCATACATGCTTCTCTGCTCACTATATGCGATCAGGCTTGGCTAATCTACTTAAAGATGTACGAATCTGCATGGTCTTATTTCACCTCTTTTGTGCCACCTCTCTGCAGAAGTTCTGCCCGTCATTTTTCCATCGTATGTGCCTTTTTAGTTCATCGTTTTGAATCCCCCAAAAAAAAAAAAATGTAGCCATCTTCCATTAAAGGCCTAGTCGCAGGTATTCAGTTCCATCTGCGCTGCCTGGATCCATCCACCATCAGCCTGCTCGGGAACCCATCCGTCCGTCTTCTGCTTAATGGCCTTAAGAAAGACAAACCTCAAGGCAATGATATTCGTCTTCCCTTCACTCTTACACTCGTGAAAAAACTAATCACATACTTAAGGGGCGGGTGCTTGGTCAATATTTTTGGAAAATGTCTCACCACTTTCTATGGATTTCTCAGAGGTGGCGAATTTACTACACGCACAGGATCTTTTGATCCTTCGCATGACCTCACTATTGCTGACGTATCAATTAATCCTCACCACTTTTCCTTATTACTCAAGCATTCAAAGACTGATGGGGATAGGAAAGGATCCTCAGTCATAATTTTCGATCTAATTCTGCTTTTTGTCCCCTGTCTTCTATGACTCAATACATGAAAAGTCGTCCCCGAGCCAGCAACCAGGAGCCTCTCTTTGCCACGGAAGAAGGAAATTCCATGTCCCATGCTTGGTTGCCCCACGTCTTCGCCTACTCCGCCAAACCTGCGGGCTTCCTCCAGAGCGCTACACTCCTCATTCATTCCGGATAGGAGCGGTAACAACTGCAGCATCGGTAGCTCCCGTCTCAACTCTTAAGGCTATGGGTAGATGGGCACGAACGATACCTCCGGCCTGAGGCGCAAGCATTCTCGATGCTCAAAAAAGCAAGGAGTGCCCTGTAACTGCTGGCTAAATTCATAAATGTACACAAAAATTCCGGGGGACCTTCTAGCTATACTAGCATGTACTTCAACTAGTGTCTGCTTAGAGGTATCAGTTATTATGCTGCTGGCTCCTCTTCCGGCACAAAGTATGGCGGTGTTATGAGCGTTACGGATTGCTGAAAAACAGCGCCACCTAGTGGTTGTCCAAGTGTGCGACATGAACGTGACGCATAGAATATAAAGGTTTTACCAGCCCCGACAACCTTGGCATATAAAAGTTTTCATATACGTTGAGATGGTGCAAAGAGGCCCAAAAAGAATATAATAATAATAATAAACTAAGCATTTCAATGGGGACCTTCCAGTTCACTGGCTCGGTCCCTAATAATAGGAATAATAATAAACAAAGCATTCAATAGGGACCTTCCAGTTTCACTGGCTCGGTCCCTAATAATTTAAATATGCTCGTGGGGTTCTTTACTTGATCTCAGCCAAGTTACTTAAAATGGCATCTGCATTATGATCGGCTATGTCCATGATTATTCTTTATAAATAATAATATGCTGCGCTACTGGCACTTCCATGTAGCTAATGGAAGGGAGGTTGCCCGGTGTGGTTCTTTGGGGGTGTGCGCCGCTCTCCTTGTCTTAAACCTTTCCATGTAGGCACATGGAAGGGCAGGGAGGAGTGCTCCCCCTGCCTTAAGGCTTTCCACGTAGGCACGTGGAAGGGCAAGGAGTTCCCAGAACAGAGCCATACCGCCAAATGTAATATTCTGCAAACGTTATTCTGCATGTATATTCTGCTTTAGAATAAAGATTATATTGACAAAAGTGGTCCTGACTGAAATTGAGCATAGCGTTAGTTCAGGCAGGCCACGAAGTCAGGCTCGGCTCAGTACAGATATCACAGTAGTCATATTGCCGCGTTAGGTTTACGTTACGCATGCAGAGCGCTTCAAATACGTAGTATCATTATAGACGTACGTCAGCTGATTTCCCTAGCTTCCCATTGGATACCATACACAGTCAGCTGACAGCTCAGCTGACTCCCCCTCAAACACCCATTGGCAAACATCATTCTTGGCGCCTTATTTAAAGCTGCTTCAGCCTGCCTACATTCGCTGCTTCCTCTGCTAGCTTGCAACCCACCTCCACCCCAGCTCCACCTTTATGTTGTATCTAACTAATCAAAGTCTTTTTCTGATTGTCATTGATGCTTGCTCTGTTCTGTACCCCGGGGGGTCTCTGCTGCCGCTCTCCTTGTCTTAAACCTTTCCATGTAGGCACATGGAAGGGCAGGGAGGAGTGCTCCCCCTGCCTTAAGGCTTTCCACGTAGGCACGTGGAAGGGCAAGGAGTTCCCAGAACAGAGCCATACCGCCAAATGTAATATTCTGCAAACGTTATTCTGCATGTATATTCTGCTTTAGAATAAAGATTATATTGACAAAAGTGGTCCTGACTGAAATGTACTTATTGAAAGTCGCTTTGGACAAAAGCGTCTGCTAAAATGGCCTAAATGTAAAATGTAAACTGTCTTTATTCACCGAGTGCGGCAAACCCTGCCTCAGCGCGCTCCTCTGCGATATGCAGTTGATCCGGACCCGGCCTCACTGTAAGGGAGAGGATGACACAACATGACTGTATATCCTGTCTCCTCCTTATGCTCTCCTCCTGCAGCTTTGTCTGCCCCCTCCATCGAGCCGCACCGCCTCCTCGTTTGCAGCCAACGCCTTGCCACGCCCCCTTCATGCGACACTGAACTCGGAAAAATAAACAAGCTCCGACTTGTTAAAAAAGGAATTGAACAGTTGTCCAACTCGCAAATACAGGTCGGAAATTCGGGTATCATTTCGGAGCACATCATTTGATGTGTAATTAGGTAATATTATGTGTTTGTGTCGTTTACAAACGTCTCCTCTCCTCTCCTCTCTTCATGTGTTTCCAAAAGAAGCATAAATTGCTGCTGCATATATAAGGCATCCATGTCCTTGTCTTCCAAACAAAGTAAAGATCAAATAAAACTATTGTAAGGGTTCCGAGCCGACCACAAGAGACCGTTGTGCGGGAAGCGGGTTTTTATTCTCTTCCAGAAGTCCCAACATAACATAACCCCTCTTGGGGTATAAAACACAAAATGAAAAAGGCCGATCCGGGTCAGGACTGCTCGTCCTCCGCTCCTCGACCGTGCAAACACAATGTTCATGCAACTCCCGTTCCCGCTTAGGACTACTCGTCCTCCGCTCCTCGATCGTGCACAAAACACAACTCCTCTCTCGACTGGAACACAAAGCAGACACATAAGTACACTTCCCTGATTGGACCTGATCGCCGGCACCTGCCCGCAACCAGGTCCACTCCCCCCAGCTGATCCGGCGTGCTCCCAACCGTCCTCTGCCTCCCCCTGCAGGTCAAACGTCGCACGTCCCCCCCCACAACTATATATATATATATATATATATATATATATATATATATATATATATATATAGACTGATTAGACTCTGGGGCTGGGTGAGGCTGCACACCTGCACCCACGGGCGCCAGTGTGGCAGTTGCTCCTGGCACACGGCACCTTAGTGGCTTTTGCTGGGGCCCTCCAACGCAGGACACAGGTAGATGTTGAGAGTTGAGAATGCATTTATTGGAGATGGCAAGATGTAATACGCCGAGCAAATCCATGGGTCCATGCTGCCGTGACAGTCTCTCTCTCTCTCTCTCTCTCTCTCTCCCCACCACTGGCTTGGAGGGCTCCTGCAGTTGACCTCCACTCCTTGCTCCAATTAATTCTCTGTTCCTCTCCCATGGACAGATTCTATGACAACGTTCATGTTCTCATCCCTCCCTGCTCATGTTGCTCAAATACTTCTCTACTCTTCAGGATCCTTAGCTCTCCATGCGCATGTCCACACAGATCACATATCATCTCCACACAGAAAGGACACAAGGTTTTGAGGTGTATTTCCTGATATACATTTGCAGGTTATTCTCCTTCTTTCTTTCATTCATTGTATTTCACTCATTCTTTATCTGTAGAATACTGCTGTGTCATGAGAGCACATCCTGTGTCTCTCTGTAAACTATAGGTACAATCCTGAGTGCCTGCTGAAACAGCAAGGAGATGCCCTAATGACATCAGAAGGTTTTGAGTAGTACCCTTTTTTTGAGTAGTATATCTATACCTTCCAGATGCATTGTTTCAGCTTGCCGGATGCCACGTATGGTCTGGCTCAGGCCTATAAGAAGTGTGTGCATTAGAGAGGATTCAGATTCGGACCCCATTGGGGGATTCGGACTCAGGTTCGGAGAAGATTCGGCCACCATTCAGATGCATAGAATGTCATCCCGCTTGTGTTCTCTGTTAAATAAAAAGTTATTTACTCAGACACTTTTGGGAGCGGACCTCCATCATTTCATCATCCACAGACCAGCATTCTGGCAGCCGAGGAGAATACACCACATTATTTGGCGTCACAAACAGGATTGACTGAATGCGCCCAGAGACCAACTCAACACAGTTTAAACCCAGAAGAAACGCGCGCAAAAAAGAGGTGAGTCCACCTAACTTCTGGTTTTTATACTGTGTCCAGGTGTTTTCTGTCATACGGTGGGTTCGCAATAAAAAGAATCTCTGTGGAGAAGAAATAGGCTGGTGGATGATGGATGAGAGTTCTGTTGTAAATTTACTAAAGTATACTTAAAATAACTAAATAAAACTAGAAGTAACAAATGAAACTAGAGTAACTAACAAATAAGTTTAGGAATAGAAAACACAAATAAAAAGTGCAGAACAAAGGCTAAGGGGATTGAGGACGTCAATGGGAGACAGTTTAGCGTGTGCAAAAGTCTTGAGAAAAAAACCCATTGACAGCAAAAAAGAGAGTGTGTGGGGGAAGAATGAATGAAGTGTAGCGCTCATCCAGAAAGAAGGACGTCATTGGTTCGTAACATGTGCACCAGTTTCGAGAACAAAAAACCAATGACAGCTCAAATGTGTGTGTGTGGATTGCATTTGAATATGCAGAGTGAAAGGAGGCACACGTTTCAAGTGAGACAAAAGCCTTGGGTACATTTGATGAGTGCAGTCCGGCCCGGCCCAAGGCAAATGTGAAAAAATGCAATGAGTGAAGCGGCACTATCAGAGTATACGTGTCAGTGAATGTGAACATTTAGGTGCATTTGTGATGACTGGAATGACGCACGCTTCCAAAGTAACGTGACGGTGACTGTGACAGCGCTAAAGTAAAGTAAGTCTTTGGAGAACTTTCATGCAGAAACGCAAAATGGTAAACTGTCAATGTAGTGATAAAGAAGATGATAAAGTGAAAAGCCCGGCCGGGTAAGAAGCCTGTAAAATAACAAAGAATTAAAAAAATGTGAATAAAAACCAAAAGTTGGCTAGGGACAATTAAGAAGCTTCAAAATAAGCATTAAATGTTTAATGTTCTGTGTCTGTTTGTGTTTCTGTTCTGTGTTACTGTGAAGTAAATGTGGATGTCTAAAGAAAAAAGAAAAGGCGATTATCATTCTGTTATTTGGTGTATAAGAGAGGAAATTAATATAGATCATTAGAGTTAACCTTAGTCTATGTTTGTTCTTTGCAAGTGCCTTGCGATGGACATGTGAGGGACTGTAAAACAAAGTAAAACGAATAGCGTCTATAGATGTTATTAAGTTGCGTGAATGTGCTAAAGATGCGTGAACTAGTGTTAATTTGATCAGCAACCCATGTTAGTTTTTATCACATTTAGTCAACCTCATCCTGTTTTTATTTATTCAAGTTTTAGTCGACTATAAGTCGAGCATTTTAGTCTTTATCTTAGTCCAAGAAAATATAATTTTATTCGTCTAGTTTTAGTCAACAAAAACTGTCAACATTTTAGTCTAGTTTTAGTCAGGACAATTATTTTACCCTTTTACATTTTTTGTCAGCAGATAATATAGAACATTTCCATCTAATCAAAAATTATTTACTAAAAGTAAGTCTTTGAGACGGGTTTCTCAAGCCAGGTGGCACATTAGACTAGGGGCTCATCTCCTGTTTCCAAAATGCATCACAAACTGCTTGAGAAAGCATATCATTTTGTGACGCGAGCCGTTGCTGAAACGCGTCAATTTCAACAGAGCAGACCGACCGGGCAGGAAGTGAAATAGTAAAAGCCATAGAGCATCCGGTCAATTTTCAAAATAAAAACACCCTCCCGATCGAACACGGCCACAAATCGTTGTCGTTTATAACTGACTTTGTCTATAGGCTACAGCAACAATAAACAACACTAAATACATAGTGTTGTAGTTCTTGGTCTTGTAGTTCTCGCGTGATCCCGCGAATCCAGCCGCCTCGCAGCGCATAACCGGGCAGAGGACGCAGCCGTTCCGCGGCGCAGCGGCGCTTACGTCCCCGGTGGAAATCCGGTATAGACCCAGCTCCCAACCCAACTTTAAGAATAGATTAACGGCAATATTTTTTTTATCGATAAGAGTCTCGCGTTATCGCAGCACGTTAACGCCGATAACGGCCCACCACTAATAATAACATAATATAATTTCCGTCTCATCTTTGTTGGTGAACTAAAATGTCCATAGATTTTAGTCCAGTCTTTATTTAGTGAACTACATTTTCGTCTCGTCTTTATTAGTCCACAAAAATGCATACTGATTTAGTCCCAGTTATTGTTTATTAATGGGGGTTTCAGTCTCGTCTAGTCTAGTTTTCGTCCGGTGAAAAATGTGCGTTGACGAACATATTTTCGTTTAGTTTTCGTTAACGAAATTAACACTAGCGTGAACAAAGTTACTTATTCGTAAATTGAGCTCTAAATATTATTAATGACAAGTGGTCTAATTGTGGGAGTGACGACTCCTCATGTAATTGTTGTTATTTATCGGAGAAACTGTTTAGATTAAGAAGCTGCTGGCTGACGTAGGAGAAAGACTCGCAGGGGCATTGCAAATAATTCTCTAACCGGGGGGCCGCCAGGTTTCCCCCTCTGATTCAGAAGAGCATTGGACAAAGTCTGCTCTCTCTCTAATCACATTAACAAGTGAACTGTGCATGTGTGGGTTTTAGGAGGAGCTACAAGTTACACAGACACGCGGCCACGCCCCTACTGCACTCTTGAAGCTGCAAGGGGGGAGAAGGCAGAATGAAGCCTAGTACAATAATTCTGTTTATTGGTGGTCATTATTTGATCATGAATTTTATTATCGAGACTTTTAAATTCATAAATAACCCTATGTTGACAGATGTCATTACTGCGATTAAAAAGTGTTTTTGTGTCAAAGCCGATTAATTATTCTTAAGCGTCAACTTGTCAGTAATATGAAGCAAGTTGTTCAAATAGACATTAAATCTCTGTTTTATTCTTTTCCTTTATCTACTAGTGATGGATTTCATGATTCGTTTGCACGAATCAGTTCACGTCGTTCAGTTCGCCAAAAAGAGTCGTTCGTTCGTTCGTTCAGTCGTGTTTCCGGTAGCGGTGAATCATGCACTGAGTCGTTCAGACTCAGCTCCTCCCTCCGTCCCTCGTTCTCATTCACGAATCGCGAATGCCAGCCGAGTCGGTCAGACTCGGCTCCTCCCTCGTTCACAACATTCAAACGAATCACGAATGCAGTTATGTTACCATTCAGAGATCAAGTTACAGTTGAACTCCGACAAACCAAAGTTACAGTTCAGAGATCAAGTTACAGTTCAACTCCGACAAACCAACTGGGGGAGGGGGGTTGATGGTGTTAATAAATGTGTGAATAATAGCAAATACAACATTGTGTCTGGTTGAATATGTTAACATATGTATTTAATTTGAGTTCAACAGATTTAATTAATGTATGCATAATGACATGTCAGGAGGGGGGGGGGGGACGTAGTAGATTATTGGATGTTTAATATATCAGCAAGATAATAGACTTGATTTAGCAATGATGAGTTTAAAAGTTAATTATGTACAGTTATGTTTATTCTGGGCATATTTTATTTACTATTGTGAAGATGGCCATTGGCCACCCCCACTCAAGACCAAGATCCACCAAGGTGGGGGTCCCGGCCGGGTCGCGTGCGTGAGAAGGAACCATGAAAGAACGAGACAGATTGACGAGACATTCAAATATTTTATTAATCTGGCATGACACAGAAAATACAAAGACAGCATGCATTTACCATTTCACTGATATTTAAATACGATTGGCTGGCTCTCGTGAGTCGTGACGTCTCAGTCCTCGAGTCAATCACAGTCAGCGAACGACTCGCGAATCAGCAGCGCCGCGAATCAGCAGTGCGTCAGCGACTCAGCGAACGAGACGAACGACGACGAACGAGTCGAACGAGAGCGGCAAATGAGGTCAGTTCGTTCACTTTAAAGAGTCGTTCGTTCGAACTGATTCGTTCACGAACGAGCCATCACTATTATCTACATTTGCACTAGAACCTTAAGCGAAGGAGGGGACCTCCACGGCCGCGGGGCTCCTTTCCAAAGAAACATCTCAAACGTCTCGTGTGCATGTCGTCGTCGATTCGTAAAATAATGCGTAACAGATTTAGGTGATACTACAACACAGGCAGTTATTAGGCAACCGATCGCCGTAGCAACAACACTTAGTGGAAGGTGAAGAAATAGCATCTACTTACAGATAGTATTAACACATCAACTGCAGGGGATGTGAGACCAATAACTACAACAAGGACAGTTTCTGAATCTACAACTATCAGGACCCTTATAAGCGAAGCTGTGGAGATAAGATTCTCTACAGCTGTGGTTACGAGTGAGAAGAAAAGAGAGGATATGATAGAGGACATTGACAGAGCAATGACGACATCTGTGATATTTACAGAGACCATAAGTACAACTCAGAAATTAGACATCTATGACATCCACAGAAACAGCCACAGAGTCTGAAAACTCACTACTGAAATAAAGAACAATAGTAATGAGAAATTTGAAAACATTAACATTATGTCCAACACACAAGATCCACTAAGACCTAAGACTACCCAGAGCCCACTTAATATGACTCAGACTGAGAGCACGATGACTGACTATAATCTGTTGGTCAACAGCTGGAAGACTGAGAAGGTTGAAAACTTACATGCAATACAAAAACGAGATACTAGATGGAAGGCATATGGGTTTGACGCTTCGGTATTACAGGTCTCTGACCCATGGGCAAGCAGAAATATGTGGTTCCAACAGGTAACTAATTCTGTAAAAACAACAACCTATGGGAAGTGTCCATGTGTGGTTAGGGTTCCAGTACCCAGCACATGGCCATCAATTTTAGGGACAGTAAATCAGGACAGAGCCCCCTAGTAGTAGAACTCAGGAGATCTAAGAGAGAGAAGAGGAGAAGAGAGCTGCAAGAAGCACTTTAGATAAGGAGATCTAAGAGAGAGAGGGGCAATAAAGAGTTATGCAGGAGTTTACCCTATAATAATAATAATAATAATACATTTTATTTGAAGGTGCCTTTCGAGACACACAGGGGCAATTGCTCTGTCAGTTAGCATTGCGTTAGCTGTGCTGCGGTTTAAAACCGTACTCCGGAAACCGGAGGTTTTGGAGTTTAACACGCAGCTGCGCACAAAGTTAAACCTGATTGCTGTGTACTGACCGACACAGGTTCAGCTGATTCCTAGTTAAACTCGGGTTAAACCGGAAGTACTCTGATTTCCCGTTATACTCCAGCAGATGCAGTCTTAACTTAATGTTGGATGCATTTTGTGCTATAATTACCAACAAAAACGTAATGGGAATGTAAAGTGAACTTTAATATAATAAAACGCAAATAATGTTGAAATATTATGAAATAGTCTAGGCTACTTTTTGTGGAAATCTGAGTCTGGAATCTGAATCTGCCCTCACCTACGTCAATCAATCAATTACTTGTCATTGTTTTCTCTTGGTGTGCATGCAAACGTGATTAATTAATTGAAGACGAATTAATATGCGAGTAATTAGGGTAATTCCACGCCTATACATTCTCGGAGAAGGAGAGGGTCAGTGGCGCAAAAAGTGGGTATGCGCTATGCGGCGCATAGGGGCGCCGCACCAGGGGGGTGCCCCCGTCAACAATCGCGCAGCACCCCACCCCGTCAACAACCGCGCACCACGTAATGTTTATGGGGGGCGCCAAAATTATTGCTGCATACCCCCCTGACACTGGGTAGTTGCACCCCTGGAGAGGGTAGTTAGGATGAACATGTCTCGGACAGAGAACTATAACGAGGAGCAGAAGTTATATTTATTGAACTGCATTCGAGGTGTTGTGGACACGGTGGAAGAGGAAAGACACCACCACCACGCTCCGAAGAAAGTCTGTTTGGGATGATCTCTCAAACACATGTAACAGTAGATCTTCCAGCAGAAGACCGAGCAGCGGCACATTTAAATAACTTATGGAAGCGCTTGAAAGTTGAAGCGCATAAAGCTATTGCTGAGCGGACGCACGACCGAGACCTGGGCCCCGTGAGCCGTGAAATATCACTGCTCATTCCATATCTACCATGTCCAATATTGTTATTGTACTGAAGGCCTATCTGGCGTAATAAGTGTAAATGTATCATACATTATTATTAATACTACTAATAATAATTAATAAAACTAATTCTGTGTGTGTCGGTTATAATGGAGCCTTGTTTCATCCTGCAAACTGGTTTAGTCTCCTCTAAAACCATGTCCGTTTCGAGACTAGACTAACACGCACAAAATACGCCTCTAGTGTCTGATGTGAATTTCTCTGAAGACACAGCAATTGAGATCAAGGTAAAACGCAGCTGCAGGTTAAACCACAGGTACATACGACACAGCAATGGAGCTTAAGACGTCACGTGACTTCTTGCGTCACCGACGAGTTTAAAACCGTGTTAAACTCTAAAAAGTGGCTAACGTAGCGACAGAGCAATTGCCCCACAAGGTCGCCTTACAGTGCAAAGTGGTAAAGGGACAACAAGCTCAGTATGTCCCATGGGGATCGCAGGACTTAGAGGGGTTAGAATAAAACATAATAAAGAAAGCACTGTGAACATTAGAACATTTAAGGATCTGTTGGGACATAGAAAGTACACATGTAGAGATCAACTATGTATTAGTGTCTGTTTGTTGTTGTGTTTTTTGTTGATTTGTTTTCTTTGTGAATTTGTTTTCTAACTGTGTGTGTAAAGGTGTTTTAGCATTTTGTGGGACAATTAGCAGACCAACAGCTCAGTTAAGTTGGGTACTATTCATTAAAACCTGATACGCATGGGTTGCTTAGTTTACCTCCATAGTGTGGTGTTGAAACAGTTAAAAAAAAGTTTGTTCTGGGTTGCCAGGGTCTACCGGTAGGTGTGTCCCCAAGGGGGAAGAGTGGACTGCGTGGTATAAGTCCCGCCACTGTTGTCATGGCCAGCCATATCTCGCTTTCCATGTGTTTGTTGAAATAGATTGCATGTTGTTGTTGTAGTTTTTGTTTTAGTTGTTTGTGTTTTATTTGTTTAATTGTCAAATTTGCTTCAGTCAGACAAATGTTCTTTGAACATTTGCAATGACCTGGTTAAAGTAATCATTGAAAAGTACTTCAGCAATCTGTTGGGAAGGGATCTAATGCACAAGCTAGATTGTTTATACAATTGGGAAAAATTGGGTTTACCTTGCAAACACCAACGCCTAATGCTGTTATGCTGTGTTGAAAATCTTTATTTGTTAGCTTTGTCCACCACCGTGTCACAATTACAGCGTCAGCGACGTATGGTGTCTCCATTATGCATACACAGGACTGCATGGATAGCTGTCATAGATATCTGTCTCTACTCCTCCACAGCCACCTATCATATGGGCTGTACATAAGAATCAGAAGGGATTTATCCCCATACACGGCATCCTGCAACAGGCCAGTAGGGAAGGCTGGTGACGGGTAAGATCCCACCTTGAAACCTGGGGACGACCTAAGGCAGGCACAGTCACGATTACTTGGCCAAGTCACACTGACTCACTTGATCATAGAGTGACGAGAAGATGAAACCATCAAAGGAGAAACCATTTGGGTTGAAAGGTGGAGGATAGGATAGATTCCAGACATGTCAGCTTGAGCAGTGGAAATGGTGGCAATAAATAGGACATGTCAACTTTTTAAAACCTTAAGGTGTATAAGGATTCGCGTTTTGTTTTCGGTGTAGTGCATGATTTGGTCAAATTGGTAACAGCATGGTTTAAAAGCGGTTGATGGTAAACCCATATCGTATCAACATTTGGTTTAGGATTTACTGGCTGCAATTTCCCTTTCTACTAGATTGGCTGTAGTTGAGCTTAAAGGGCATAGCACCTTAGGAGGGATACAGGCAAGGTAATTATTTAGCTAACTTAGCCTCAAGCAAGGAGTTGGACAATCATAATCAGACATTGACAGAGGTGCATGGCATGGTGGAATGGACATTTTTGTTGCGCCTACCTGGTTGTTACATATACTCATTAAAGATGCGCATGGTTTTGACCATGGCGCAAGGGGGGAGGTAATGAAAGAAATCAGAAAACAAGGTTTTTATCAGAAAACAAGATTTTTGTCACCATACTTGCAAACAATGATTGATAATCAGCTCAATGATTGTGTAGTATGTGCAGAAAACAACATAAGAAAAAACAATCACTACTCCGGTGGGACACATTCCCACACCCGAGAGACCATTTAGACATCAGGTCTTGAAATATGTTGATATGATCAAAAGTGTATTTGGTAAAAGGTACATGCTAGTAGTCATTGACAGATTCAGCAGATGGGTAGAAGCGGTCCCATCGAAAGATCAAAGTGTGACTACTGTAATCAAGTTTTTGACTAGAAAAATCATGCCAAGGTTTGGAATTCAATCAGAAATTAGCTCAGACAATGGATCAGATTTCATTCAGAAAACTTCCCAGTCACAAAGAATGGTGGAAAGAGTGAATGGGACATTCAAGAAAAAAATTAACATTTCTGGAAGTGTAAATTTAATTGGGTGGATGTAATACCACTAACACTAATGAGTTATTGCATGCAAGCTAACAGAATGACGCATCTAACCCTGCATGAAATACTGACAGGTCGACCCATGCCTTCACCTATACTTCGAGGGCCCCACAAGGGGCCCCCATTAGAACAATTAGAATTAGAATTGGAAATAGTATATCAGACAACTAACTTCCGTGCACAAGCTCATATTCTACCAGGAGAAAGACAGAGTTCCAGAGCCGGAGGATGAACCACCAAGGGGGGTGGAGCCAGGTGACCAGGTGTACAGGAGAAACTGGAACGAGCCCAGGAGAGAAGGACCATTCAAAGGCACCAATGCAACATCAACAACCATCCAGGTGGAAGGGAGTTCCACCTGGTACCACCTCAACCACTGCACAAAGCCGCTCAACCAAAGATGAGGGAGGACCGCAAGGAGGAGCTGGGTGCAGGTGTACCCGGCACTGACCGACCACCCCAGGACCAGACAAAGCCCAGCCAGGAGCAACAGCCACATGATGATGCTGAGGCTGACGAGCCTGCTCCTGATCCTCTGCAGGCTTTGGCAAATTCCACAGACTCAGGGACGAATCCAGAGGAAGAGTGAAACCACAACAACAGAGCAGACCTGGACCAACCAGGAATCAAGTGGTATTACTAGAGAAAGCATGAACGTGTTGCAGGAAAGGCCAGCCTCGGGACATTCGGGAATAGTTAACCATGCACGGGAAAAAGGTCAGAAAATCAAGTTGTCTTATATGTTCAAATATATATTCATGTTAACTATGCAGACGAACAACAAATTATTCTTAGTGTCATGATAGGTAGCGAGATGCTATGTGGTGTAGCCATACACCCAAAGTATAACTTAGTAACCTGGGGACAAGTTCAATGTACAATAGACATTCGGCAAGAACTAATGTACTGGTGTATAACAGTAGAATCAAGAGATCAATGGGATCAGGGTAGTAGTACATTAGAATTAAAAAGAGGTTTCTGCACATAGAGTTAGAAATAATGCTAGACTTAAAACCAAATGCAGAAGCCCCTTGTGTGACCAACATGATAGGTTCCTTGACTATAACGAAATAAATCCAAATCCGGTTACTGATTAAATAAATTCAACTCAAAATAATGACAAAATCAAAAATAATAATAATTTCTCAATAACAAGAAAACTTAAACAGTATGGATTTCAACGTATTGAAAAAAAGAAATTGTGGTAAAATCAAAAGAGTGGTTGTTTAAGCAAACAATAGGTATAAATGGGTGGTATTTACTGGAAATCTGATACAGTAAATCTAAAGAAGGACATAGAATTGTCCAATAGAATAGGAGAATTATCTGTACCCAAAGGGGTTGAGCTTTATGTAGAGCAGGGATTAGAATGCTTCCAAAACGATGAAGGAAGTGTAGAAGATAATGATGTAAACATGATAGAAGAGGATCTATGTGTAGAAGATAATGATGTAAACATGATAGAAGAGGATCTATGTGACACCATTTGGAATGTCACCAAAAACTGTGTTGATCGATACCAAACAAGAAAACCAGCGCCTATTATAAAAAGGGATCAAGCCAGTGAACGTCTTATGTCATATATGACATTCCAGTGGCATAATTGTTTATATCAAAATTAGGACAATGACAATGAGGAAATGGAAATCGAGGGTAGTTTACTTGAAGTGTATCCATTCTAAGTACTCAAGCTTACTAATGACTGTTCAATGACTATGTTGGACCAGTGTTACCATAAATATTCGTTCATCCACTAACATTCACCTATTATTTGAACCATCTATGTATACACATTTGTTTGATATATTAAGTGTGCACAGAAATCCACTTATTAACAATGATTTACCATTGTCTATATAAATGGGAATCAGCCTTCAAACTTTAACAGGGAACCAGTACTAATGATCACCTAAAGGGAACAAAGTAGATGATAAGTCACAAGGGGGGATCATTTGAATAGTAATTAGCAGTAATAACAAATGATGGGAATATTAATTAATAATGATAGAAGATTAGTTGGTTCATTCAGGATTTTGGACATGGCTGATCTATAATTACACTGTAATAACAACTGTTCACATACTGGTTATGTTATGTTGTGTCAGATATTTTCCTGCAAAGATACTGGTTGGTTCTGGTTTCTCTTCCTCTCTGGACAATATAGGGAGGTCCATCAGAGAAAGGACAGTTGAACTGGGGCTCCTGCCCTAAATGGATTCAGAGACTCATATCTGGACATTGAAATGGACTGCAACAACACAGGATGATCAACGGGAACATTGATTTCTGTTACCAGCTGTGGATCATAATGTATGTACTAGGAGACAAAATGACTGATAGCTTTATCTGAATATGATGTGTTTTTATGTTCTATATTTTATGTTTTCTTTAATTCCTTTACTGATTGATTTCTTTACAAGTGATTGATTGATGACACTCTGTAATGATGATTTGTTGTGCATTTGACAATGATTGGATTGAAGAGAAGTGCCTCATCCTGATTGGCTTGTGGGTGAGATCTTCCCTAGATTTACATCTCCTAGAGGTGGGTCTTCAATTAGATGATGGTAACCCGACCTGGATAGACCTCTCTTCAGCTGCGGAAAGGGTAACTGGGAAGAGCTCTTCCAGTTGGGCGAGACTAGTTCATGAATTTGACCTTGTTAGAACAATTGAATAGTTTACCTAGTCTAAAAGTAAATAAAAATAGTGTGTGCATAAGTTCTAAAGGTAATGCTAAACAACTAAATTAGTTGTTCCAAAGAGCTTGATAAATTAGGATCTAGAATCAATACTATATATTATATTATCATTAAAATATAAGGGAAAGCTTTTTTGAGAGAATGCAAGCGAGAAGAATAGATGCTATATGCTTAGCTTTGTGTTAGTTTCCTGTGACTTCTTCAAAGTCACGAGGGGGGAATGAGGTGTATTTCCTGATACATTTTTACAGGTTATTCTCCTTCTTTCTTTCATTCATTGTATTTCACTCATTATTTATCTGTAGAATACTGCTGTGTCATGACAGCACATCCTGTGTCTCTCTGTAAACTATAGGTACAATCCTGAGTGCCTGCTGAAACAGCAAGAAGATGCCCTAATGACCTCAGAAGGTTTTGAGTAGTACCCTTTTTTGAGTAGTATATCTATACCTTCCAGATGCATTGTTTCAGCTTGCCGGATGCCACGTATGGTCTGGCTCAGGCCTATAAGAAGTGTGTGCATTAGAGAGGATTCAGATTCGGACCCCATTGGGGGATTCGGACTCAGGTTCGGAGAAGATTCGGCCACCATTCAGATGCATTGAATGTCATCCCGCTTGTGTTCTCTGTTAAATAAAAAGTTATTTACTCAGACACTTTTGGGAGCGGACCTCCATCATTTCATCATCCACAGACCAGCATTCTGGCAGCCGAGGAGAATACACCACAGTTTATAAACAGACACCCAGTGATAACTTCCAGCACTGCTCAAAGTCTTGGAGAGGCACCCAACCCATGAACGAGACCAGGAAAGAGAGGCTTCCTATGTGCTAGTGCATTATGGGGGATTAGAAGGTGCAGTAGGTGCCGACAAACGATAGATATATACGACAAACCGCGAGACCTTTTCTCGAACACCAGTCAGTAGGTGCGTTTCCATCCACCTCTTTTTATTCGAATTTTCAATTTCCGAATAAAAAACCTGAGTGGAAACGCAGAAAATTCGAATAAGTCTCCAAATATCGATAAAATGTTTTTGCACTTTGAGGGAGGTGGAAACGTTGGTGTATCGATAAAAGGTTGATTCGAAAAAGTGCAATGGAAACCGATTCAGCAAAGAGATTCGAATAAATGATGACATACAGAAATCACGTGACTTAAATGTCACTCCAGCTTCCGCTCCACTGGAGAGACGAAAAATGGCGGCAGACGAAAATATCAGGTCGTGGACCGAGGAGGAGACTGCACGTGCCTTGAAATAGTACAAGAAACAAGTTTGTAAGTTTTGTTTGTTTTGTTTTGTTTCGTTCATTTTTAGGTTTGATTGGCGCTCTTTTAATTACGTCATCTCGTTGCGCCCTCTTCTTCTGCAGTGGTATAATGGCACCTGACTGGAGAATTAGCGCCATCTGCTGCTTATCTCAATGAACCAACTCCTAATATTCGAATAACGGTAGTGGATGGAAACGCGCATACATTTGCATTTTCTTTTGCTGATTTTCTGAAAATTCGATTAAAAACTCAGCTAGTGTCTTTGTATCAATTTTTTATTCAAATACAACATGTCATATTTTTTTATTAGGGTGGAAAAAACATCGAAAGAGATTGAGAAAAAATAAACATGAAAATCAACATCAGTTTCATCCATTTCCACAATTGTTATGAGTACCAGAGGAAAATGTGCTCTCAAGCAAGTCTCAAAATTAGTAAGAGATTTAATTTATAAAATTTAAAAAAATCTAATTTGATGCTGTGAGGGCCTGAACTGCATTTTCTCTCTTTCGCTTTTCTCTGCTTTTTCACTCTCTTTCTTTCCCTCTGATTTGTCGGTCTCTCTTTACCCCTCTTACACAGAACATGGCTTACAGGGCAGGCAGAAAGCATTGCTGTGTTCTGCTGACAGTGCAGTCCCCAACAACAACAATAACAATACCTCTGGTTTGCAGTAGCACAGCTGTGTGTGTGTGTGTGTGTGTGTGTGTGTGTGTGTGTGTGTGTGTGTGTGTGTGTGTGTGTGTGTGTGTGTGTGTGTGTTTGTGTGTATGTGTGTGTGTGTCCTAGAAGAGACAGGAGAAAAATGGGCAAGGCGAGACAATGGAGGAGAATACAATTTACATTGTGCTACTCTACGTGATTCCCCAGTGGAGGTGACTGCAGGAAACGTGTGTGTGTGTGTGTGTGTGTTCCTCATTGTCTGTGTGTGTGGTAAGAAGGGAGGGCTTTTTGGGAACTTCAAGAACTTTACTTACTTTTTGTGTTCTCTTGTATCTGTACATAGATTGAAAACTATTTACATATATCTATATACATATATAGATATATCTATGAATACATTAATGTATAATAACATGATGAAAGGTGGGAGCATGAGATATAGTATGAAAAAAATGGATGAACCAAATGCATTATCAATTTTTATTTATAAAAGGGTGTGTATGTGAGTGTGTGTGAGTGTGTGTGTGTGTGTACAAGCATTCTTTTTGAGTGCCACCTGAATGCCAGTGAGGTGGCACTCATCCTATAATCTGTTTCACTCCTATATACAACATACTCACACGTTCTCCCTTCCTCCTCATCATATAGCACATACATGACAAGAAGAAACATTACATGAATACACACGCAAATGCCCTCTTTGTACCATCCTTGCATGTACTTTCATGTGCAAGCACACACACACACACACACACACACACACACACACACAAAGACACGTGCGTGCACATTCAGGCACAGTGCACACAAACTGTTGAACTTTTCTCTCTCTCTCTCTCTCTCTCTCTCTCTCCCTTTCCCTCTGTATCAGATACATACACGCTAAGTCATGCACTCAATATTCAATGATATTCTTTTCAGATAAAAAGCTACTCAGGCTGTGCCCTCCTTCGTTAAAACAAGATGTGCAGAAAAACGTGTGTGTGTGTGTGGGGGGGGGGGGGGGGGGGGGGGGGAGTAGAAAGGGGGTTGTAGAGAGATGAAATAAAAAAAAGATGTAAGAAAAAAGAGTGACCTAATTCTTTCCAAAAACATCCAGGGCTAATTTCACTGGCATGCTTAATCACAGAGCACCGGGTTAAACCGTTTAATTCAGCATGGAGAGAGAGAGAGAGAGAGAGAGAGAGAGTCCCTCTGAAAATAGCAGTTGACAAGAGTCAGCTTAGAGTGGATAACAGGAAAAGTCTGAGCAAGAGAGAAAAGGAATGTTAATTGAAAGAGCCTTTCCCCCCCCCCGAGCTGCCATTCATGTGTGGAAACAGCTATTGGTAAATGGCAGCCAATGAACAGCTCGCGGAAATGCCATGAGTGACAGGAGGAGAGCGATTTGTCTGCATGTGTGGTTGACTATCAGCTTAAGACTGGAGAACATTGAGGGAGGGAGGGAGGGTGAAGGTGAGGAGAAGCAAATACATTACAGAGAACTAGGTGTGTGAGAAGAAGGCGTCCACGTGTTGGTGCATACATGTGTCATTTTTACATGCGAGTGTGCGTGTGTGTGTGTGTTTGCATAAGTGTGAAGGATGAACTAATCTAAAGTTTTTCGAAGGAATTAGAGAGAGAGAGAGAGAGAGAGAGAGAGAGAGAGACAGAGAGAGAGAGGGGGAGGGTTGATTTGGAGCAGAGATTCAGGAAAGGGTGGTGCCAGATCAGGAGAGTTACTACTATCTCTCATTATCATAACACTTAAACCCTAAATTGGCTTTTGATAGGTTCCTAAATGAATGGGAGTCATTGGCAGCTCCTGTAATCTTCTAAAAGCCCCCTGGTGGTATGCAGTGCATTTGCATTGGCTGCACATATCCTGCAACACACACACACACACACACACACAGTGTAGAAGTGGACTCCTGCACTAGCATTAGAACGACTCCAGGAACTCGAACACCACACTGTCCTGGTCATGTCGTACCACACTGCTGTACCCGTCTCCTGGGGTCCGTTTCACAAAGCAGGTTCAACAACCTCTGAGTCTAATCCTAAACGCTGAGTTGATCTACACTGAGATAGAAAACTCTGAGTTTTCGGTTCCAGAACAGCGGATTTGAGTTAATTTAATCAACTCAGAGTAGTTTCACCTGGAGTTAAGCGCGTGCACCACAACTATAAAAAGCCAGCATCAATGGAGCCCCGATTCGACGAGTCACCATGGCAACGGGGAAGAGGAGGTCTACGTTTTTCACCAACCTCGAATTGGAAATCCTAATGCGCTCATACGGCGAATTTCAACATGTTTTTAGAAAGAAGTGCAACACTGCTGCGTAAGTTTAAATGTAGTCCTTTGCAATCACAATAATATTACAGGGGAAAACTGCTTGAATGGTAACTATTCATTTATTTCATTTAGGTGCAATCCCGCGGGGGAGAAGCGCACTTGGCAGCAGCTTAAGATGACATATAAAAACATTGTTCAAACAGATAAGACCTCGGCATGGAGGTACCTCATTTTGATCATGTTTTACACTGTAAAGTAAATATTAAGTGGCTATTTGACTGTGCAGTTGTTTTATCCCCAACATAATGCTGTTTTCACACACATAAATGTCTTCTCATCTATACTGTTCTGCCTATTCAAACTAACACAGACTTCTACTCAGCCAACAGAAAGAAGGCAGATGCCCGTAAAACGGGTGGTGGCCCAGCACCGCCACCTCTAACGGAGCCAGAGGAGCCCTAAGCCAGTATATTGGAAGGCCAGTGGCTGAGGGAATCCCTGGAGGGAGCTCATCCTCTGAGTCCACCCCCCAAGACCTCCTTGATGGCTCTGACAGGTTTATGTCCAGGGAAAACGACAAACATGGGTAAAAGTCGTTTCATGGCGAGGCACACTTTTCTGACTTCCATTTGCAAAGAAACGCAGTGCAACACACAATATCTGCTGGGATGTGAGAGCATGACTACGGTTGGAAATGTTAATGTAAGGACGGATTAGGTTGTGTATGTAAATGATGGACTGTGACGTGAAACGGTACCGCTCAAAAAGATAATTGTCTGGAAATGATAATTGTCTGGAAAGGATCGTGCGCACCCCCCCCCGTCGCTTATATGTGAATAAGGGAGTACCGGCACTTATTTGTTTCCACTTCGAGCACTGGTCAAAAGGACATGCCATGTTCGTGAAAAAAGGCGCCTCCTACTGTGCCTAATGGACTTCTGAAATAGCACTGACTCTGATTTTTTAAGACAGACGGCTACACCAAAACTCGCCTGCTGACTGAATGAATGAAAGAGGAAATCAAATGGCGTGTGTGGCTGAAAGAGGGCGGAGACAGAGAAACTCTAGGTTCATTGAGTAAAACCTGGTCCCGACCAGGTTAGTTTCATAGAGTCTGTTACTACGGTAACTGACCGAGAGCTTAAGTTATCTCTCTCTGTGAAACAGGCTAGAGTTACCCCTCTTTCTCTGGTTTGAGTTACCTCCCTTTGTGAAATGGAAAACTCAGAGTTTCCCTAATTTCAGGGTTAATAAACTCAGGGTTTTCACTAAACCTGCTCAGTGAAACGGACCCCTGCAGCATTGTTACGACCCACTAAGGTCTAGGGGAGTTGGAAAATAACAAACAAATGTAAGATGGTAAAACTGATCATTTATTCTGTCCGCAGAACCAAAGTAAAGACAAAACACTCAAATTCATCCACTTAAGATTTCAAAAGGTACTAAAGAAAACCTGCCTTAGCACAACACTAAGTTTGTCTTGTATCTATATCCCTGTCTCACACGCTTCACGTCCACTGTCTGAGGTGTAAAACAAAACATAAAGACCATTACCATATTCCCCATCATCCTCGGAGCCTGACGACAACAACAACAACAATAATAATAATCCTACAAGGTGTTTTGTGGCGGCAGATGAAATTGGCAAATAGTAAATATAGAATCACACACGCACGCACGCACAAAAGTGCACACACACGCACTCAAACACACACACACACATGCGGAAGTGCGCGCACACACACAGGAATAGCAGTATCTCTGCTGCAGTAATGTATTCTGCCTCTTGCAATCATAGCAATACTTCTCATCACTATGATGACAACTATCACTTTTTTCCTTTGAATATCATTTTCTGTGCTCCCATCTTTTTCCTGTCTGTCTGTCTGGCTCTGTGACTGTTATGTATCTCCCTCTGTCGCTTCTCCGCTGGGTTATTTGGGTTCATGGGGTAACAAAGCTGTTTGGAACACACCAAAAGACAATGAGTGTGTCGATTTGTGCTCTGAAAAAAAAACTATGTTTTGTTATAAACAAAGCGCCAAGAACAAAAAGATACATTTGTTTTATTTGTTATTATTGGATAACTTTCTTTTAACTTTAATTTTTCTTTTCATTTAATGGCTTTTGATCTGAAAATCAGAATAAACTATTAAAATGACACTAGTCTGCCTGAGTGAACACACTTAAAACGTGTTATTGTCTCGGTTCCATGTCAGAACATTAATTTGAATATCTACCTGCATTAATAGAAAAAAAAAACATGTATTTTATTTTTATGTTTTTCTTGATCAGGATCTCAACCTGCATTGCTCAGAGTTGGCCTACTAAATTGCAAATTGCTTCCTAATTCATGTACATGTTTATGAATTTGTTTATTCTTTTTTTATGATGCATCGAGTAGTTAATATAGCCCCTGAGTATGTTTTGATTTAATTTAAACCCTTTCACCCTCTCCTTCCTTCGCTCAATCTGTTATTCTTGGTCTCACCACACCTCTCTCTCCCGCCATGACAATACGAGAAAAAGAAAAATTGCACCTATTGCACCCCCTTTTTTCCCCCCTTTTACCTTCATAGTCGTCCGTCTTCCCAAATAATATTACAAAAGCAATTCCATAGCAGTCAATAGACACTAGGATTGGCTTTCATCCGCCTTGTCCCAGAGGGCCTGCCATATCATCAATACAGATTTATACCGAAGCCAGCCAGCTAATATACACAAACGCCAATACTCCCGCTCTCTCCCGCCGGTAAAAATGCATGGAGCAATCTGGGCCAATTTTATGAACAGTATAGTAAAAGATTGGTGGTTCAAGACGGAAAGCATGTGGACAGAGAGAGACAGGGGTAGAGATACATACAGAGCGGGGAGATATACAGACAGACAGACAGTTACCTTTGAGGTAGAAATGACAAGCAGCCAGAGTCAGCGATGACACAAAACACTTTGTTTCATGCTATACCTGGTCATTCAGTTGAATCTCTTAACAGGATGCCTAGAAAGTGGAGTTACGAAAGGGGAAGGACAGTCTACCCTTGAGATTTGGTTTGACTGTGTGGACTTTACTGTTGTCCGGAGGATATGGGGCTGTACCATTAACCTGAGATATGGGGGTGTAGCAATGCGCCGTAGATGGACCTAGAGGTATAGGGGGTGTAGGACTAAACCACGGTCAGGAAATGTAGGGTTGTACTGGACCATGGTCTGGGCATATTGGTGATATAGGAATGGACCATAGTCTGAAGTTATGGGGGGTGTAGGACTAGACCATGGTAAGGACCTATAGGGGTCTAGGACTAGACCATGGAAAGGAGGTATAGGGGTGTAGGACTAGATCATGGTAAGGAGGTATAGTGGTGTAGGACTATACTATTGTAAGGAGGCATAGGGGTGTAGGACCGGACCATAATTTCTGACGGTATGGGGGGTTGGACTGGGCCAGGGTCTGGCCATATCAGTGATGTAGGACTGGACCATGTCTGGAGGTAGACGGGGGGGGGGGGGGGGGGGGGGGAGTAATTGCTCCTTTTAATTGTGTACACCACCATTAGGGATTTAAATTCAAAAATATTGCAGCAACAGGCAGGGGGTGGCAGGAGTGGGGAGTGTGGAGTTGGAAGATGAAACAAACCAAACAGTAGCTTGGAGCCCAAACAAAGAGTCTGGCTCAGCTTTAATATAATCAGCTGTGGTATGATGGATGCTCTATGCACTAGTTGTACTCTATAATACACGCCTCATCACAAGTCAGTACCCCAGAGTCAGAAAAGGCTGTCCCCCGTCTGCCGCAGTTAGAACGAGGAGTTGGCCAGTGCAGCCACCACACATACACTCATAGAATCAACCATTTTGTTAAAATATAATTTGATTATATATTTGATGATTTCTGTGTGTGTTTATGTGTTTGGCCAGAGCACTCTGGAGGCAGCCGTGTGTGTGTGTGTGTGTGTGTGTGTGTGTGTGTGTGTGTGTGTGTGTGTGTGTGTGTGTGTGAGCTTGTGTGAGGCCAATCTCTGGGGACCCAGGTATACTGCACCCAAGGCCAGAGCTTTCCCATAATCCGCTGCTCTCTGTCTATCCAAATACTCAGCTGCCTCCATCATCAGCTAGAACAAATAGGGCCTGCTCTCGCTCTCACACACACACACCATACCACACCACACCACACCACACCAGCCACACACATTTACACAGCACCATAGGTACATATTGGATGATATATTAAATAATCTAGTGTAATCTTTAATAACATCTTAATTATTAATAAAATCACTGCACAACCCTAATTCAAACAATAATAGAAATAAAATATGTACCAACAGCACAGTTACCAGATCTACAACACTTAAGAAGCAACAGTGCTTTCTTTCTCCAAAAAAATCATTCGATATTCACTTGAACATTTGGTTTCACACACACAGACACAGACACACACACACACACACACAACCACGCACACACACACACACACACACACACCGGAGAGTAGGGATCATTTCTGTGTGTAATTTCTCCCTCTGCTCACTGTTGGTGGAGTGGTGCGTTTGATTGGTTGCCGTGGTGATAGATGTCTGGCCAGTTTTCTGATTACTACAATCTTCGATCTCCAGGGTCCAACCTAATCAGAATAAATGTCCCCAACTGTATAAGGGGTAAAGTGTGTGTGTGTGTGTGTGTGTGTGTGTGTGTGTGTGTGTGTGTGTGTGTGTGTGTGTGTGTGTGTGTGTGTGTGTGTGTGTGGGTAGGTGTGGGTCAGGCAAGCGAGTGTGTGTCAGAGTGAGGAAGTTTAAGTGTGTGTGTGTGTGTGTGTGCGTGTGTGTGTGCTCATGTGTGTGTGTGTGTGAGCGTGTGTGTCTGTGCGTATTAGTATGTGAGGGAAAAAAGACTAAGACTACATATGAAACATGAAACACTTACAAAATCAAAAATCAACATTTACATTTTTTCTATATTCATTTTAATATTTTTCTTACATAACCAATAACCTATTTTCTCTCTACTTACTGACTCCTCTTGGTAATCAAGTACAAAAGTCTTTGTTGGTAGCTGTTTTTTAGCTAGGTCATTCCTTGTAGCAGTGAAACAATGTAGGACATTAAATGTACTGTGCTGGAGTTTCAGCATGTGGCATATACTGCTATGAATAGGCAGAGATGGTCCAAGAATTTACCACGGCATTAAGTTACGAAATAAAACAAAATAGAATCCAGATGATTGATGCGTGCACTAACACTCACCCAGTTATGGAGATAGATTTCCATAAGGAAGAAGTAAAAGGTAAAAGGTTATTTTCATGACCCAGTTAGACACTGTGTGTTTATCAAGAGAAAAGTCATCGCTATATACGCGCAGGTTTCACTTCAGAATGATTTTACATTTCTTGTTGCCGTTGAACCTTTGACCACAATTCATACACACGCAGGCATGCACGCGCATACACACACACACACACACACACACACACACACGCACACACACACACAATCACCTCCCGACCACCCCTTTTATATTCCAATCACCCTTCACACATTACATGGATCAATATGAATGGGATCAATAATTTCTAGTATTGGATTGACTGGGATGTCAACATAAAAGTGTTTGATTGTGGGAGATGCTGAAATGTCAACTTAAACACTGTGCTATTTATGGCCTGTGTTTGAAATATGAACCAATGACGGGAGGTTTTTAAAGCCGTTTAGAGAGATGGAGAGAACAGGCAGAGGGAGAGAGTGGAGGACAATGATGGATGGATAGAGGGGAGAAGCATGGGGTTTGTGGTTTCCAGCACACACAGGCACACATGAACAAGATGGAAATGGAGTTTGATCTGAAGTATAATGTAAAGTACGCCTGTGGTTTATGACTCCATGCTTAAGAGCTTATATTCATTCTGTAATGTTAATTTGAAAAACTCACAGGGTTTGTGTGTGTGTGTGTGTGTGTGTGTGAAGGCATTGAAATAGAAAAAGAAGGAGAGAGAGAGAGAGATTGACAGTGACTGTAATTGCACTTCACCTACTTCAAAGGTTTTGTTCTGGTCAGCATTCATCCAATCAAATCACTCGAGTCCAGAATACAGCAACTCACTGTGTCTCTTAACTAACTGACTTACAGTCACTCATTTAGTCTCTCGCTCTCACACACTCACTAGAACACCTCTCTCATCTCTCTCAACTCTCTCTCGCTCTCTCTCTCTCTCTCTCTCTCTCTCTCTCTCTCTCTCTCTCTCTCTCTCTCTCTCTCTCTAACACACGCAGTAAGACACCCATCACTCTCTTTCCCTCTCTAGTGTCCTGTATAGCATTTCAAAAGACATCAAATAATACAAAACAAACTTGATTCTTGATTTTCTCAGCCTAATGTTCTCTCTTGTCCCATCTCTCTCAATATTTTTTTCTTTTCTAATTCAAAAGACATTTATTTGCATGGGAAAATATACATTTGCATTGCCAAAGCAAATGAGCAATGAAACAATGGAAAACAATAGGATAATAAATAAAAATAAATATTTGAAAAGTGAAATGTTGAGGAAGTAAATATCTACAGATAAAGATATGTAGATTGATGAAGAATGTGCAATAGCGCAAGAGCAATGAGGAAAAATACACAGGAAACAAAAATGTCCATTTGTTTCTGTGTAATATTTTCTGAATCTTTGTTATTCTGTGTAATCCATGGACATGAAGTCATCTTGATATAGTTGGCAGGATGTTAAAGTCCAGCTCAGTTTCTAGTCGTGTGCTGTGGGCAGTGGGTGTCCACAGCTTGGGTTCCTGCTGTGGGGTTGTGTGGACCTAGTTCCAGCTGGCATATCTTTCTGGATGTATCCCTTCAGGTTAGGGCCTAGTTGTGGAGCGTGTTGCAGTCACTTTCCTTTTGGTGGTGATTAGAGTTTTATTTGGATCATGAATGAATTGTGTCTTAATAATTCTGCTCTACATGCGTTATTTGGTGTTTTTCATCAATGAATCTGGTGTACATCCCATCTTTTCTATCTGTCACATCGGTTTGAGTCCAATAGTTGAGCGAGATTTTAATTGGGATGTCAATATTTTTGTGTCTTTTCATGGTTGAAAAGTCCTCTCCTGCTATATCTTTTAGGTCATTTGCAGCTTTGCTGAAGTTTCCTGTGGTACTGATGTTAATGCTGAGGTGGTCTGAGGTGTCATTGTCTTTCTCTGCCTATATATTTGGCAACTTTTCTGATGTTTTACGGCATACACATAATGTGGGGCAGAGGGATGCTGGACACCGGCCCTATAAGAGAAGGCTCAGGCTGTGCATGGTACTGGGTCATCAGTATTATGAGCGGCAGCTGCTGCAGACCTGGAGGTGTTGCTTATCAGTAATCAATAACATGCTGTTTTAACAAGGTTGCTCTTTGGTCCACAAAAGAGGTATTCGGAGAGTGCCATGGCCCGGCCGGCTCAACCAAACACGGTGCCAATCGCGTGGCGTCGCGCCTTGCCCTCTCTAGTTGCTGCTGTGTGAGTTGGAAGTGCTTAAAACCAGGATATTAAATTATACATGACTCGGTGTGGTCACCGCTTCAGGAGATCCTTTGGAGCATTTTGACCTGGTATGGCTCAAAAAGGTATATCTTACTATCCATTTGTGATTTTAAAAAATAATTATTATTTGAATCATGTTAGAAATGTTATAGGATTAACTTGATACTTATAGTTACAGTGAACAGGAACAAAGAAGATGGAGGTTGGTTGACATGGTTTCCAAGGATGCCCAGCCATTGTCCTTTGAAGACAAATGAAGGCCTCAAGGTTTTGCTGAAACTAGCCATTCGCAGCTACGTTTTCCCGAGCAGGAAGAACGTTAAACCCGCTTCTCCAAAGATTGTGTTTCTCCTGTTTGTCTTTCAGAAGCTCACCGGTGAGCACACTGCTGTTTTTTTTGTGCACCACACGAATCGAAGTGTTGATTTCGTGTTCTAGACTGCTGTTCAGTTTTAGGATGCAAACCCACGGTTTCCGAAAGAACCTAGCCTCATTTATGACCCAACACTCTGAGTTTCTGGGTCACAGAAACGGCAAGTAAACTAGATTTTTACCTACTTCCTGGGGTCACAATGCGCTTTTGAAGATATGCTGATGATCTGCATGTATGTCCTTATCTCGGGCAGTCGGTTAGTTTGTATCCGAGGTGAAATACATTTTTAAATCAAACAAAATAGCTGCATCTGTCAATGTTTTGGTGAAGGCTGGTCTCTTCTCTGCCATCACAGCTAAGATCAAATTGATGTGCCTGCTCACGTCACAAATACCATGTACGTAGTGAACAATTTACTCCAGGCTGTTTTGAGAATTGATGCAGAAGTCTGGGTTTTGCAGAGCTTCTTGGGGGTGTGTCATATTAGCGTATTCATAGATCCTGGCATACTAAATGAAGGTGAGGATGTGGAGTTACATAAAATACCGCTTTAAGTCCCATAGGGAATTCTTTGGGTTAAAAAAAATACTTCAAGTAAGTTTATTGAACATTTTTGGATTTCAACCACACCAGGAATTAATCTTTAAAGCAATGGTGGAGGTGAGGAAGGCCTCAGCAGTTAACCTTACTACTCACCAAACATGGATGCTTATTAAGCAGTGAAGTACCACTCTTGAAGATGACAAGATGTTCACTGTTGCAATGTGGGTAAGTGTGTTTCAGCATGTATGCACCACATGTTGTTCCCCCTCGTCCTTAATCTGCTGGTGTTTGGGGGAAAAAACAGAGCTTGATGATATTCACCTTCTGGCCCTGCAGACTTGTGGGACATTTCAAGTCAAGCCACAGCCTACAAGCCTACAGCCAAGGAGAAGTTGTCTAGAATCCAGGCTTAACATGGGCAGGCCACAGATCATACTGGATCAGTAGGTTGCCATTCTCCAGGGGATGTAAAAAGAAGGCCAACCCCTGGGACCAGCTTCTCACCTGAGGAATATGAGGCCATCCGCCAAGGCCTTGGAGTTCTGGAGCTAGGGAACGGGCTTGGCAGAATCAGCGGTGAAAGAAGACCCTTTTGAGCCATTCCAAAAGGTTCTTCTTTCCCCACTGATTCTGCCAAGCCCATTCCCTTGGCTGTGGTTTCACTGGATAGTAGGTAGGGACAGTCTGGATCGATGCTCATTCCTATAGCTGGCAAATGTGCTATGATTACAAGTGGGATTGGTTCAAAACTGTCTGGAGAACCTGAAAAACCGTTGGACAAAAACCTGCTGGACAAATGTGCTTTGCTGGATAAAAGACCACCCTGTTTAAGGTACACACCTTCATCCCTAGACCTCTTTCTCAGGTTTTTGCTGAAAATAACATACCCAAAGTGTTTAGAGGGTATCTCCACAACTACAAGGGCTTGTAAGTTAATCTTGGTACCAAAAGAAAGATAACACGTTTGAGTTGTACAAGTGAAATAATCAATGTGTGGGGATGCTACTGGATCAGAGTGAATAAAGCTAGAACACAGCATATATAAGCTGTGTCTCAATTCAGGAGATGCATCCTTCGAGGGCTGCATTTGAAGACCGAATGCGTCACCGCGGCGTGACAAGGCTGTCCCATTTCGAAGGCTCCTCCAAATGCAGCCTTCTTTTCCTGAATTCGAAGGCTCCAACGGCTGGATCCTTTGCGGCCAAAACTATCCCAAGATTTATTGCGTGCAGGTGATGACTGGATTTTTTTTCCATTCAACGTGGCATCCCCATCCATACCAGCGGCCGAGGATTACACTTTTTTTCCACTTTTTTCATGACCGTAAGGTTAGGTTTATTTTAAATATGACATTATATTGTCATATTAAATGACATTAGCCATATAAACAACGTTAACTAGCTGTTGATAAGATAAGACTATTTCTATTTCTACATGTCCTGATTGTCAACTGCAGCTGTCAAGGTTGCTAGGCGACAGGAGCGGCGCTTTGTGACAAGGGTGAAGGCGGGAACAGCTTGTGAAGCAAATAGGAAATCCTCCATAGACCAGACCGTCTCATCTAACGCTTAGTTAGGCCTTCGCGGTCTATAAAGACCACGTCTTCGTAGACCGAGTCCTTCGAAGAATACAGCCCCTGAATTGAGACACAGCTATAGGCTGTGTTCGGAATCGCATACGTATGTACTATTCATACTAAGTAGGACGTCAAATTGAGTATGTAGTGCTTTCCAACTGCATAGTATGTGGATTTTCTGTACGCGCGAAATGCCCGGATGTATACTAGATAAGCAAGAATTTCTATGCGGTGTGAGCTTACTGGACATGCTCAACTGCCACAATCCATTGCGTCTCTTTAGACTGCAAAATGGCGGACTGCGAGGCAGCCCAGCAAGCCAAATGACGTCAGGTTGACGTGACGTCGTCTTGACGTCATTTTGTGACGTTCCGGACTAGGCCAAATTGGCAATGTTTTGGACGTCATAACCAAGACGTCAAGTCGACGGCTTTTTAATGACCCTAAGCCGACCACATACCCGTCCAGTTCATGTCGTCGAGAGGACGTCTTGACCGTGTTCTGGAAATGACGTCCAAATGTCCCCCGATTCACTCATCAATTAAAGCAGCCAACATGTGATTGCAAATAGACATTGCCTTTACAAGATGGTGTTTATAAAAAAGTATATTTTGAAGACACAAATCAAACACCAAACGTATTAAAACAGAACACTTTATTTTGTAGAAATTAACAATAAGAATCTGGAAAAACTAAAAACACTGACATTAGAACCGTATTGAAATATTAACTTTTAAAAAATATATTGAAACAAGAAATGAACAAAAACTTTTCACTTGGCATTATGCAAAGGCGGGCTTCGTCTTCTAACCCCCTCCACCAGACCTCCCGGGTGCGCACGTGTTTCAGGTAATCTGCCGCACGGCACTGATGGCAGTTTCGGTCGCTGTTCTGTCCCATCGTTTGACAGCGTCTGTAATACAAAATCAATCAGACTCTCAGACTTTGAAAACATACATATCTCGGGCTCATACAAAGTTGAGCCCGAGAGGGACCCAATTTGAACTGCAATAATTCCTCCCGGCTCTAACGTTATACCGAGTGCGCTGAAATGCTGTTAGCAGCTAGCAGCTAGTTGAGAAAATACGATAGTTCGCGTGTAGCAGCTAGGTTTGATTCAACAAAAGAAAAACACCAACATTTAGGAACGTGCAGCCTCTCTATGTACGGTGTGCCTGGCAGTGACAGTATTTTACTACAACCAAACTCCGAGAACATGAAAAGGTTACTTACTTTACGTGCTAACACGCTTCCACCGCTGCGTCCTGACCTGTTCTGGTGCGCGTGCGTGTTGGACAAATGCGTCACGTGCTGGGTCGTAGGTAGATCAGGTCACGCCCACTTTCTTATACGTCGGCCTATATCATTTTTGGATGGTTGTTTGTCTATTCATTGTGTCTATGTATGTGTGTGTCTGTGTATAAAATAAAAATAAAACATTTAAATAAACGCAAAAAAGGTTTTGGATGCCTGAGAGCCCGATTTGGTCGTGATGACGTCCAATCACAACTAGTCCGATCAGGCCGAGAATATGACCATATCACAACATTTACTTGTGCGCGGACGGACAAGTACGTTCAAGAGAGCCCAGTGGGGTCGTGATCAGACTTTACTTCTCGTTTGTGCGTAAGTAATTGGTTGTGATATGGTCATATTCTGGGCCTGATCGGACTAGTTGTGATTGGACGTCATCACGACCTAATTGGGCTCTCTCGGACACGTCCGGGTCCGTCCGTGTTTGCTGGGAGACGGTCCTGGCACCAGCCAGCAACAGCTATTGCTGTGCATAACTCTTGTTGTTACATGCTTATTATTTTGTTTGGAGTTGGAATTGTTTAAATTAGCAATGGTTATGATAGAGTAAAAGTTGAGAATATAATCGTTCTAGGGATGTATAACATTAATGCTTTTTAATGCTGTTTAAATGCCTTACGATGTCTTTGCTTTTAGAAGGGGGCGGGGCTGCCCATAGCTCTCATAAGAAGAGCTTGGGTTTGTCAAATGGTGCCAACGCAATACTTGTTTTAGTCTTGTGTTAGTACTGATTGCCATAAGAGCATTTGATCCTTTGTACCCAACTTGACTCAGTCCTGCTTATAACCGTTTTACGGTGGTGTTGGTTTGTCTTTATTGGGTGTCTTTATTTTGGTTATAGTGGGTTTGGATTTGTTTTACTTCATCATTTGTAAGTGGTTTCATCCGATCCACTCCATGTGGGCGTCTGCTTTTATCTATTATTTTCCTTTAAAACAAGGTACTTGAAAGAAAATGCTCTGTAAAGGGCACTTGACCCACACTGGCTGTTTGCACTGTTTATTCAATACTGTGAATGTTTTATCACGGATTTAGCATAGGGGTTCCCCTAACTTCATACCAGGGGCTGGCATTGTCAGACATATTACATTATGTACAATGCAAGCAGATTTATTTCAAAGGCTGGTGAAATTGGAAGCCACAAAAGAAATCGGCTTCAACCAAGTACAGTGGAGCAGATTGTATTCCTAAATACATCTTTTATTAATGTAAATCTCCTTTTCCCTGTTGCTCAATAATATCTCCCTTAACACAATCTATTTTACCTTCCCATGTCTTGCACAATCATTTTCTGAATGCAATCGCCTTGTGTCACTGTGGGGGGGCGTGGTGCATCAGCCGCAAGGGGGAGCTGTGGAGAGGGCTCGTGAGAGCCGCGCCAGGTGAGAGTGATTGGCACACCTGGGTTCCATTGGGCTAATCACTCTCTCCCTTTATAAACACAGTAGCGTGCTGGACCCGAGAGAGCGGAGACCCGAGCACACGGGTCGGCGACCGGAGCCAGAGCTGGGCCCGCGGCGACGACAGTGTGCGACACAATTGTATATGCAATTAAAACCTATTCACAAGAAAGACCGACTGTGTGATTCCCTACCTGCCGAACCCCGTGGCATCAACCCTGCCACACTGGCGCCTGAACTGGGACAGGTAGGATGGATCCACAGCAGCCTATGAACACGCTGGCCCAGATGCTGGCGGAGGTGGCGGCGATGAACCGGGACCAGGCGGTCCTGAGCCGTCAGCAGCTGGCGGCCCTCCAGGGCCAGGCGGAGAGGCAGACCCAGCTGATGGAGACAATGGTGAGGCGGGCAGCGGCACCGGCCCCCTCGTTCACCGGCATGACGGTGCAGAAGATGGCGGCCCACGATGACCCACAATCATTCCTCGAGATGTTTGAGGCCACGGCGGCAGCATGCGGCTGGCCGGTGGAGGAGTGGGCCGTGCGGCTGCTTCCCCTGCTGTCAGGGGATGCACAGACGGCGGCGCTGGGGCTGCCCGCCGTCTCCCGAGGACAGTACGGGGAGGTGAAGAGGGCGGTACTCGACAGGCTGGGGCTGTCAGCCGAGGACCACCGACGCCGGTTCCGGGGGGGCAAGCTGGGGCCCGCCGAGCGGCCGTTCATCTTCGCCCAACAGCTAAAGGACGCGGCGAACAGGTGGCTGCAACCAGGGGGGTCCGCCGGCGAGGGGAGGATAATGGAGAAGATCGTCCTGGAGCAGTTCGTGGAGGGGCTCCCAGCCGCCACCTCGGACTGGGTGATGTGCCACCGCCCGGCGGACCTAGCCGGGGCCATCACCCTGGCGGAGGACCATCTGGCCGTCCTCTCCCGGGGCCGGGCGCAGGAGGGCCGGCCGGTCCCTCCGGGAGGGCCCACGTCGGCACCCCGCAGAGGTCCCACGTCGGGGCCCCCGCACTGGACACCCACTCGACCATCCCCCAGACCCCGCTCATTGTATAACAATAATCGGCCCTCCCCTCTCCCCCGCACTAATCCCCCGTCTCTTTCTTTCCCTCCCCAGGGTTCAGCCGCTACAGGCGCGGCTTTTGACCCACAGAGGGCTCCTCAGGCGGCAGGGCAGGAGTGCTGGAGGTGTGGGCAGCTCGGACACTTCCGAGGGGAGTGCCCCCTCATGGAGGTGGGCCAGGTGATCCGGGTTGTCGGCCCTCCAGCACCCTCCCCCGGTCCAGGGGGGACGTACAGCGTTCCGGTAAGGATTCAGGGGGGTACACATCAGGCGATGGTGGACTCAGGCTGCATGCAGTCCATAGTTCATCAGAACCTGATTCGACCCGGGGCTTTGATAGAGGCGGGAGGTGTGGATATTAGGTGTGTGCATGGGGATATTCACACATACCCTGTAGTACTGGTGGAAATTCAGTTTAAGGGGGAAAAGCATAGTGTAAAGGCAGCGGTTAGCTCCCGCCTGACGCATCCCCTGATTCTGGGTACTGATTGGCCAGGGTTTGATAGGTTAGTGGGACAGTGTGCGGGGGTGCGTTCACGGCCGACAGGGACAGGGGATACGTGCGCTGTGCTCAGCGGTGACGCGAGGTCGTCCGACACTGCAGACGGGGAGGGGGAGCCGGCGGAGCCTTCACAGGAGGCTCCGCGGGTTCCCGTGTTCGACTCCATGGAAGATTTTCCACTCGAGCAGTCTCGTGACGATACTCTACGCTTTGCCTTTGACCAAGTGATAAGAATTGATGGTCACATGGTGCGCCCTGACGCAGCGTTAACGTATCCACATTTTTCATTGCGTAGGGACAGACTATACAGAGTGAGTCGTGACACTCAGACAGAGGAAATAACTACACAGTTGGTGGTACCAAAGAGCCGCCGGGAAATAGTGTTCCAGGCGGCTCATTATAACCCAATGGCTGGACATATGGGGTGTGAGAAGACACTGAACCGGGTAATGGCCCGATTCTATTGGCCAGGCATTTGGGCAGACGTGCGCCGCTGGTGCGCGTCTTGTCCCGAATGCCAGCTGGTTAACCAGCCGGCCATCCCGAGAGCGCCGCTGCGGCCATTACCTCTAATGGAGGTGCCGTTCGAGCGCATCGGGATGGACCTCATCGGGCCATTTTACCGGAGCGCACGCGGATATCGCTTTGTGTTAGTTCTCGTAGATTACGCAACGCGATATCCGGAGGCAGTACCGCTGCGCACCATCTCTGCAAAGAGTGTGGCGCAGGCACTGTTTCAAGTTATCTCCCGAGTCGGGATCCCGAAAGAGATCCTGACTGATCAAGGCACACAATTTATGTCACGGACACTGGGAGAACTATACGGATTATTGGGCATCAAGTCAATTCGAACCAGTGTATATCACCCCCAAACGGACGGCCTCGTGGAGCGCCTGAATAAGACTTTGAAGTCCATGATCCGTAAGTTTGTGCACGAGGATAGTCGTAATTGGGATAGGTGGATAGACCCTCTGTTGTTTGCAGTGCGCGAGGTACCCCAGGCCTCCACGGGATTTTCTCCCTTTGAACTATTGTTTGGTAGGACACCACGTGGGGTTTTGGACCTGGTTAAGGAAAGCTGGGAGGAGGGTCCGAGCCCGAGTAAGAACGAGGTGCAATACGTCCTGGACCTGAGAGCAAAACTCCACACACTAGGACAGTTATCACGTGAGAATTTGCTACAGGCCCAGGAACGGCAGCAGCGGCTGTACAATAGAGGAGCTAGGCTAAGACAATTTTCACAGGGAGATAAAGTGCTTGTATTGCTCCCTTCGGCTACCTCCAAATTACTCGCCAAGTGGCAAGGACCCTTTGTGGTCACACGGCGAGTGGGTGACGTTGACTATGAGATTGTGCGTTCGGACAGGGGAGGGGCGACACAAATTTATCACCTCAACCTCCTTAAAGCGTGGAGAGAGGCGGAGCCTGTTTCTCTGGTGACGGCAATTGCAGAAAGAGATGAGTTGGGGCCGGAGGTACCAAAATCGACCAATCCTGCCTCGCTCCTTTGTGGGGAACAGCTCTCACCGTCCCAGAGAGCAGACATAGACAGGTTGCAGCAACGTTATGCGGATGTATTCTCCCCCCGGCCGGGACGCACAAGCCTTATTCAACACCGGGTTGAGACCCACCCGGGTGTGACGGTGCGTTCACGGCCCTATCGGTTACCTGAGCACAAGAGAAAAGTGGTTCAGGCAGAATTGAAAGCTATGGTGGAGATGGGGGTAATAGAAGAGTCCAACAGTGCCTGGTGTAGCCCCATCGTTCTTGTGGGCAAGAAGGATGGGTCTATCCGGTTCTGTGTGGACTATCGCAAGGTGAATGAGGTTTCACGGTTTGATGCCTATCCTATGCCCCGGGTGGACGAACTCCTGGATCGCCTGGGCACGGCTCGTTTTTTTACGACGCTGGATTTAACCAAAGGCTACTGGCAGATTCCCTTATCTCCAGAGTCTAAGGAGAAAACGGCCTTCTCCACTCCGTACGGTTTGTACCAATTTGTCACACTT
>JAOPHQ010003981.1:367500-382500 GCA_030340625.1 Merluccius polli
TAATGCAAAGCTTAAGCTCTGTAACTCCACTAACAGTGTCATGCTTGTGGTAATTGGTAAATGGGCTGCATTTATATATTGCTTAAGCTTTATAGGGACACTCAAAGAGCTTTCCATTTTGTATTACTCACATTCACCCACATCCACACACACAGTTTATTGGGAGTTAGGGTGTTTGCCTGAATGAATGCCCCCCTGGCACATTAGCCCAAATTAAACTAGCAGCACTCCAGTTCCTAGCCTGTCGGTCCCATCTATAATTACCTTTCTTTTTTCTTTTTTTTTGGATGGTCAATGAACTGCTTTTGATGCTCCTCACATATGTTCCATCATTGGCCCAAACTAACCAATTTCCACATTGGACCGCTGTGTATGTATGATTTGACAACAACAAGCGACAGAAACACGATTCATGACAGATTAGCATCAAACACATTTTATGAAATGAATTCATCTTCATAATTCATCTATTCTGAAAAAAACACTCTGCTAGGGTCGGTTGCATGATGCCACACCTCTTACGTGTTGCAAATGTTTTGTTTTTCCACAACGTCTTCACAGCTTTCTCCGAAGAGATTTGCCTCTCTGGCGAGAATCCTAAGGCTTTAATACGCTTATGTGTTAGCGGTAATTAGCCGCTAATATATGATGAACGAAAAGCTGGTAATACCTCATTTAACCGAAGATGGAGGATGTAACACGCAACATAAACAAAACAGTCAATGGTGCCGTTGGCAGCGGGGGTGGCTTGGTAGCATAGGTCTTTTCACACAACATCATTAATGCCAACGCGCCATTAATCCTCAACTGAGCTTTGCCTGACAATGATCTGCTAGCTGCCAATGCTGCTAATGATGCTTAATGATGCCTTCATTCAGAATACGCTGCGTGAACCTGGCCTTAAATACTATCGTCAACACAGAGGTCATGACCTCTGTTTGTTTTTTTTATATGTTGGCTAAGTAATAAAAGTGAAACCTTTGACTGCAGTCATTGAGTGCAACTAAATGTGATTATTCTGATGTTGCTCGGGTGTTTCGAGGATTAGTCAAGCGTAGTTTCAACACAAAGCCAGACTGACAGTGAAAAGTTTGGACGTAATGTCTTGTATGACATTTATCATTGACTACTAGAATGTATGGTTGTAACACGCACATTGCCGAGCCCATGTATCATTCATTTCCAAATATTGTCCTCTCTCTGTAGCTAGGATTAGATGCATACTAGCTTCACACACATACACTGAAGCTTTCCTTCTCAATGTAATGAAATGGCTTCACACTATTGCCTTAGCACAAAAGAAAACCTATTGACGCAGGCCAAGTCCATTAAGGAGTGCTTTTGAATAGGGCTACTATACGACCTATTATCAAGCCTCTTCACACTAGATTAGATTTTTATTGTGCCTATTTGCCTTGAATGGTTTTCCTGTAGTGAATAGGCCTTACGCTACAGGATGAGTGTCCTGCTGCGTGGTTAAAAGACATCTGAAACAAGGAGGCAGTGAGAGTGTGCGATGGGGTCAGGCCATGTGTTTCCTCCATAATAACTAGCAGGAGTGTTCAAGGCTGAGCTGTATTTCCACGTGTCTTAAAGTTGCAGTTACTGCTCACAGTCAATCGTACAAATGGAATATGTAACGGTAACCCAACAGTAAACATCAAACTGCATGGTGGATCTGTTTGATGGCTCTTTAATATTTGATTAAAGCATTACAAAAAATATATATGTGATTCAAACAAAAAAAGCACAGAACAGCAGCAACAACTAACTGAGGTTAGAATTACAAATTAAAACAACTGGCAGCAGTGCGTGTTTGTGTTTCCATACTTGCTAAACGCTAATACCTGATTCCTATTGGCTCATGTTAGTGTCTTGGTCTTGATTACCCTAGTAACTAAGGCAAGTGACAACTATTGCAACTATTGAGCCAATCAGAAGCAGCGATAGCAAACTAGTAGTTTGATGCTGTCCCTAGGGCTTGATTTGTCTCTCTTTAAATGGACTGCTGCTGAGCCCCAGAGCGTCTTCTAGTGGCTCAGTATCTGTTTGTGGTTTGGTTTTCTACTAAGACTGATTAGTTGTTATTGATAATATATATATATATATATATATATATATATATATATATATATATATATATACACACACACACACACACATTTGGAAGGAAGTGACAAACAGACTAATTGCGGGGGTGCATCTCACTGAGGACCTCTCCTGGAGCTGCAACACCGCATCACTGGCCGGCAAAGCTCAGCAGCGCCTCTACTTTCTCTGCAAACTCCGAAGAGCGAGAGCACCTGCCCCCATCATGTGCTCCTTCTACAGGGGAACCACCGAGAGCATCCTGACCAGCTGCATCACTGTGTGGTACGGCGGCTGCACTGCATCCTGTAGGAGGACCCTGCAGCGCATAGTGAGAGCAGCTGAGAAGATCGTCGGTGCCCCCCTCCCCTCCCTCCAAGACATCTACAATACACGCCTGTCCCGCAAAGCATTCAGCATTGCGGGCGACTCCACCCACCCCACCCACTGCCTCTTCAGCCTCCTGCCCTCTGGGAGGAGGATGAGGAGTCTAAAGGCAAGGAGCAGCAGACTGAAGGACAGCTTCGTCCACCAGGCTGTCAGGATGCTGAACTCCCTCCCAGCACTGACCCCCCCCTTCTTTCTCTGCCCTCTGCCCCCGCAAACTCTGGACATTAACCCCCACCCATCCACCCCCACACACCTGCACACTACTCCTCTTCCCCACCACCATGCACAGTCACTTTACAAACTATATTTAAGAACTACCTCTACAATAATATTTGCACTGATAGTTTCTGCCTCATACTATTTAAATACTGTTTATACTGTCCATACTGCTTATAATATACGTACATACATATCTTTCTTTTTAAAACCTGTATATATTCTCTTCTCTTTTAATTTATATTCTTATTTTATATCTATTCTTAATATTTATATTTGTATTTGTATAAGTGTATATAGCTGTTTTTGCACCAGGGATCGAGGGAAACGGCATTTTGGTTTTTGTGTATGTCCTGTACATGAAAATTGACAATAAAGTTTGACTTGACTTGACTTGACTAATTTGCCTGGAGCACTGACCGTCATCAGTAGTAACTAAGGCTCACTGGGCAAAGAAGATGTGTGTGTGTGTGTGTGTGTGTGTATGTGCTAACTTCTGAGACCATGTGTTTCCAAAAATAATGGTATCCAAAGATAGAGATAGATATAATCACACTTTAAAGTTATGTAAAGTTTAGAGAGAAATATTTTGTAATATTACATTTTCACCAACTCCGAAAAAGATGAACCCAAAAGTTATTTTATTCTTTGTCGGGCAAGGACTCAACACGTTGTTTTACATAATGATGATGATGATGACATGAAGTATAATAAATAAATAGTACAAATGAATATAAAGTTAAATAAATAATAAAATATTCATAATTGTAATATAGCAAAATAAAGATGTTCAAAATATGTGTTCTCAATGGAAGGAGTGTTTGTAGCGTGGTTTTCCTTATTGTAAAGTCTGCCTTGGATAAGCACTGGGGAGCTATAATCAACTTTATTCCCCACATGAATTTTCTCTGACTGACTCAGATGGGTAAAAGAATGGCACTTTGACACAGCATTGAGTCAGGTAATATATGAGTTAGGTAATATATATTCAGATAAAACAGCGCATTAGGGCGGGACAAAACAAGAAAGGATGTCATTGAGCCATCAGAATTTGATTGGCGGTAGTAAAACTACGTCGGGGGGAAACAACAACAATGTTTTCACAACATGCATATGACGCAGTACTCTCTCACATTAGAAAACCAGTTTCCCTGTAATCACTTACTGCCTGTGGACTAACTGGTGACACTACTTATCGCCAGCTTGACTGGCTGCTTGACTGACTGCCTTCCTGACTAACTGCCTTCTTTGCCTGTCTCTCTGAATGCCTCTCTGACGGCTTGATTAACTGACTGCTTGACTGCCTGATGAACTGACTGGCTGACTAATGTGGAGCAGGTGCAGCAGTAGTTCGTCTGCCGCTGCGCTTCCTTGCACGCGTTGACACGTCAATAGATCACAGGTTAATATGAATTTGTAATAAGCCTCACTTGTGACCTCACAGATGACTTTCACTCGGTAAAAGGAGCAGTGAAAATCATCTCTTATTCTCCCTCGCATAAAAACTTTGATTGACGTTACTTCGCTCGCTTTCAATACAGCCCCATGTTAGTTGAACCGAGCCGGCTGCCATCGCTATCTGCCAATAAAGTTGTTAATATTAATATCTTCACAGAGATTAACCGAGATAGGGAACCCACATGCGCATGTGAGCATGCAAACATGCACACGCACACACCCAGACCCACACACACACACACACACCCACGACCAACTGACACGCACACATACAACACACGTCGCAATGAATGATGGCTGCTCAAATCTAATTACTTGACTGCCTGCTATTAAGCAGATACTGTTCTTTTTATATCTATCATTCACTAAGTCTGGTATCACCTCAGCTCACTCCATCGGCATCGCCCTCTCTTTTTCTCGATGTGTAATTACTGATTTCAATTTAGATTTTTTCCATGTCCATCGACATGGATTAATTTTTTATATATATAATAACCCCTCTCTTACGTCTCTCACTCTCACCCCTCTCTCTCTTTCTGGGTGCATGCTGGTA
The DNA here is from genome assembly GCA_030340625.1 of Merluccius polli. NCBI lineage: Eukaryota > Metazoa > Chordata > Actinopteri > Gadiformes > Merlucciidae > Merluccius > Merluccius polli. The sequence continues at coordinate 372,206 of JAOPHQ010003981.1, forward strand.
GTGGGAGGGAGTGTTCAAGTGTTTGGAGTGAGGAGTGAATGGAAGCAGTGGCTTTAAAAACATTTAAAGTTTCCCTGTTTGTCACCTCCGTATGATGTTCTTTTTGCTGGTTGGGATCTCCGTTCATAATTCTCCAGCTAAGGCTTGGAGAGGCTCGGATCAGTCAAGCTTCAAGTGCAAGGAGTAGTTGTCGAGCACGAGAAATCGGGACTGAGCTGCTTCAGTGTCATAAAAGGCAATGTTGACTGTTGATGATCTGGGCCAATCACAACCTTCAACATTTGCTCTATGTGGCCATATGGCAGCGTGATATGTAAATATGAGGAACAGCAGGTAAACTGGTGATTAAGGAAAACATTGGAGATTTAGGCAGGGACTGTGATAGACGGACTATTGGAATCCAGCCAATCCCGAGTCATACCTGACCCCAGTGTCCTGGTAGAAGGCATTTATCTGGTGGTGGGAGAACAGATCGGTCACAACAACTTGCCATATGCATCTAATATGAACAAAAGCATTGTGTTTGTGAAAGAGGAGAGCTTCATCTCCATGCTGATAGAAACCGGTGTCTTTATTAACAATGTTTATGTTCAGGTGTCTCCTAGTGGCTGTACATTCAACCAATATTGCGATGTCTGGGATTCCTTTTATTCCTAATGAATGACTTGAACAAGAGCTCAGACCGGGAAGTTTGCAAGTTTAATTTAAAACAAAAAATTGGATTGAAAGACTTGCGATTTCGTCATGTGAATTCTTTGCGCTGCCAGGTCTTCCCTGCTTCTTGAATCGCCAAGTTTGGAGATACATTTTTTGGTGTTAGGTTTGGTGATGGGTTTTATATGGTGTATATCAGTTTGGGAAGTTTTAAAAGTTTTGAATATGGGGATGTGGCACACAAGCGGTTTGCTTGCCAACAGAAAATAGTGAGTATCAGCTGGAGAGATGGAAAGAAGACAAAAACTGAAAAGTCAGACTCTGGATGTGTCAGTAGAACAGACTGTTGAAGGGGTTTGGCAGAGAATGAAAAGACTTAGGTTGGACCGGCGGCTACACCGAGTACTGACAAGGGGCTGACTCAACTGCAGAGGGAGGGAAAAGATAAAGAAAACTAAAGAAAAATCTGTTAAACCTGCTAAAATAAGAACTTGAAATGATCATATCTCACAGGGTTAGAGTTAGGGTTATGGGTCTTTACTGTACATGCCTATACTATGGTCCTTTTAATTTTTACTCCACTTTGTTCTCACAATGCTAATGCTCAGTGTGGGTTTCCTGAATATACATGGTGGGAGTGCTTTCCAGGGTACTGCTGAATAGAAAGACATTTGGAGATTTTAATTCATATAGATCAGACATATTGTGTACTGGACCGATCAATGATGGAAAATCTTTTCCTGGTCAGAAATGTAATCAACTTAATTTGTAACCAGTATGATGTGGACATTTGTATCCCTTGGTCAGAAGATGGGTAGACCACACATTTCTACTCACCACTATCAGGGCTTTTGGTTGTGGAGATGTTTTCACCTCATGGGTAGGGTTACCTTATAGGGGGCCATATGCATAGTCACGGTGCCTTTAGTTGACCTATTCAGGTTAGCAGAGGAACTCTATAGCTTGACCATAGAACCGCTTTTGTGCAGACTTGGTAGCAAATTAGCAAACAATTGAATTTATAAAAAGTCAACTAAATGTTAAGGATGTCATGGGATCCTTAGGGCATTTCAGAAAGCCTCATCAACCAAAGTAAATTGTAGTAAATGTGAGGCCTTTCAGGTGGGTCAATGCAGAGTGGCGGAGTAGCAGGATGAGGTGCCCTGGAGTTTTCTCAGTACATATAATATAAATCAGAACTGGGAGGCTTTAGAGGAGAAGGTGTGTGCCAAGCTAGCGACATGGAATTGATTGCTTCCCCAGTTGTCCTATAGGGGAGTATTTGTGGCTAATAACTTGGTCATCTCAGCACTATGTTACAAGATGGCTGTCCTTTATCCACCAAGGGATATTATTAAAAAGATCAAGAAAATATTGTTAGATTTTTTCTGGTCAGAACACCATTGGATAAAAGTTGCTATTTTGTATTTACCTGTTGTGGAAGGTGGACACGGACTGTTCGACACCTGATCTTCAAAATGATAAATACATACCTTACATAAACATGTGTCGATCCCCCATGATCCACAACTCAGCTGCTGTGTGAATAAGGTTACTGTAATTTTATGACTTTAGTTCTGTCCTTCACACCAGTATGTTATGTTATATGAGAACCAGTGGCTACATGAAGTGTTATTATTTACATTTGAGATAGACATATCCTTTATCCACTGTAAAGGTGCAAATTCGGCTTGAGGTCTGTGACCATGTGGTAGGTATTCAGTTCACGTTCTTTCATTCAGTTAATATGACACTTAGAGTTAATAATAAACAAAAGGCCAATGGTATAATAGAATAGAATAGCGTCCTCATAGCTTTGATTTGGGGATCAGAGGTCCATTCAGTAATCGAGAAATAGAGAGTGAAAGGGAAAGCACGGTTTCAGCAATTGAACTTGAGTGATTGTCTCCTCATACATTTGGTGTCAGACCTCCAAATGTGCAAGAGGAACAAAAACAATATAATAGATACAATATGTGTGTGTGTGAGAGAGAGAGAACAGGAGAGAGGAAATATACAAAGAAACAACCGTGAAAGTGTTTCCTTCGGGCCAAAAGCTGTCTTTTAAAGAGAGAGTGCAGATTGTGATTTCACTCTCCGTGGATACCTACTGTCTCTCCCTGGATACTTCCTGTTTCTCTGTGGATAGAAAACCACTGACTGCCCGTTACGAGAGACACACAGATGGTGAGGATAGGTGTGTGTGTCTGTGCGTTTGTGTGTGTGAGAGAGACAGAGAGAGAGAGCAAATATAGAGATGGAAACAAAGTGGAAGAAAGGGAACTATTAAAGGCGACTAGAGATGAGATGGAGAGAATGAAATAAAGACAGAGAGAGAGGGGGATAGAAAAGTGAAGTGTGTGAGTGAAGGTAACTAGAGGATGGCGGAAAAGAGATACAAACAATGATGGATGGCTTTATTGACGCACAGATATATACAGTATAGTTACATGTATATATATATATATATATATATATATATATATATATATATATATATATAGTTTCTAGTTTTTTGTTCTGATCCTTTCATAAAAAAATGGTATACCTTGGAGTCTTTAGGGATGAGAATGAGCAACACAAATAAACACTTTTATTTTACTTTGAGTGGGCACTCGAGCTTTGATAATTGCACATGGTTGTTGTTTTTTTCGAAGCACTTTTCCCTGAAGCTTTATTTGTTTGTTAAAAATTCAAGATAGATGTTGAGGAATTTATTTATTTCTGCAGAGAGTGCAGGATGGCCAGGAAACATCAAGTTGCATTAAGTGGCTCAAAAATACAGCACGTGAGGACAAAAAAAAAGTGAAGATACATATATGGGAATGTATTGAAAACGTCTGTTGAAATGTCTGAAAGCATGTGTATCAAATTATAGGATAAGAAGTATTAAGCAAAATAACAGATGGTAATAGCAGACACAGGGAGGGAGATAGAGAGAAATAATGCACAATGGAAAATATTTGTCAAGTTCAATGTTTCAAGTTCAGACAGGGTAGAAAATAACAAGTTCGTATTTTCCTAGTAACTGTGTTCTCCTGTGTTCAGGAGATGGGTTTTTAATGGCATGTTGGTTTTTCAGGCTATTTCTGTTTATTGTTCTTATATTTATTAGTTCATACATACTTAGTTTGTGACGTTCAGAAATCAAAATGTTACTTTGTAAATAAACATATTACCTCTTTAAAACGAGCTGTGCCCTGTTTCAAGAAGCTGGAGCATCTTCATTTAGAATTCAAGGGAAGCCAGAATGTTCTACTAAGATTAGACTGCTCTATACTTTCCATGGCAACTCATTCTGTGAGCCTAACCTGGAGTAAACCTGGTAAATAGCAGGCAAGCGCCTAGATAACGGCTGCAGTGGCAACTTATTTCTATCGTGTCATTGGTTTAGAAGATAATGCTAATCTGGGATCCAGCAGAACATCTGGGGGGGGGGGGGGGGGGGGGGGGGGGCAGCACAGAGCCTGGGCCGGAAAACAGAAAATGAAAAGGTGGAGTTGCGCCGTATCTCCTTACAGAGATTTCTACTGAAAAGAAACTCATTTGCGCGAGTGGATGAAGAGTTTTTGAAGAGAATGGATTTCTACAGTTTAATAGTGTTGGGTCGAGGGTGTGTTTGCCAATTAAGCACTTACAGATCCCCGCCTCCAGCAACATGAGGTCGAAACAAATATGAAGCCCAAGAAATTGAAATGCCCCGTTCCTCCGGATTTTAGCTCATCTGCCATCAGACTTTAGATTATTAATCCAAAGTTTGATTTGTGAGACTAAGACTAAGATAACGCCAACAGACAACGTTATAAGGTCCTATCCAAAACTATTGTATTCTTGAGTATTCAATGACATAATGGCTTGTCCCTTTGTCGAACCTGCGGTGGACATCAGAGTGCAGATCGTTCCTTGCATGCTGCACACCGATTAAAAAAAAAAAAAGAATAACCTTTGTTAACATTGTTTTGTCATGCATATTTGAAGTATTGTACTATAAGCTGTATAGTAAACTAGAGCTTCACTTTTCTTAGACTAATATGCTATTATAATACACATTTTGTTATTTGTATCACCAAGTTAAAAAAAACAACTGTCTGGCGAACGCTAGATGACATCAGCTAGTCTCGAAGAGCCAGCCTTTCCATGGTGATGTAGTGCAAATAAATTGATCCAAAAAAGCACTGAACTAGATGGCTTGGGAATCCCATGATCTCACTTGTTTCTCGAAATTTAAATTGGTTGTGCTGAAACCCAAAATCCTGACAGTGCAGGGAAGCATTGGCCCCAGGTGACAACCCCAGTGTGTGTTCATGTGCAGGGCAAGAGGGTTCCAGATGACCACATAACCTGCAGTATATTGTCCAGTAATTGAAATACCTCAAGAGCATGAACATGAATTAGAAAGACCATTAGTGAGGAATGTGTATGTGGTTATTAGGGATGAGCGAGTACAGCATTATCTGTATCTGTATCTGTTAATGTGGGGTTGTGTTCCGAGGAAGAAGGCCGCCGACACAGGAAACGCTTTAACTCACTTTATTTGTTTAGGTTTAGTTATATCTAATCTATGTAACAATGGAGGGGTATTGTAAAAGTCACGCCGCGTGGAGAGCCCCCTCGCTTTGCATCCGTCCCGATGCGCTGCCTGGGGGTTTCTGATTCTAACCGGATGTTTCCGCCCGGATGGTCTCTGGGCAGGAGGCGTGGCCTCTATGACGCACAATGGCTAGTGTTGAGCGCCCGCCCCCAATGTATTATGTTTGCCGCCATCTGGTGTTGAGGTGCAGTTACTACAACTTGTATATTTATTTCTACTCCTTTGTGGCTATGTGTAGATATGACAGCCTGCTGATACATATGCTATTATTTATTCGCAACATTAACCATATGAATTATCTGTATCTGTACTCGGAGTGGGCGGGGCCTAACCCGGAAGTGGGTGGGATTTAACCCGGAAGTGGGTCGGGTTGTCTTGAAATGAGCAAGGTTTTAACCGGTATGTTATTTTAAGCATGCAATTGATATGGGTTGATCAGAAATTGTTATTTATTGCTGATTAGAAAACTATTTACAGGACAGCATCAGCATTGAAAAAAAACAAAACAAAAACTCCGACGACCGGCAGGGAGAGGGAGAGGGAGAGAGAGTGTGTGTGTGTGTATGTGTGTGTGTAGCTTGATTTCCAATATTTATACCACTACTAGCTTTATTTTTTCTCGAAATACAGCAAGAAAGTGTCGGACACCGTGCGTGAAGTAAAAAAAAACGGGTTAGAGCCAGGTAGCCAGATGACGGTTAAAAAAAGAAAAAGAAAAAAAAATCTCCGACAGGCAGAGACGCAACGCGAGTCGGCACCACGTCTGAACGAACCCACGTTTACCAGAACTCTACTGGTTCATAAGTAAGTACCAACCTAAGTAATAACAAACCTGAAGCTGAAGAAACCCTAAACATTAACGGAAAACGACCCGCGAACCTGAGTGACTGAGGGAGAGACAGAGAGCTGTTCTGTGTGTGAGTGATCAGAGTGACACAACAACACATCTGCATTGTGTAGGGGAGGAGCGCTGTAGCCTATCACAGAACCCAATGAGGATTTTCATTCAATCCGAGCACAGATATTGACTCGTATTACTCGTATAATACTCGTACTCGGCAAAAGTGCTTTATCCGTACCGGATACTCGTTTCAGCTGAGTATCCGGCTCAACTCTAGTGGTTATGTTGTCGTATTTTTCTTCCTTACCATTTTTTGTATATAGAGTAAGTAGGGGTTAGGGTTGTTTACATTGTAAACTCGGGAAGGGACATCTATGTGTGGGCATATATGCTGAACTGTTGCTAAACTACCAAATAACGGTGTAGATTTCCACTAGCAAATGCACCAACCGACACAAGCTTTAAAATGCATCCCTCTCTCTCTCTTCATACATCTGTCCTTTTGGGCCTATTTCCCTATTCTCTCTTTCTCATTCTCACTCCTTGACATTATTTTGGTTCTCTTTTTTCGCTCTCTCTCTCTCTCTCTCTCTGCAGTCAATTGTATTGTGTGCCTGAAGCACTTGCAACAAGGTGCTGTGCTATCATCCCTCGCATATGCAGGCTGACAGCACTACTGTATGAAAGCCGAGAGACATAAGTGTGCATTGTGTGTACGTATGTATGTGTGGACATTGTACGTTTGTAGTATGTTGGATTGTGTTTTCACCATTCGCTACCTGGTCACCAAGCACTTTCCTAAATATATCAGTCACTGCAATAATCATAAAAGTCAAAGATCACTCAACTCGTTTATTTGTAGCCGGCGCAATTTCCAGTTTAAGTGGGGGCATCATGACTATTTACCTCTGTGATCATTTGGCTGCCCGTCATCTGGACTGCTCTACACCCTAGCAATTGAGCCACTCCTCAACAAGCAGGGACTGGTAAGGCTGTCACTTAGAGCAGGAAGGAACCATGTATCAGTTTGACTGTGAGCATATGCTGATGACATCACAGTATACATCAGAGAACAAAAAAGATGTCTAAACCCTCACACAGAATCTCAACCTGTTTGAGATAGCCTCATTGGCTAATGTCAACTGGGCTCTGTGGAGGGTAAGCTATTGGGCAGTGGACCAATGAAGACATCTTAAAACTACCAGCAGAACTAGAATGGAGTAGAGATGGCTTCAAATGCCTTGGTGTCATTTTAGGGTGCCGTGATTTGGGGTGAAAGAACTGGGAGAGACTAGTGGAAAAGATATGTTCACGATTGTCTCACTGGACGTGGATCCTACACCAGTTGTCCTATAGCGGAGCAGTGTTTCGCTTAGAATTTTTTTCAGGCCCAGTGGAACGCACCGAAAAACTCCTAAACAGATGAGGCATGTGGGATGGCATATTGGCACGTTCGGCTTCGGATTAGATGGCAAAGCAGGTGGTCAGCAATTTATATTTGCGCTTTGCTTGGTATGTTCAAGACTTAAAAAAAAGTGATCACAAGGAGAGGATGCATTTATTGCATACAAATACGCTGTGTAACATATAACTTTGCAAAACATTCATGCATATCATGAACCCAGTGTGCATGATTCATTGCTGCACTTTATCTTCTTTAGCTTGGAGAAAAATGTCACCATGGCATGATGATATGGGCTGTGTCCCAAACCAAGGGATACACCAGAGATACACATAACAGTTAAGGAAAATGCACAACATTTACACCCCGTGTCGGTCATTGCAAAAGTCGGGACAAATTTCTTGAAAAGAATGATAGAATGGATTTAAATAGATTGGATATTCACTGACTAAACTGTCGATTTCTCGGTAGGAAAAAAATTGGAGGTTAAAAAAATTATATAGCTTTGTATTTGTATATGAACTCGGGGCTGTTGCTTGTCATGGTTTTTCTTCTTCTCAGAGTGGACGCACTGCATTGTGGGATATCTGGACCAACAAAGGATGTGTCTACGCTGCCTTCAAAACCTGCCTAGTCGGAGGCTCCTCAGCAGGCAGCGTTTTTTGTAAATATTCGATTGAGACATGACTTGATGCCTCCCTGCCTCCGAATGCTGCCTGAATAAGCAGCATTTCAGATGTTTGGGACACAGCCATGGACATTTTGCGACAGGAGGCCCATTTATTGAAATCTATCAAAAGCAATCATTGAGTTGTAGCCCGGTACCCTCTTCATGCTGGAGAAAGCATTTTGTAGTGAGTGACGGGCATGATAGATCCATAGGCTAAATCCAACCGTAACATTAGAAGAGAACTAAGGTTAAAAATAACAGATGGATATAATACAAATATTCACGCACTGTAATAAAGCTATCTAAAGCCGGAACCGAAAGGCACACTCAGCGGTGTGCACTTTGTTTTAGTGCTGTGCCAGCGCTGGAGAAAGGTCTGGTTCTACTCACTGGATCAATCAACAGTTCTTGACATAAAGTTGTGTTTATTAACTCCCTTGTGTTGCATACAATCACACCAGTAAACTGCATTCAAAACAAGACTAAGTTAACAGTTCGTCCAAATCTTTTTACAATAATGGTCGAGATTATTTCGCCATTGCAGCACTTTTTATATGTTGGTCTCTCATTAGATCTAACATGAAATACATTTCCCTGTGAAGCATTAGTTGTTTTGTAATAATTATTTTCTCTTTTCCATAATTACTGTCCTGACATGCTTATATGTTAAGCCTCTATATCATGTTTTATTCAGTTATTATAATGCACGTAAAAAAGCTTTTGAGTTTTTGAGTCGACTTGAGGCTCTCTGAAAGACGATTCAACTAGCCCATGTGTCATCCATCTTGGAAAACACTGAGGACCTCCACCAGCATCCATCAGATATGCTCATGCTTGCACTCCGCAGTAGTGGCACTCGCATCGTGTCAAGAGTTTCCCCAGGCCACAGCGCCGCACAGAGGCTCCCAAACGCAAGTGATTATTGATTTCCGAATGAATGGATATTTTAAGTTATTTTTTTGGCCTGCCGGGGCTCTTGTGGTGGGCCGCCAGGCCTGTAAAATTATAGGGGGAACACTGGGGAGGGTTTTGAGTGCTTATATGCTATGGCACAGACTTTAGTGTTTTGGAGCCACCAGATGGTTTGGTAAAACTAATTCAGAAGAGGCTGATGGACTTCTTCTGGGGTGGATACCACTAAAGGAGACCAGCTGTCCTGTATTTGCCAGTAGAGAAAGGTGGCCGCAGACTTTCAAAGTCGGTTTTCAATTGTTCGACCTCAAACTGCACAGCTTCTGTACAAGAAAGGAGCAGGCCTGGTCTGAAACGGCATGCTTGCTTCTAGATAAGGTAGGGAATTTGGGGTGCAACGACCATTTGTTTTTACTTTAATTAGGAGAGCTGGACTCTCGAACGACTCCTTTTCATGGATAGTTTTTAAATACGTGGAACGCAACATTTTTAAGAGCTGGACTCACAACACTGGCTGATCTAAGATCTGGACAGCAGTGGAAATCTGCTGCTACCTTAAGCCGGGTAACTGGATGTAAATCACTGCATTTTTGTGGACAAACTGGTGAATGACGTATGTCTTTATAGGAATGCATCATCCAGCCAGATGAAAATCATGTCTTTCCACAACTGTCAATCTTTGCGGCAGCAGAGGAAGAAAAGGAGGAGGATATTGGCGCATTTCTCTCCTTCACAACACCAAAACTCGGGAAGTACTCAGATGTGTCAAAAAAGGCTCTTAACAGCATATGTGTGAAGGTTACAGACAAAACCTCTCTAGCTGGGTTACAGCAGTTCGAGGAGTCAGATGTGTTCACGCCATCCCCAGAAGGCAGTTGTAGGTCCCTGTAAAGCCTCCCATAGAGAGATGGATCTCCAGTGCATGCTGCTGTGGCTACAAACAGACGTTGCACAAATCGATCAGACAGAAGCAGGTAGCTTTCCCTTTTGTCAAGTAGTGGAGATGCCATGGTAGATTGTTTTACTTTCTTCAGCAATGGTTCAGTGGTTTTGGGGAAGAGCTGGAGGAAACGAGGAAAGGTTTATTTTTAGTCCACAGTACAGTGCTTAGAATTAGGTTGTTCAATTACAAAATAAAAGTGGCAGGGTCAGTGAATCCAGGTTCTGTGCAGCATAGACCGAGAGACCACTCATCTTGCTCTTTAAAAAAAACTAATTTAAACCA
>JAOPHQ010003981.1:387500-395000 GCA_030340625.1 Merluccius polli
TTTACCGTGCACTTCCTGTCTTCCTCCATCTTATACTGACTCTCTGGGTCTCACACACACTCACCCCTGTAGCATCGTATGCTGCTTAGCCAAAGGACATCTCTGCTGTGATGCTGTAGTTCTCAAACTGCTCGCAATCCCATTGAAAAAAACAAAGTATTTTCTGTTTTGAATTTACATTCAGAGTCTGGGACTCATCTTAAACCAAAGGGGATGATAAAAACATCCGGTTAAAATCAAAAATAAAATAATGTTGAATATATTAATGAACCGTCATTGAAACCAAAAATTGTAGCATTGATGGGTTTGCCAAAGAGAGGGAGAATGGTTTGAGAGGTGATTTGGGACATTACGGAAAGCGTTTTAAATATATCCATGTACCTTTGAATATATTATCTATTCCCCATACTATTTACTTTATTTCACTACGAGTGTTCACTGCGGCACGTAGCATAAGTGATGACATCATAGTACTGGTCTCTGATTGGCTACAGGTGTCTATGTGGTTCAGAATGTCATACAGGAGGTCTGTGGTGGAGATATTTCACACCGTCAGAACAGAGAAATTTATTTTTTTGTTTGTTCCATTTTTTTGTTTCATTTTCCGCTTTCTCTCTGCGTCTGATTTCTTTTTCTACTTCTCTAGTTTGACTACTTCATCATCCAGGAGCTGCTGACAGCTGGGCATTAATCCTGGCCGCACAGAAGCACACACGCGCACGCCTACACACACACGCGCGTACGTGCATACCCTCACACGCACACACACGCATGCACACCATCACATGCAGCACGCACCCCAGCGTGCACACACCCACACAGGCATGCACACACACATACACACATGCAAAAAATAACCCCATACACACATATATGCATACATGGCCACACACACAGATAAAGATGCAAGCACACACACACGCATACACACACACACGCATACGCATGCAAAACATAATCCCATACATTCATATACGCATACATGGACACACACACACATAGATGCATGCACATGAGCACAACAGCCCATACATGTGCAGCTGCACTCACAAGCACAAAAATAGAAGCTTGCTCACCAACTCCAACAGCACCAGACTGGAAAGAAATCTAACCATCTTCAGGCAGACAGGTTTCAGTCCCAACGCCTTCGGCTTTGTAGGAAATCTGTGCTTAAAGGTCATTCTTTGACTCATTTCTAAATAGATAGGATCACACCTCATAAACGCTACCTTTTCTTCTTCTTCTGCTTATCTGTGGTTTTTTAATCACATTCTGTAATTGGCATCAGATTTCCTGCCGGGGTCGTGCCTTGTGATGTGGTCATGTGACCATGGTTTTGTTCAATCAGACATCAGGTTCTGATATGTAACTTTGTCTGTGAGTCCTTTCAGGACACAGCATTGTGCACCGCTAGCAGATAGCAGGCTGCATGACATCATTCTTGTTGCCATGCAACATCAAGTTTGACTGAACATTGCTCTTTGCGGTGTGGTTAAGCAGTGTCCTTAGTGAGAACGTCACTTACTGGTAATTAGTATTAGGCTCCTAGTTCGCTAAAGCTGTTCGGTGGGTTTAAGAGGACATGGTTGTATACAACAAAGTGATATTTAAAGCTGCTGCCCACATTTTAGCCTATCAACAATTTGATTGGTCTGTTCACCCCCAGTATGTTAGGCTGTTGATAGCACTTAAGCCCCATTGTCACCCAGTCTCCACAGAGGGCAGAGGGCAGGACCCTGGACAGCTGCCCTTCAAAGGTTCATTCACTTGAGACGCGGCGGGACGCCCGTCGCTAGGCCGCTGAAATAATTTCAACTGCGAAGCGAGTCCCCGCTGCGGCAACGCGCCTCGAAGGTCGGGCGCATGGCCCCTCCCCTCCCCCAGAAATGACCGCGCCGCTTTCCCCATGGGAAAACAATGGAGTGGGTCGCGCACGGTTGTCTCAAGTGAACGCACCTGAAGCGAAGGCTCAGGTTGGGCGTGGCACTGGGTCATCAGCGCTACGAGCGGCGGCTGCTGCAGACCCGGAGGTGAAGCAGCTGTTGCTCATCAATAACGTGCTGTTTCAACAGGGTAGCTCTTCAGCTCACAAGGGAAGTGTGTGGACGTGTGTGTATGTGAGGACGCAGCAGGTGAAGAACGACGGCCATCTTGGAAGAAGAGTGCAGCGAAGTAAAGCGCCGCGGTCGGGAAGAGTTCCTGTTTTGCGTTAATCATCATCACTCCTTTTCCCCCGCTGTTATTTAAATGAATCGCTTTCAGTTTCGCATCTAACCATGTCTGGTGTCATCATCTGTCACCCTCTCCTCGCACACTAGAGGTGCATGTGTGTATGTGTGTGTGAGAGAGAGAGAGAGAGAGAGAGTCAGCCACCACTTAGTCTTCCACTTCTCCTTTCCTTCAAGGCTCCTTGTTGTACTATTCCTCATCTACTCCTCTCCTCTCTCCTTTCATCCTGATCACTGACTAGGAGTAGCAGTCATATTTTGGCAGCTTTTGACCCCGAGGGATGCTTGAGAATCTCACGTCTGTTTGTGATTGGTTCAGACCAAACTGTCGCCGCGCCGCATCATCTCAACCTTTTTTTTTGTAGTAGCGCTGTGTGCGGCTGTCTCCATCATCGCACTGCGTCACCGGATTCCATAGAGAACGGCTGACGTCGGTTTGGTATTCTTTGTGAGCCACGCCCGGCCACCCGTGGGCCCAGCTCGTGACGCTGGACTGACACACGTCTTCTCTTTTCTTTACATAAAACACATGAAACTTTGTAAACGTGGCACATAATGGGAATGGGATGGGAGTTGCAGAAAATGTGTTGTGGTGAAGGGATTCTACACACAACTCCCAACTATTTAAAGTGATGGACAACAGAAATCCGTAATGTACTAATTATCAGTGCTGGTTTTTAGTGTTTGGGTGCAAGTCCGAGTCAAGTCTCAAGTCTTTAGGTTACGGTCCCAGGTCAAGTCAAGTCTTTAGGTTACGGTCCCAGGTCAAGTCTTTAGGTTACGGTCCCAGGTCAAGTCAAGTCTTTAGGTTACGGTCCCAGGTCAAGTCAAGTCTTTAGGTTACAGTCCCAGGTCAAGTCAAGTCTTTAGGTCAAGTCTCAAGTCTTAATAGTGGGAAGTGGATCTGGATAAATAAAAGCAGACACTGATACATTTGCAAGATGTCAAACAGAATTTTTGGTTGATTAATAAAGATTGGTTGATTCATTATGTGAGTCATTATTAATTTATTAATTAATGTTTGTTTAATTTGTTGTGTAAAACACGATAATTCATTATAATCAATAATGTTTTTTGAAAAAAAAGACAGACACCGGAAACACACAAGCATGGTTGTATAGGCAAGAGATATAGACCTACAGTATAACAATTCAAAAAAGTTTCCAGTTGAAAATCAATGTCACAAGTTTGAGTATGATGATAACGGATAACTATGTTAGTCCAAAAATAAGACACTTTATTTAAATAATACTAAATTGAGGGTTCATTCCTTCATCCGAAATTCATAGAACCGTGTTAGCATTTGCCTTCATTCAATCCATTCAGCATAGCTCAGTTTAGTTTTCTCTTTTAATAACAAGTAAGGCAAAAGCAATATGTAGGCAGTGGAACAGAGAGAACAACTCCAATCACAGACACTTAAATGACAGCAGGGTTTCCTAAAGTAGGCTATGAGGTTTGGTAAGCAATGGTGGGATGGAAGGCTCAAATCATTGCGTTCAGCCTCGGTGTCTGCGGCCATAACGTTAGAAATATTGAATATAGGGTTGGCTAATATTGTTGTTTTTGACTGAGTTAGAAAGATATTAGATATTAAACAGATATTTGTGATCCGTAATAAAGTGGTGTGCATTAAGTGTCAGAAAATGATGTTCCATTAAATCCATCGCAATCTCACATCATTTCAGTCCATTCATTTCCTTGTATTCCTTCAAGCTGCTATGGGAGGAGTCTATGTTCCCTGCTGGCTACATAGCCACGCTTGTGACCAATTACCATACACTCAAGTGGCCAAGCCAGGCCACTCACATTACGGCAACAGTGCAGAATGAATGGAGCTATGGCGTTTCAGACTTTAAATACACAAAACAAAGCAATAAAGTTGTTTAGCTGACTTTGAGATGCATATTAACATATGTTTGGACCTTTTCCTGACAAGATATTCCCAAGATATTGTTATTTTACTATCCTGTTGTCCATCACTTTAATAGCTGAGATGAAATGTGACTCATGTTTACTGCTTCGAACCGTGTCCTGATTCATACATCAGCCAATGTTCATCATGCCTCGTATACCACACCTCCTTCATACAAACTATGGTATCTAACAATTAGTTACATAAAGTCAAATGCTGATGTTAAGAAAGTTTCAAATAGGTATGTCATCATTTAGTTCTGATTTAAATAACAATATTCTGTATTGGGGTGTCCTCTACAATCCACTGGAACAAATACACATTTTCCATTTCTTGTAATTTCAAATATTTCACTAATTAACTTGCGCTCTGATCTTCTGTGTGTGGGGCAACCTATCGTTTATCAGATGGCTATTAATAGCTTGTTGAGGAGTGGGCCCTAATTGCTTCCCTCGCATGCTAATTGATTGTATAGCTTGTCAGTGGGTCTTGTTTGTGTTTTTTTTTGTCCAGAAGGAGAACGGAGCTCATAGTCTGGAGAGTTGGGATAGAAGAACTAGAGAGGGAAAATGGCGACAGTCGTCACACAGGCAATTAGGCATCCCGACTCTGAGCTCTGAGATATTTTGGTTGACTGGTGCTTTTCCTTCAGAGTTTAACTCTGCACTGGCTAATCACAAACACACAATCACCTATAACCCTACCCCTTAACTTCAGCATTTATAACACACAAGTCTGACGGTGGAAAACGTATGCTTGTATATTATTATTATAATTATATTATTGTAATTAAGTGTGAACATTGAACCTCGGCTAACGATGATTGATCTGGCCGCTAATTATCTTGTGGGATTTAGAAAGAGGGACCACCCACTCTGGTAAAGTGACTGTGTGTCTATTGGACTATTTCAGTCTGTTTTATGACATCCCCCATGCATCCCCCATGCAGTCTGCAGTTAGTTTTTACTAACTGCAGACTGTAAAATACAATAAATAATTTAAGGATAAACTTTCTAATATACTTTTCTTTACACTACTACTGTAAGCCCAAATGCTTATATTGTTGTAAAATACTGAAGTAAAAGTATCGACTATTCATCATCTGACAGTTCAACTAAATTGCACTATGCTCTGTCAGCCATGTATTTCTTCCCCGTTAACAAAGCAAGTCTGTTTGGTTATCTTTTTCCTATTCCCAGCCAGTCAGAGTAGCGCAAGTCTGGTGCTAATGTATACATGTCATACACTCTACACCTGCTGTACTCCTCGCCTTCTGTCTCTTATCAATTCCCTCCATGAAGCCCTCCACCGCTGTGCTAATGCTGTTTGGACACTTCACACACTCATTTACTTTAAGTGACTGTCAGGAGCCTAGCCCTGAAGGAAAGGACATGACAGTAGGGAGACAAAAGGAAAATAAATGTAACAAAAACAATGGAAAGGTGTGTGCGCGTGTGTGTGTGTGTGTGTGTGTGTGTGTGGGAGTGAGAGAGAGAGAGAGAGAGAGAGAGAGAGAGAGAGAGAGAGAGAGAGAGAGACAGAGAAAAAGAGATACACGTGTATGTATGTGTGTGTGTGTGTGTGTGTGTGTGTGCGTGTGTGTGTGTGTGTGTGTGTGTGTGTGTGTGTGTGTGTGTGTGTGTGTGTGTGTGCGCGTGTGTGTGCGTGTGTGTGTGTGTGTGTGTGTGTGTGCACGTGCATCATTTAGGAGCTGAATGTTGTTAGCGGGGACTCAATTTCCCACCAGGCCATGCATGCGGGTAAGCAGTCGGTCTCCAGGGACAATGGACATTTCCATTGTTGGTGAGGTGATGTATCGCTATGGGAACCCAGGAGGCATATACCACTTATTTACACATCAAATTAGGGCTAGAAAAAGCTATACACAATACACACACACACACGCAAAATGCACATGACACACATATAAAGTCATATAAGGAAGTCATGCTGAAGCACACGGGAGACTGCATAACCATGCTAATTATCACAAATGCAAATATGTACACCGTTTAACACCAACACCTTTGCATATGGGTGTACACATGTACACGTGTACAGTCACAGATGAATACTAATTTTTCACTAAATCATTCAAACTGAGTCATTCATTTACACACACACACACACACACACACACACACACACACACACACACATACACACACACACACACACACACACACACACACATGGTGATGGAGCAACAGAACAGATAAGATGTAATATAGGGTGACCAGACCTGTTTTTCCGGGGACCGTTCCCATTTTGTGGTGGCCTGTCCCTGGTTGGAGCTGTCCCCGGAAATGTCCCAGGTTTTTTAAAATAGCTGCTTTGGTTGTTTGGACCTGGTTTACCAAAGCGTAAAAAACATCATACTAAACCATGGGGCATGTGCTGCCCAATCTTTTACCACAGTACTACATTTACTTATTACTTATTTTAGAAATAACATCAGATATTTTGTTGATATATGGACCGGTCTACAAATGGCCCCGTTTTTCAATTCAGAAATTTGGTCACCTTAATGTAATATTTACACAACCAATCAACACTAGGCAAAAAGGTAACACTGACCACACTTTGTGACATCAAAACCTTTTACTTAAACGTACACAAGCTCATGCAACGCCATACAGATATATCACCTGAAACACTCTTCATACAGATATATCACATTAAAACACTCTACATACAGATATATCACAGTAAAACACTCTACATACAGATATATCACATGAAACACGCTTCATACAGATATATCACATTAAAACACTCTACATACAGATATATCACAGTAAAACACTCTACATACAGATATATCACAGTAAAACACTCTGCATACAGATATATCACAGTAAAACACTCTGCATACAGATATATCACATGAAAAACTATTCATACAGATATATCACATTAAAACACTCTACATACAGATATATCACAGTAAAACACTCTACATACAGATATATCACATGAAACACGCTTCATACAGATATATCACATGAAACACGCTTCATACAGATATATCACATGAAAAACTATTCATACCGATATCACATGAAACACTACATACAGATATATCACATGAAACACGCTTCATACAGATATATCACATGAAACACTCTTTATACAGATGTATCACATGGAACACGCTTCATACAGATATCACAAACACATGATGGAGGCAGAGAAGACCTTTACGATTCAATGACAGATCATCAATAATACTTCTTCATTCCATGCATTATGTATTATTATGTCCTACTGATACCACCTCTACTTTCTAGGTGCTGTACCGGGAAATGTAAAACCAGTCCAAAAGCGTGACTGAGAGAGGTACGGTGAACTTACTTA
>JAOPHQ010003981.1:397500-410000 GCA_030340625.1 Merluccius polli
TTCCAACACTCTAGCCATCTTACATACACACTGTGGACAATTACAGTTACCTGTGAAAACTCTGAGGCTTGGTTTTATGCAGGGCATGCATGCGTGTGTGCACATACAGGTCCTGCCAGAGTGCATGTTTACTGTGAGGGTCATACAGATACCTTGGCTCCCACACACAACACAAATATGTCTCCCTTATTAGGGGAGAGGGAGAGTGTGTGTGTGTGTGTGTGTGTGTGTATGTGTGTGTGTGTGTGGGGGGGGGGGGTTGTCCCAGGAATAAAATGGGAAACCCTGTGGGTAACGTGCAATGTAAACACGCTTCATTAGCATACAGCGCGTAGCAAACCCTGTCCCGAGAGAGAGAGAGAGAGAGAGAGAGAGAGAGAGAGAGAGAGAGAGAGAGAGAGAGAGCTAATACAGTTATTGTGTACTTAGGTAAACAAACACACACATACTATACACACAGATAGAGATACACACGACAGAGAGAGAGAGAGACATTACATACATTCACTTTAATCTCACACACCGCCAGGCTATTCCCCTCGTATCTTTATGGAAATTGACTGCAGACAGGAATTGGCTTTTCATGTCTGATTTATGTTCTTCCGGCCGTGTGTGTGTGTGTGCGTGTGTGTGCATGTTTTGTGTGTGTGTGTGTGTGTGCACGTGTGTGTGCATGGGTAATTGTTCGTATGTGTGTGTGTGTGTGTGTGTGTGTGTGTGTGTGTGTGTGTGTGTGTGTGTGTGTGTGTGTGTGTGTGTGTGTGTGTGTGTGTGTGTGTTTAAATTGAGGCCAGGCAGGGATTGCATTTTTATGCTTGTTTTATAGGGCAGCCTCTATTTGCTGTCTGGATAAAGTGAGAGAGAGAGAGAGAGAGAGAGAGAGAGAGAGAGAGAGAGAGAGAGAGAATATAGAATATAGAATTGCGAGGGGGGAGAGAGATAGAAGAGGCATAGCAGGGCAGTAGGGGGAACAAATAGAGAATAAAAATGATACAGTAAGACGTGATAGATAGGTAGGAGGACGCCAAGAGAAAACAGGCGGGAATGAGAGAGAGAGAGAGAGAGAGAGAGAGAGAGAGAGAGAGAGGTGTGACAGTACACGCATGCCATTTTAACAGCAGAATATCTGCAATAAATATTTCTATTTTCTTCCAGATGTAGAAATCAAGATTTAATGTAAAGGTGACAGGAAGATATGTAGAGAGAGAGAAAGAGAGAGAGAGAGAGCTAGGGAAGCGGAAGAAAATTAGGAAAATATGAATATACGAGAGATGGATAACCAGATATGAAGGACAGAGGACAAGCGAGAGAAAAGAAGAGAGCAGAGAAGAGGAGGAAGTGGAGAAAAGACAGTTCAGAAATAATTTTAGATTGGATGCATTTTAAAAAGGGGTGGAGTGGAGGGATGGAGGGAGGAGCAGATGGATGGGAGGAGGATGGGAGGAGGAGGAGGAGGAGGAGGGGTGTAGGTACTGATGATCGATTCTCCCCTGCCAGGCTGGCTCAGCCATTTCTCAATCTCTTGTTTAGCAACCTGTTGCACACCCACACGCATGTGTGTGTGTGTGTGTGTGTGTGTGTGCGCACACGCGTGTAACCAATAAACAATGAAGAGCGATGCATCAGCCATCTCCTATCTCGCAAGGACATGCACACACACACACACACACACACACACACACACACAAGACAGCCATGAGAATTAACAAGGGAGGGGATTGATGAAAAAGAGAAAGAGAAAGAATCCATGCCATAACTAATAGGGAAAATAAATGAAGGGTAGAGGAGAGGAGTTAAAGGCACAATATGCACGATTTGCAATTTTAAAGCTGCGCCTCACCCCTCCCTCTCCCTGCTCTCTCCAAACCCCGCCCACCGTCAAAAAGCAAGGCTCGCTTTTCGAGATTTAACGTGAAATTTCTCTACACTGCTGCGAGGTCGAACCAGTAATATTGAGCTCTGTAGCCTTAAAGGTAGCTTCTAACGGGACAGCATGTGTTTCAGAGCACATTTCTCAAACTAAAATATGTTGCGTATTGTACCTTTAAGGACAATTCTGGTCATGGTGGTCCTCGTTCGTGTTTTCCTTTCTAACCATGTCAGTGTGTTTCTACTTGATGAACAAGTCATTCTAACATACCGGTACTCAACATTACACACCTTGACTGCACTTTATAAGTCACACAATATTTGGTTTGGCTTTAGTTGTGTGTGTGTGTGTGTGTGTGTGTGTGTGTGTGCCTGTCTTCTAACATACATATGTAGATTCATATTAACGAGAGAGAAAAAAAGGGAGAGAGAGGGAGAAAGAGAGAGGGAGAGAGAGATCGTTTGTGGTGCTATTTGTTTTTATTGACCGTACTGTTAATAACTTCCTCTCTGTCACACATTAGAAGAGAAAAAATAGAGTGGAAAAGAGCAGAAGTAGAACTATATAGGAAGAGGAGAAAGAGGGAAATGGCACAGAAGGACAAAAAGAGGAAAGAAGGAGAGACATTGAGGAAATGAGGTGAGAGAGGAGTGAACATGAGGAGAAGAAGAGACAAAAGAAGGGCGAGTGAAGAGATGAATGAGTACAGAGTAAGATATCAAAAATGATATAATAGGAAAGAGGAGAGACATGACAAGCATTCTCCTCTCCATTAGAGTAATGTGTTTCATCTGCAGGTCATCCGTCATTGTCATTGTGACAATCATATGCTCACTTGAGTGTGGAATAAGGTCTACCAATTCATATATACATATATATATATATATATATATATATATATATAAAATGGGCGAATGTAATTTATCCATGCAATGCGTTCACAAAGAAGCAGTTGGTCAGTAAGTCTGAATTCCAATCAGCCATAACACGTGGTTCTGTCAGAAATTGCACGTCCTAGATTTAGCCATTTATTTCACAAAATGGTAATACACTTTAGTTTGGCGGTATGGTTCCACTCTTTTAGGGTGCTCCCTGCTATAGGATTTAAAGCATGACATACAGATGTCAGACACAGCATAACATTTGACAACAGGGAGCACTATACAATCCCCCCATAGGGCACATCAGATATCTCAACCCATTGAGTAGGTTACACACAATACGGAGCAGATCCAAAGTAGGTGGAGGCTGGGGTGGTGGTGGGTGAAATCCAGATCAACAAGACCTTAAAGGACCTTCCACTGATTTTTGATATTTTAATGGTCTCCAAGTTGCCTATAAGCCTACACATTAATAAACTCCTTATAAATGCGTTCTGTAGATCAGAATATAGCAATTTTTATTCCCCAGAATGTCCCTGTAAATGGCTTTTTCAAAAAAACTACAAGTGCTTTCTCAGCGCCCTGAGCCCTCCCCTCCGGCAAAATCACCCCGGCCAATCAGCTTGGAGTTTGGCTCTGTGAGATTCAGTTGCCTGGTTCTTGTTAGCCTGAAGAGCTACATGAGATTTTACAATGGCTGCTAGCAATGAATACTAATCTTTCCGTTATCAACTGTTACAGACCATGGATATATTATAATAACTCGGACAGGATATGTAAAGGATAATCCACTCTGAGGTGTGCATGTATCTTAGTAACTACATGGCAACGATACCTTATTACTCCGAGTCCGGTCCAAGTTGACAGGTATTAACGTTTCATTTAGCGCATTAATTTTTAAAACGGTGATAAGACTGCTTATGTTACAATCATGTCATAGCCATGCAGTTATATACAGAAAAATAATCAACACCTTTCCAGCCAATCAGAATCGAGTATTCACCCGGGCCATGGTATAAATTATAATAACGTGGACAGGATTGAAGAAGATTGAAACATCTCTGGATGCTTTCTTTATGGTAGTAAACTAACTAACTATGGCAAATAAAATTGTGTATTGATACAAAGCTTGTAGTTTTGTATTCACTACTATTATTGAAATGCAAATACGGACATGCATATACTTTTGTGTCATATGTTGGGCTTCATTACAGCTAACCACTTTTTACAATACTCAATAGTTAGGGTCCATGTGAAATGTGATGGCAGCCGCTTTAGCAACTCAATATCCTATAAAACCAAGCACAGAACAATGAGACGGCATGATGATATGATGTTAACCACATATAGTCCACAGGTCGACCAATAGAAACAATGAGACTCATGAAGTTATCCACATAGTCCACAGGTCAACAAATATAAATAAAATATGAAACTCTAAACAAAAGTAGGCAAGCTTATATCTGCCTCTCGGAGCGCTCTCTCACCGCCGCGCAATGCACCATGGAGGTTGTAGTAAATTGACAACATTATACAATTCATGTCTCTACTTATTCTGAGCATTTTTGTCTTTGGGTACATTTCTATGATAACACTATTAGTAACGTGGCTGTGCCAGGAATGTCCCTTTAACTTTGCAGAGAATGTGTGTGTGAGATGGAAGGTCCTAAATTGACTGCCTACGTTTGGTTCAAAAATCAAACGCACGAATAGAGTGTCCCACCAGAACTAGCTACGCCTATTTAATTTGTGCGTTGTCCTTAGCAGATGTAGCCATTAAACAAATATCATAAGGCTTTTCAAAGTCAATCCTGTCTGTGATAAGTGAGATGAATTTCAGCAACGCCTGTGAATCAATGCCAAATTAGTCCTTTGGATTTTAAATGGTGAAAAATGTTGACTGTCAAACAAGCACAAATAAAGTTGTGGAACGATTCTTAATAGGAGCAGCATATAAATTGCAATATTTGTTTTTCTGGTCCCCATCTGTGACTTCACCGCACTTGAAATCTGTCTTTATTTACCGTCTCAATTTTTCAATTCAAAATAATTCTTCTCTAGTACCATGGACCATGCTTGTTTTTGCTGGTTAAACACACCCCATTAAAAGAGATCCAATCAATGAGACTTGAAGAAATAAAAGAGTAAACAAAAAGAGTAAAAAAAACAGTAAAAAATATAGTTCATGAAGTGACTGAATTGAGCTAAATAGGGTTGTTTTCTAGCAGAGGAACAAGGCACCAACACACACACACAGTATTTATTTACTGCCTGAACAACAACAAAAGTCCTCCCCACCATTATTTTGTGATTCGTTATTATTCCGAATTTTAAGTATTCATTTTGTTAGCATGTATTGCCTTTTTTTTTAGATTTTCATTAAATAACGATCAACATATTCCAGGTCTTATTGAGGTTAAAAAACATTAAACCACCTGACTGGGCTGTTTACTTTACTGCTTCACAACTGTTTTAAGCAGACACATAATCTGTAAGCCTCTAACAGTAAGTTATTAAAATTGGGCATGAACGTCTAAATGTATTCCAGAAGCTATGCTTCTCTCTTCTCTATAGTCTGTCTTTCACTCACACACACAGGGCCATCCTTGTTTCTCCATCCCTTTATGAAATCAGTAATACAATTGTTTTTTCTCTCACTCTCTCCCTCTCTCTCTCTCTCTCTGCCTCTCTCTCACACACTCACTCACACACACGCCACCGTCATTCATCGCCATTGTCCTCAATTATGTTTTTCTCTCTCTTTTTTGACATTTGCTGCTAATTCAATTAACAAGATGCCATCTTAGCCAGTTTCCAATTAGCTGCGCAGTGTTCTGCTGTGACGGAGAGCTGCCCGTGTTCAAAGCCTACGCTACTTTTGTAGTCCGTGATTTTGAATTGAATTTGGAACGCTTAGCCTGCAGATAGCATCTGTTCATGTAAAGAATGAGAAAAAAAACAGTCATGATAACAGCTTGGACTCTGGCTCTCTTTCTCTCCAACGGTGGTTCTTGTTCCTCAACGCCACCATAACCTACACAGCTGTCGATAAAGTGCTTTTTTTTTGTTACATTTGCATATTTTCATTGAGTAGACATTTTTGTGTGTAGACTTACAAGTGAGGCTAAGCATAATCGTATTACTGGCTGTGTGTTTGGAACAAGACAGGAGACTGCAGATGTTTTCAAATTGTAACATGTCAAGCATTTAATTGAGTTTTTATTCAACCAAATAGAAAGTGTTCAAGAAGGGCAAATGAAGAGGGTATGCCTGTAGAACAAATGGTGTGTGCAGTTGTACAGCATTAGACACAACACAGGGCAGAACATCAGCTGGTAGCCAATTCAACTTGGTTGTGGGGAAAATAGAGGGCAGAGCATAATGACGTGATGATGATGTGGTGAAGCTTATAAAGCCTGCAGCACACCCATGCCCAGGAGCAACTCATCAGCTGACCATCAGCTCCACTCACAAGTCCCTGGAACCAATAAGTAATCAAATGAGACCAGCAGGAAGACGCCATATTCCAAAATTATTTCCTAATTGTCGCTTGAGCTTGGAGCACGAGCAGCAGTCATGGAGCATGAGGGAAGGAGCAATGCGCACGTGGGACAGCTGAGCCTGATCTGAGATCAAATATAAATATAATATAGTCATATAAAGACCAATTCATAATCCATTCATACCACACACAGAAAGGACTCGACAAAAATGACGCATTAGCACGCATTCGCAGACCTCTGCAGACAGCGAAGGCCCTTCTGTTGTGACGGCTGGCGTACCGGTGTCACGCTTAACACGGTCGGCATGAAACACTCATTTATGTTGTGAATAATGCATCTTCCTGTATACACTTCGTAGTTTACGTATCCTCTGCATATTTGTCAATGAAATTTCCATTAAGAGGTTAAAAGCAAAAGGCAAAAGCCTGCTGACTGTCCGTCTGCCCCGTGTACGTTACATGTACTAGTGAACTGTCCTCCGTCTGCACCGTTGAACGCCCTAAAGCGGCGACGCCGGTTGATGATCTGGGCCAATCACAACCTTCAGACTTCATAGTGACGTGTTATTCTGTTAGCTCGTCGTTGTAGTGGAGGTGGTCTATTTTGATGAAGGTGGGACTCGGAAGAATGACTAAAGTATAATAGTAAAATGATTTATTACAGAGGGCAATCGCACATCTGGAGTAGGTTCATGAAGCCGCTGATTCTTACGCTCCAACACAGTGAATATGTACCTCCCTAAACATGCGAGCGACACTTCATCATCCTGACACGGCAGACAGGACCTTCTGGGGATAGTCAGAAGCCGTGTGGATAGGCGTAGCAGTACACTGTTCCCCTTATCTCTAGATTCAACATCAGTTGAGAGGGTCTTCCTCGTGACCCTCTGAGTTTACACAAGTATGATTGTTCAACATGGTGTATGTATAGGTTGATTGTTATTTTTATTATTACAGAGGGGCTTCCTCTTGTTTGTTTTTGCTCTTTAGAGGGGCTTTCTCATGATTGTTACTATTATTACGTCAATAGCCAATCACGTTTGTTATAATTGTGGCCGTCTGGTAGCGGGATATGTATACATTAGGGTGTGTCCAAAAAAAAAGTTCCAGCTTCATGGGCGAATGACTAATGACGTTGTTAAAGAAGTCACTAAAACACTTCCTGTTAGGGTACACTGTCCCCAAAGCGATTTAGCGGCCGATTTGTCGAGCAGCGTAAGCAATGCGAAATTGGAACAACAGCGAGTAAAATGGCAATCGAGGGAAAAAAAGATTTAGGCAGGGAGCACCAGTGGAAACGCTATAGACAGACTGTTTGAATCCAGCCGGAGTGAGCGACCTGCACACACAATTCAGTTGTGACTCTTCACTGCTTCAAGGCTCAGGAGGTGGTGAAGGTCTGGCAACTTGAGAGTCGATGGTTCAAGGCCCGGCTCCTCCGAGCTAGCGTTGAGGTGTTTAGCACTTCAGTCACTTGACACACTAACTCTCAAGGTCGCTACCTTACATGGAAAACCCCGCCATGAACATGTGGCATAAAATGCAAAGCATTTTGGCCATATAAATGCAAGGTCACTTTACAACCAATATTGCAGGAACTACAAATGTTGGTGTTGAAGGAGCGGGCTTAGATGTTCAAGCAGCTGTAGCGAATCAAATGTGTAAAAAGATTAACACCGACGTGTCTCTGAAAAAGTGTGTTTCATTCATTACCGTAAGTGGTTTCGCATGGTTCTAAATCATAATGTGTTAGCCTGAGTGAAAATGTGATGCCTCCCCCATTTCCCGTTTTCACTGTTCATGTCGATTATAATAGATCAACCACTTAAAACACATGTTTATCCAACTACTTTATTCTTACTTGATAGGTAATGCAGCAATGTCAAAACATTACCAATGCTAGAAAGAAGTACAAACTCTGTCTTTTTGTTGGCTAATTAATTTAGCGATATACAGTGAATATCTTTTGATATGCCAATTTAATTGAGCTCCATATGAATATATCTCTACTGAGACCCTATTTAATATTCTAACATGATTATGACTGCTGTTTAGTTTATCTTCCCGCAGGCGCGTCGGGATCTCTGTCTTATCGACCGCCATTCTTTTCCGTACGCATCAGCAGAAAGTTGTGGGAGCTAGCGTGGTTCTGACACGGTCAGCAGCAGCAGCAGCAGCAGGTGCAGCAGCGGCGCGCTGATTAGCATCTGACAAAGTCAGACGCATCCCGCGTCACATGGTAGAGAAAAGGCGCGGATGAATCAAGCGATGTCGAACAGGGGGAAAAAACGGCGGAAACCATCGTCAGCCTTATCAGCCAGTGCTCGCTCCCCCCCCCGCTCTCTTTGACAATACTGCCACGCGGCGCACAGATTAGAAAATAAATGTATTGCTAATTAAAACTTTTCCTGAAAAGGTGACTAATTGAGCGCGCTGATTTAATAGCGCTTCAGAAGTACACAGCAGAGCTGTGGCTGTGCGAGAGAGCGGGCGCGAGTGTAAAAACTATCTGCCAAAATATGGAATGTCAGCTTGTCAAAACGCAATGTGATGTAAAGCCTATAAAATTCAGCTTAATTAGTTTAATTTGAATTATGAGAGTAACCTGTGAAAAGACTTGCCTTATCTTATGCTGGAAGTTTGGATGCCTTTTTTGGTGAATCCAAATGTCCTCACAGTGTCACAAAATAATGAATTTCTCTGCAGAGTTGCAGAGGCTGAGCGAAGCTGAATGTTAATGTACGATAACTGGGAGCTCAAAATGTCTGGCTCCTCGTTCAACAGGGAAATTCACATTTGAGATTCATTCAAATGTGAATGCCCAATGACTCCTCTGATTCGGTCATTTTACTACTGATCGCTAAAAGCGTTGTGTTTTATCCCAGAGCAAGGCTGTGCACATAATACAATGAACAGGTCATGTGAATTATTTGTACATTTGCTTTGAGTTTGCTACATGTGACTTCTACAGTTATTTCCAAAGAGTTGTAAACGTTAAAGTGTAAGTGAACCCACTTCAGCTCGAATTGCGTATGAATGTTATAATGAACGATGTTGAGAAAGGGCCGGTACCGGGAGGTGGCTGTCCATAAACGCGGCTGGTGACTCCAGTGCAGGCAGCCCTTCTATGTCCCTTCCTGGTCAGAGAAGCCCCACGTTGGGCGCCAGTGTAGCAGTCGCCTCCTGCCCACATAAGTGGCTTTTGCTGGGCCCCTCCGACACAAGACACAGGTACATGTTGAGGTACAAATCCCTTTATCAGAAATGGCAAGATGGTACAATCCGAGCAGGTGTAACACTCTGCCATGACAGAGGCTCTCTCCCTGAGTGTGTGTGGTGATAGCTGGTTTATCCTGGGTGCCATGATTGCTCTGCACCACAGGTGTGCAGCCCCACCCAGACCCAGAGTCTAATCAGTGTGACTCAGGCCAGGTGAGGCTGGAAACCAGCTAGCAACCATAGACATATATACGTAGACGCCTCATGACGTGCTGGAATGTAACCCAGTGTCGCCGCCATATTGGTTGGGTCTCCTCACTCTAGTCTAGCATAGGAGTTAACGGGAGAGCAAGCTATGCCAGTATGTTGTGCAGCTTACGGCGCAGTATTGACACCAGATCGCGTGGGATTACCTTTAACAAGTAAGATTGAACAATAATTCTTATTATTTTTTTATTTTATTTTTTTATTAATTCATCCTGTATCATAACTAAATCTCTGCCGTTTGTAACAAACCAAACCGTGTAAAAAATCCGGTAAATATTCGGGTTATGCTTATTATTGTAGTTGGGGATACACTTCCTCAGTAGAAATAAATGCACTGGGGGCGCACTGGGGACCCATCCAAGATGGCGGCCGCGCCGATACGTCAGCTCCAACAGGCAGCGTCAGTCTATGAGGCGTCTACGTATATTATGTCTATGCTAGGAACCACACACACTCCACAAAGCCATATTACCAAGTTTAAAAAAAGAAGAAGACGACTTTGGGTTCCCAGCCCCTTTAAGATAAGATACGGTTAGTCTATGGAGAATGTACTTTTACGAGACATTCCCTCCCCGTAACAGCCCTGGTTCCACTGCCATTGTTGTGGTTGTGGTATCATGTCTTTGACACTGATAAGCTGGGTGTGAAGACATGAGAATAGTTCTCCACAATGAAAGAGCCGTGTAGAACCGTGTGGGAGTGAGTGTGAAGCGGTCGTATCATTAGCAACAGCAGTCCTACTCAGTAAAACCATCACACTGAGACCGTGAATGATTCACTTTGAATAGCGGATGAGAGTACGTTTTCGTGTGTGTGTGTGTGTGTGTTTTCTTTTTTATTTCACCGATAAGGTGAAACCGTGCTAAACGATGTTGGTAACATTACAAAATGAAATAGTAGATGCCAGTGCCTTGCCTGCAAATTATATCTATTTTTGCGCCCCCCGAAAACATCCTTTTTGCCTGATTCTGCATTGCTTGTCCCCCAAGTCTGCTGTGTGCCAATTATTTGTTGTTGTGGGAATTCGATTAAACACAAATTTGTTTAGGATTATACACAATGAAAGCACAATATTAACTGAAAAGATATTGACACAGGGTCTCTTCAAACAACAAGACTAGAAAATTAAGCCGCATCAACGGCCCCTGTCATTTTAGTCAATAGTGTGCTTAAAATTAGTATAAAGTGACAATTTAATTAGCATGAAATATAATTAGGAGAATATTGGCATACTGGTGTCCATTTTACGTGTGTGTGTCTGCTAGTCTGGGTTCTGGTTTAAATGCAGACTCGATAGACTAAAAAAAAAACGAGATGTAATACTTTGGGATGTTCCACAAAGGGGTTGTGGACGAACTGTCACACTCTGGACATGGCACTGCTAAAGGTCAGAGGCCATTATGGCTTGGGGCCCTGGGAGACATGTAATCTCTTCCTGCTCATTAAGCTTCAGTCTTCATGAAATAAAATGTTAACATTTACACACGTGCTGCCAATTACCTTCAAGGGCTCCCTCACTTTCAAATACACCTGGATTCAAGACAGCTGGCTTGATTAGTAACCAAGGAGACAGAGCAAAAATAAAAGTCATCCAGTACTGGGAGTGGATTGGACCATGGTGCAGGAAGGCGGGGGATAATCATGAAGTCCAATTGGCTGAGTATTAATTTCAGATGGCTGTAGAGCAAGAGTGAAAGAGTTTCTGAATGACAAATATCGAACAACAAATCAAATGTTTGCTAAAGAATTGTCCCAAATCATTTTTGGGGAATATTTTAACATAATTCATTAAAAAGCCTTGTTTGCTGCCACTGCTTTACACCAAAAAAATTATGCATGCAAATATACGAAACATATTAAAAAGACATTTAAAATACATGACAAATTGCACAGCAGATTCTCTCATTAGGGAGTCACACCTAACAGGGAGCGTAAAGCTTTGAAACGACAGCACACAAGACTAATCAGTAGACCTAACAGCTGTCAAGCTTTCATTCACACATCACGGAGACTAATTACACTAGGAAATAAATGGGCTTTTTTTATTGCACAGCCTCCCTCTCCGAAGGCTTTCTGCTGTCGGATTTAATTCTCGGTGCCTGATGACTTTTATCCAGGCAGCCAGTCAGCATCTGCTGAACCTCCCCCTGCCCATGTCTCCCAATGCCGCATCCGCAACACACACCCACACACACACACACACACAGCCCAGCGCTTGCTGGAAATCAGTGGCCACACATACTGAAACCAGAACATGAGGATACACATGCACACATACAGCAACATGCATACAGCAACACACACACACACACATACAGTAGGACACCCACACACGTGCGTGCACACAGAGCAAAACACACGGTAACACATACACACACACACACACACACACACACACATGCACACAGCAACAAACGCACACAGACACACCCACCCAAAAGGCAACACATGTGCACACACACACACACACACACACACACACATGGACACGACTGCTCTGAGAATCTTTAGTTCTTGATTTTACACACTCAGACCCAAAGAGAGAAACACACACACGCAGCGAATCTTCAATTCCTCCGTGTGTGCTGAGCTGATATTGAAAGTGAACGTGTGTCTGGTCCAGGCTGGATCAGCGGATGAGTTTTCTGTTCTCCTGGCTCCCTGTGGAACTAAGACCATGACACTGTCTGACCTATTGCCGTACTACACGTTGCTCTCATTGTAGATCGTGCATTATTTAATGCCTGTGCATAGTGGATCT
>JAOPHQ010003981.1:415000-422500 GCA_030340625.1 Merluccius polli
TGTTGATGTCTCCTCTCTCTGCATTCCTCTCCGCTTCGCTAAGGAGCAGCAAAAAGAAGGGGAAAAAAAGACCCAGGCTTTTAATGAGTTTGGAGCCTCCAGCGTTTGAGATGGATGTGATCAACATTACAGAGAGAGATTTGCAGAATTTATTCATTTAGATGTGACTGACCACAGCCGCACCTATGAAAAGTGTCTATGTGATGGGCTTTACTCTCTTTCGTTCTCTCTCGCTGACTCCGACTCAGTCTTGCCTCAGCAGACATTAACCCCACAGCAAATCAGTTTGAAGTTTGTCAATGTGCAGTTTTTGTTTCTTCCACCAGGTGACCTCTGTTGTTTTTTTCACCCCCTCAATAATGTTGATTGTCTTCCCCTGTGTCCAATAGCGTGACTATGGGGGGGGCGGGTGCCCTAGGGCCCCCTCTCACTAGGGCCGGTAGGGGGGCCCCCTAATTTCTTGCTCCTGCAAATTTCTCATTAGTATTCGTTTTCAATGATGACAATGTATCAAATAATATATCATATGTGTATATACCATGACAAGAGTTGTGTTAAAAAACTTTTGTATGAAATAACATTCTGTATTTTCTTTCATTTCTTTTTTGATCTGAGCTGCAGTTCGTGTTACCATTATACAGCTCTGTTGGCACAGTAGCTGTACCCCCTTAAGGGCCTCTATGGCCAGTAACTTGTAGTTACCGTGCTCTATATATATATATATATATATATATATATATATATATATATACAGTATACTGTATATATATATATATATATATATATATATATATATATATATATATATAGAGAGAGAGAGAGAGAGAGAGAGAGAGAGAGAGAGAGAGTGAGTTAATAAATACAATATTTGCTATGACTTTTAAATTAATAACTCACATTAGCTTAATAAAAGCCTATTTGATTGACGTGTGTGACATAACCTAACCATCTAGTGTATGTTGGTGGGCTCTTTTTTCACTATATGGGCTAGCCTGACTCGCTTTGCTAAAATGGACTGTAACTATAAATCGGAAAGAGCGAGAGAAAAGGCCACGTATAAATCTAACCTCACTTTGCTTTGTATCGAGCGGGATGTCGGCATCGACAGAGACAAAATGATTGGCAGCTTTGCCAACATGAAGGAGAGGAGGATGACCTTTAAAATGGGACCTTGATGTACATAGTTCATTCGTTCCCCTGTTTTATTATTCTGAAAGACTGTCACCTGTTCTACAATTCTGCAACCAACCAAGACAAGACAGAAGATAATACATCTTGGTGAGTCAAATGTGTGTGTGTGTGTGTGTGTGTGTGTGTGTGTGTGTGTGTGTGTGTGTGTGTGT
Source organism: Merluccius polli (assembly GCA_030340625.1). Lineage (NCBI taxonomy): Eukaryota > Metazoa > Chordata > Actinopteri > Gadiformes > Merlucciidae > Merluccius > Merluccius polli. The sequence continues at coordinate 416,344 of JAOPHQ010003981.1, forward strand.
GTGTGTGTGTGTGTGTGTGTGTGTGTGTGTGTGTGCATACATGTGGGTATGTTTGCATCATGTGTATCTCTCCTGTAATAGTAGGCTATCTTCTTAATGCCATTTTGTAGCTACTGTAACTACTTGTGAAGTGAGACCACTGCGTCTAACTTTGCTGGGGCCTGAACAACTTTGCCTGTATATGTGTGACTCGAATTGCGATATTTGTGTGTTGCTTATGCAGTGTGTTTTGCTACTGCTGGTAAGACCACAGTGTCCAGCCTTTCATTTGTAGTATTGCACTGCTTCTGCTCTTGGTTTCACTGTAGACCGCTGTGTATACTTTACCTTACCTGGTGCTATGGATTGCTATCTTTTCTTTAGTTTATGAATGTGCAGCCTAGGCTATGGGTATATATGTTGGAATTAAGTTCATGGATCAGTGGAACAAATGCAACGTGTGCTGCAACCTTTTTGTGTCTAAAGAACTTTTAAGTTGCCCATTCTATATTTTATTTTATGCGTACAAGTTTGTGTGATGTATGTGGGATGAATGCATCTTCAATCAACTATTTTGTAGTCGTGCGTTTTAAAAGGATTAGGGGTCCACAAAGACCGTTCCGCCCCCTCTGTGCCGATACCCTAGTCCAGCCACTGCATGGGTCAATTAGTTCATCATGTCCATATTTGTATTTAAGTCTTCAGTTTTGTTTAACTCCTTTATCAGTTCATATTATCTGCTTTCCTGTCAGCTTGTTAGCAATCTTACCTGCCCTGCCAGTGAGTTTGTTTATCTAAGTTTTTAGTTTGTTTGTTAGTAGTTTTGCAGCCTATGTTTGGTTGGCCCATCTTTCTCTTTTGCTCTGCAAAACCTTTTTTAGATTAAAATGCTTTATTTTGGTTTAAACCTCAACCTGCCTCTGTGTCTGCATGTGGGTCCTTACTCTGAACCAATACATAGGCCTATGAGCAATATGTATGGGGCTAGATCTGTCTCTATTCTGTGTGTGATCATATTGACAATCCATGTGTACATTTGTTTATTTGTAAATATATAGTGTGATAATCTGACTTTAGATTAATATCTAAAGTCTGATGGCAGACAAGATCAAATCCGGGCAACAGGGCGTTTCACTTTCCATATGTTGCTGGAGGCGGGGCTCTGTAAAAGCGTGATTGGCTAACACAAATTCAGCCAGCAGGATTAAACTGTAAGGAAGTGTCTGAAATTCTGAATCAACATTGTGTAGACTGGCCACTGTAGAAATACACTTATTGAAATCCCCTTCTTGAAAGTTTCATCCACTCATGCAGATAGTCTTCTTTGGTAGAATATCTCATAACGTATATCATAACAACACAGGAAACAAGGCGTAGCTCTGTCCTTGCGGTTTCTGGTTTCCGGCCCAGGCTCTGTGCTATCTCCCCCCAGAAGTTCTGCTACAACAAAGTAGGACTGCGGGATCCAAGAGATGATAAATATAAAGCCATTTCGTAAACCTGCTGACAGATAACCCTATAAACCTTCTGGCCGTGTGCTACTTGGGGTCCAGCTGAAGGCCTTTTAGCCAAACCTGGAAGGGCCGTAGAGAGAGGAGACCTAAAGGTATCACCACCAGCATGCCATGCCCATCACCCTTTGGAAAAGGTTCCCCTCCAAAAGCTGAGGAGGTAGGAGAGCCTCTAATGGCCGTGGAGCCAGTGTGGCCCCTCATCACTGGAGAGTCCAAGGAGGATGCCTATGAAGGTGACCCTCCTGGGTGTGGTGGAGCTCTTCTCTGGGTTGCTTGTTAGGCCTAGACCAGCCGCATGGGATGCTAAAAGTGACGTGCTTGGCCTGTGCACTCTCAAGACGGGGCGCAGATTAGCCAGCCATCGAGGTACGGAAGAACCCTTATCCTGCAGCTCTGTATGGCCATCAGGGCTGCTCATCTGGTGAGCCCCTTACAGTTAAGGACAACCCAAAGTGAAGCATTGGAAACTGGAACCAATCGTCTGGGGAGATGACTTGCAGCACGTCTGCGGTGCACAGCATGTGGAACAGCAGTCCTTTTAAAACAGGTCTCCAGAGATCGAGGATCAGCCGGAAGCTGCCGTCCTTTTTTGCAATTCAAAAATACACTGAGTAAAACCCGATAACCCACTTATCGACCTGCACGATAGCGCCCTTCCCCAGGAGAATGGCTATCTCCTGGCTTATGGTTCACACACACTAGGCTTTTGCCTTGGCCACCAAGGCGGCGCGATGCAATGTATTTCCAATGGTGGAAGGCACTGGAAGGCCATGAAATTTTGGAGGAGCCGAGGATGGTGAAGCAAAATGAGCAGGACACAAAGGAAGGGGTGTGGAAAAAGTTGAAAATGTTTAAACTTTTTTGGTTAAATCGCAAGGCCAATAACAAGGGGTTTGCTCTGTCAGTGTGACACTTAACTTAAAGGTACAATGAGGAAATACAGTGGAGACACCGTTTTCCCTTCGTCACACAACCTTAAACCAACACGAGATGACTACAGATACATAATAAAAATAAAGAATGTATAATGGTTGCTGAAAATGTTGGTGTGATAAGTAAATAACCTGCAGTCTGATCAATTGTGTTTATATGGCCTAAATAAAATAAAAGTAGAATGTTACATTGTAGTGTTTCAAATAATACAGGGACTATAAACACAGCACTGTGTGCTTGTGCAGACAGTGGAAATATGAATAATTGGAATGAAGTGTCGCCATTTCTTTTAGAAAGAACCAATGCAAGCCATTCCCATGGAGGCAACGGTCTAAACTCATCTGAATTAGTATAATTATCAGTTGAAATCAATCCCCAATCCCCATTAACATGACATTAAATAATTACCCATGTTGTCTATACATCAAACGCAGTGGCGGTACTAGGCTATCAGCACAGAGGGGGCGGAGCGCTCTTTGTGGGCCCCTAATCCTTTTAAAATTACATGACTATGACGCATATCACGTGAGCATTCACGTACACTAGGCATACGGAGGTAGCCTGGCTCCGCCCTCCGACGTACTTCCGCTCAATTTTCATTTCCCTTCAGTACTAGGTCTGGGTATTTCAGTTATTGAGCGTAAGTACGGAGGCGGGCGGAACCAGGCTAATGCTAATGCTCACTGCATCTGCCGTTTGTATAGATACTGCGCGCAACGTGGTTTCTGGCGCATGAAATACGTCACGACCAAACGTTAGCGATTGGTTATGGCAGATTCGGAGTGGCACTGGGCAGAGCCAATAGTTTTAAACTTCAACAGAGCACCCGCCTTCAGTTAGTTAACAATTGTCAATGGTGAGTGGCCAGACTCTCTGTACAAATGAAATGTAGTACGAGAGGCTGGTGACCAGGCTAATACGGAGGAAGCACAGCAAATGAAAAGCAAAGTAAGTTTTCTTTGCATTTCTAGCATAGACAACAAGGTCACCAACACCTGTCATTCGTTCTCCATGTTGAATTAACCACCGGTAGTCAAGGCTGACGTTTGTTTTCTTCCAGAAAATATTGCTGTCATCAGAGACATCACATCAAGTAGAGTTCATGCTTTCAAGAAGAGACTGAACAAATACCTCCTCAATCCTCAAACTCAAGGACTTCAAACACATTTATTCAATATTTTTGGTTATGTATTTATTAACTCTTTACTCGTTTTTCTATTAATAAATTGTCTATATGACAGAAAAATAAATAAATGACGCTCCAAGTTACTGGCCATAGGGGGTACAGCTACTGTGCTGGAAGAGCTGTATATAATGGCAACACCAGCAGCAGCTCAGATCCAAAAAGAAATGAAACGTTAAAAACATATATAATACATTATTGGATACATCGTCATCATTGAAAATGAACAAAAATTTGAAATCTGCAGGAGCAAGGACAGAAATTGGCGGGTCCCCTATCAGCCCTGGTGAGAGGGGACCCTCCTGCCCTCCTCCTGCCCTCCTGCCCCCCCTCTGGAGCGACAAGAAAACAACCATTGCAAGTGTGAGCGCACCTTTAGAGTTATGCCGTTTTTCCATTGGCACTTTTGGCCACGCCCAGTCAAACCATGCCAGCTGTGCAAATTGTTTATTACTTGATTGATTCCACACACATGGCCCAAAAGTGAAACTACTTTAAAAAAAAGTTCCTAAGAATGTAATTAAATAACTTCTTAAGAAATAACTGTAAGTAGTTCTTAAAAAATGAAAACATTTCATAGGAAAATATTGAGGCATCGCAGTTAAGACCATTCTTAGAAACTTTCTTCTGAGGAAACTTCTTAAAAATTACCTTAAGATACTTTTGTGAATCTGGCCCCTGGAGCCCAAGCCGATTCTGCGTAGCGTCGCATGTTTCCCGTTGAAGGTTTTTTTTTATTTCCGTGTCTGTTTTATTCCTGTACAGGACGAGGGTTCACCATGAAACCCCACACTGCTTAGTGTACCAAACTCTTATTTTCCCTCTGTTTTCTTAAACTATATGGAGCAAGAAAGAGTTATTTGTTTCCACCTGCGCTCTTCTTTGTGAGAAAATATAAAGGAACAGAGGCCAGATTCCCATGTGATTATATGGGTGTCACACTTGACTTAGTTGATGTAAAAATGCTCAACCACGCATGCGCAATGTGGATAAATCTAGTGTGATGCACTGCCTCCAATTGTACCTTTTGGGTTATCCTTACATTTAGCCAAGAAGATAGACCAAGTGGATCATTGTAGGTTCGACACGCAGCCCCTAACTGTTCTCAATAAGGTGTGTGTGTGGTTGCGTGTGCGTGTGAGTGTGTGTGCACGCGTGTGTGTGTGTGTGTGTGTGTGTGACTAGAAAAGCATAAAAAACTCTGCCATATATGACAGGGACTTTGTGTCATCTAAGGATGTTGTTGTTGTCCCCAATGCCACAGCTTAAAGTCTGAAATATACACAAACACACATCCCATCTTAGAACCGTGTATGTGAAACCAATCAAACGTGGCTTGTATAGAATCTGCTGGTTAATCCCCCGTCTGTGAACACTGAATACTGAACACACAACCTTTGTGAATACCGATCAGACAACCTTTGTAAATTCTGAACACAAATGCTTTCTGAATAGTGAACACACAACCTTTATGAATTCTGAACACACAACCTCTATGAATAGTGAACACATACCCATTATGAAAACCAAACACACAACCTTTCTGAACATTGAACACACAGCTTTTCTGAATAGTGAACACATCCCCATTATGAAAACCAAACACTCAACCTTTATGAATAGTGAACACATACCCATTATGAAAGCCAAACTCACAACCTTTCTGAACATTGAACACACAACTTTTCTGAATAGTGAACACATACCTATTATGAGAACCAAACACACTTTTTGACTTCTGAACAGGACCTTGAGCCCAAACCCTCCTGTTGTCTGTTCTATTCAGGTCTGTGAAAGACACATGCAGGAAAAGAAAAATCATGATCTGTTTCAATAAGTCATTCATTGAATTCAGTCATTCGTGGCTTCTAGAAATAATTGTGCGATGTAATCATTTCAGTTCTCCCCCTGCTGTCATCAGAGACATCACATCAAGTAGAGTTCATGCCTTCAAGAAGAGACTGAACAAATACCTCCTCAATCCTGAAACTCAAGGACTTCAAACACAAATTGGTCTTATATAAATATATATATATATATATATATATATATATATATATATATATATATATATACATATATTCCTGAGCAGCTTCAGATCAGTGATTGGCTCTCTGAATTGTGTTCATAAACCTTGTATCTGCAAAAGCACACAAGAAAAGAAAAAAAAGTGGTAAAGCCCTTTTTGTAAAGTATATGGACAGCCCTATATTACACTTAGTCTCAAAGGGCTTTGCAGGCTCCGGTTTGTTGACACCCCCCCACCTAAGCCATCAGGAGTGGGAGGAAGAACTCAGTGTAGTACCCAGTGGGAGAAGGAAGTAAGCTAGGGCCCTCCCACCCATCTGGCTCGCGTTGCTACGGGTGCAATAAGAGCCGATTGGGCAGACATAGTAGGAAAATAACAATGAGAAAAAAAAAAAATGAAAGCAATGATGTAAAATGTAATAGTAGATTTGCAATCAGTCATGAGATTAGAATAATCAGAGGAGTTCCCACAGAAGGCTTTACATCAACAACTCTTGTCTTCACACCCACACAAGGCCCA
>JAOPHQ010003981.1:430000-445000 GCA_030340625.1 Merluccius polli
TTATTATTTTGTCTTGATTCGTGTTTGAACCTGGTTGAAAGTCTACTGTACCAAATCAGCACAGCAGGCATCTACCATCCACACTTAGATTAGGAGTCTTAAGGTGGGTTATTGTGAGCAACGTAAACCTTCTTATAAGAACAGAAGCAGTAAGACTGAGGGAGAGACTCCAGAGGAATAAGTCACATCATGGAGCATCTTCATCGACAATCACAACCACAGCACAAGCACATGGGAAGGTTGTGTGTGTGTGTGTGTGTGTGTGTGTTACCACATTCTGTACATTTGCGGACCCAAATATTCCTTTCTTTTCTTTTATATATTTACTCCGAATGTGTAAATGTTTTTTTTCACACAAAAAAAACCCCATTTGTACTCCTATTGCTGTCATATTTTCTAACTATTATTAACTATCTAACTTTTAGTATTGCTACGGTCAGGTGGACATTTAGGTCAACGTCTTATTCGGCCAGTCACCTTATTAGCATTCAGTTCTCTCCTCAGAACAACAGAGGTATAAAGTTGTAGCTGTTGATACTTGGTAACCCAACCCTAATTTCAGTTCTTCAGATTGTTATATATATCTTTGTGATATTGAATGGGAAGTAATGTCAGTCAGTCAGAAACCTGAACTTATTTTCTCAATTTAGTTAGTTAGTTAGTTAGTTAGTTAGTTAGTTAATTTATGATCATGGTGGATACTCGGTATCCCCATGGCATCTTAAGGAACCTGTTTGGCCCGGTATAGGATACTTCTGGTTTTGGTCAGTGTTATTTTTGTTCGATCCCTGAGAGCAACATTTTCTTTGTTCAACCTAAGGGTGGGATCATATCAGTATAACCCAACAATGGGATTGTAACAGTATAATAACTTTACACAACGTTTTCTACAGGCTTAATTTAAGTGTGCTCACTTGGATTACATTTATTACATTAAATGTAATACACTTGGATTACATTTACATTTTACATAAAACACAGTGGGGAATAATTAAGAGACTGTGTATATTATGGAAAGTACCCTGACTCTGCACTAATAGAACATTATGTATTTAGGAAAGATTTCTTGATGGATTTACTTTAATGCTTGTACCTCAAAGATTTGTGATATGGAGTCCCACCATAGAGCCAGTCTACTCCCACCTAGTCTGGCTTACCGGATGTAGGTGTTGGTATAAACCCGCCCAAGCCTGCCATTGGTCGACTGAAATAGTCGCTGAAATGTCACCTAGCACAAGGCCCTGTGTCACATGGTACTTACACCTAGCAAAACATCCTGGGTAAAACATCAGGAGAATCAATGCATATTAACAACGTCATGATTTGTACGTCCAAAGATGCTTTCACACTGCTACAAAATTGGGCCGGTGTGCCATAAATGTTAGTGGTTGTTGGGTCAGTGTGCAAGCACCTTTATGTCGGATGGACCACCTCAAGATAAAAACATATTTACCCCAAACTGATAAATCAACAGCCACGGAGATAAACTTGATGTGTGTTTACTGGCCCTCAGGACACTGTTGGGTGGGGGAGTCAAAAGGGTCAACCAAATCCTTGCACCCGAGCTGTGTTCAAAAGCCTCGGCTGGAGCCTTGGGGGGCCGCATTCATCAGCTGCTACGTCATCAAAGACCGTCCCGATGTGAAGGGTCTTTCATATGCGGTCGAGGAATGCAGCCTTTATTCTGACAAGTGTCAAGCATGCAACCGGTGCATCCTTCGTGGCCTTGCTGTCACGTACCCCCCCTGCACACGTCCGACAGGAGACTCCTTTTTTTACATTTTGGAAAGAAAAGAAACAGCGTCTGCATTTCCTGACTCTATTGAAAAATCTTTAAAAAGACACGCCCTTGGCTGCAGCATAGGTTTTGGGATGCAGCCATGGACGGCCAATCATATATCCTGAAGGAGGAAATTGATCCATTGTAAGTGGCTATGCATTGCTTCTAATAAATCCAAATATCCCGCCCAAAGATGTGTTTGCAGTGTAAAAACCGAGACTAAGTTACCTCTGTTGTCAATCTCTTATGTGTTACTGGAAGCTGCAGGCTCAGCTGAAAAGGATTTAGGGGTCGACAGTCAAAGTCAGGATGCATAAGAAATGAAGTTGAGTGTTAATCCTTGAATCTCTTTGATTGGATAATGTTTTGTTTTCAAGGAAGCCACTGTTACCTCACCTTCCATTTGGTCTTTTTCTGTGAATTATTCACACACACACACCGACACACACATTTACCCAAATCCTATTCTATGATGTTTGTCATGAGTGTGGCACCATGATGGTTGATGACTTGTCGGCAAACCATTCCATTGATGACACACATACACACACACACACACACACACACACACAACACACACAGTGAGGAGTATAATTGTCTGTGATTGCCGTTGGATACCTGCCCACATGCTTAGTGGGCTCTGCTCTGATTAATCTAATGATCTCATAACTGACTACCAATTCACTATTAATCCATCATTATAATGCACTGCTTTCATTTTAGATTCTGCCTTAATTTGAGTATTTCTAATTTATTAAAAGAATTCATTGATGCATTTCATTCAATGATTGAATTAATTAATGTATTTAATTCCTCAATTAATTTATATTATTTCATTGCCTAGTCATCCCTGGATGTTATAAAGGTTGTTTCATGCATTCCCCTATAAAGATAAAAGCGCAAAAATAAAATTGAATAATAGCTTAAATACAATAAAATAAATATAAATAAATATGTCAAAAAAAATGTCAAAATGTCAGCCTGTCTACCCCCTTCGTCCACCAGTCCTTCTCTGCATGGCCTCTTCATTCGGATCTCAATCAACAAAACATTTTATACTGCTGTTGTATAATCCCCAGTGCCACAAATACTTGTTTTTTCATCATTGTTTTACTGCATGTGTTTATGCAATTGTATGCAATCTCTTTGGAGAGACAGAAAGAGAAAGTTTTGGTAGCAGCTTCCCTGGCTCTCATTGGGAGGTGGGTGGGGGGGGGTTGTAATGGAGGCTGAACATTAATGTAATAAAGCTTTAATCAGCCCCATGGGGCGAGCAAGGGGAGGGGTGTGATCGAGGGGAGGGAGATGGCAATGGGGAGAGAAAGAGAGGACAAGTTTAAAACAGAGTCTTGCGTCCATTAAGATACAAACCTCTCGCTGTTCCTGTGGGAGTGTTTACAAGTAGCAGAGCTCCACCAGGAGGAGGAGAAGGGGGAGAAGGGGGAAAGAGAGGAGGAATTAAAGGAGGGACAAGCTAAAAGGAGAGGAGGACGGCAGGAGATAGCTGATCAAAGTGTGAATATTCACGACTCGCTCCCCTCTCCGAGATGAAGTACTAATTACTCTCAACAGCTGCCCAATGAGCTCGCTATGACTCATTATCTCCGTGTGTGTGTGTGTGTGTGTGTGTGTGTGTGTGTGCGTGTGTACGTGTGTGTGTGTGTGTGTGTGTGTGTGTGTGTGTGTGTGTATGTGTACGTGTGTGTGTGTGTGTGTGTGTGCGCGCGCATGCGCTCACCATTTCGAAGCACACGGCTCCATCACCACAAGAAGATGACTGCCATTTGGAAATCAAATGACACCCACTATGAGCCAAGGAAACAGTGTTAACTGTGTTTTTTTATACCCGCCGTCATACTGGATAAGTAAACAATATATGCTTTATCAAGATATGACATACAACATCACGGGTACACCAGGGGCTCCCAACCTTTTTCCAGTTGAGGCCTGGTGGCTGTTGCGGCCTGCGAGGCTGTTGCACAACGTGTTATATGTATAGAGTAAGTGTTTCAGCTGTTTCAGCTCAACAGAATACACAAATTGTGTTTATGGGATGATAATTATTATTACTTGCAATGAGTCATAGTTATACTATGGTTTTCAGCTAGCTGGTATGCGTCGTTGAGTATGAGCATTATTATGAGCCATGTTGTGTATGAAGTGAGTATAACGCCACACACCGTGGCATCATAAGTGTCTGAGAGCCATTACCCTCTCCTACGCAGCCATAGATATTAGCCGCTCCCCGGATGGAGCGCGCCTCACCCACACACACCGGGGCGTTAAACATGACCGAGACGCTTAACCCTCTCTGCGTCGTCATCACAAAAAAGAACGGGACCTGAGTTTGGGTCAGAGGCGTATAACGTCCAAAAACGGCCGCAGAAACATATTCTTCAGCTGTTTTTCCTGCATGATGCTATTATTTAAGTGACTAGGACAAAGCATAGATAAACATGTTTAACATAATAGACGGAAACAAAACACGATTTAGTGTTCACTGGCAATTTAGAAAGTACTGACCGCAGTCCACACCAGCAGTGTAGGCTGGGGTCTCATGCGATAGTGCGATCAGCTCCCAGGTTCAAAATAAGCTGTCACATTATTACCAATTGAAGGGGATCTGACTCTGACTAAACTGCCGGTGCGAAAAGGCCCCACAGATATATCTATGATTTGTCTCCCCTTTTAGGCAGTTTATACAACCCTGTGATTTGTTCAGCATAACAACTTGTTCTGTTCCAATATATTGTGGCGCAATATATCTTCCCATTCCTAATGCATGTTTTTGTTAATGCGATGCTATTGAAAGAGCATAATGGATACCGTGAAAAAACAGATGTTTGTTTTGTCTCACAAAGCACTTGGATGCTATGTAAATGACTAAATTGACTGCAGTTAACTTTGGCAACCTTTAACCGAACCTGCTGTTGCATGTTTTCAAACTCCCTCTTACCGCCAACAGACAATCAGCACTGCCTTTCAAACACAATAATTATACCTTTTTTCTGCCTCTTTTTTTCTCCAGGACCTTCTACACAATGCCATCGATGTTGGCCATCATCTGTAATCATGCCAATCTTGGTTCAGCACTTCGGCATTAGGCAGATGTTTTAAAAGCTTCCTGAATAACGCCTAACTAAGCCTCAAGGGTGAAGCACTCTCCCACCTTAATATCCTTTTCAGATATGCCCACTTCCGGAAGCAAAACACACTCTGAATGCTGTTACTGCTACATTGATGGTATGGTAGACTATCAACGTGTTTCCACCAATCCCGACTCATATTCCCTAGATATAGTCATGATAATGGTGAATAATACAGTATGTGAAAGGTCCAATGGGAAAACTGTAAAGCAGTACAGTATAGGGTGAGTTTGTGTGAAGCAGAACCAACCAGAGTGAAGGAGGTTTGCTTGCTGAAGTGGCATCATTATGCAGGTTGTGGTACGATAAAGGATGGTTCAGTTGACGTCTAAAGTTGGGTTAGTAATGGTTATGGAGTGGAAACTATGTGTGTGTGTGTGTGTGTGTGTGTGTGTGTGTGTGTGTGTGTGTGTGTGTATCCCTGCATGTATGTATGTGTGTGTGTCTATACAGTATGTGTGCGTGCATGCCTGCATATACTGTATGTGGGTAAGTGTGTGTGTGTGTGTGTGTGTGTACTGCAGTGCATGTATGTGTGGGTACAATCACAGAAGAGGTGGAGCACAAAGTTGTGTTTGTTGTCTTTGTGACTGACGTACGGCAGCATGAGAGGTAATCAGTCTGTCACTGCCAACAGCACACACACACACACACAGCATGGAGCATAATTGTCTGTGATTGCATTTGGATGCCCGTTCACACCGACACTGATTAACACGACATTAACCCCAGAGAGAGAACAAGGACGCGTTCATACAGTTCAGCTTTTTACCGTACAAACACCAAAGTAGAACCAATAAAAAATATATATATATATATATATATAAGTCCCAAAATACGTCAAATGACAGCCACTCTGACATTTTTATCTATGATTGATTTTTTTTTTGTGCTTATTTGTTTTATAATCTGACGGTGACGTTACTGTCTCATAATGTTAAAACTGTCAAAAACAAATGGGCTACTTAATGATATGCATCTGTCATTTACTAACAATGCAGAATATTAGTTTACTTGTTTTGTTGTCACTTTCAAATGACAGTTTTCTGTTTTTTGTTTATGAAGTGGCTGTTATAAAATGTGTTGTTCGTGTGAACCAGGGATGGACTCACAATTTGGCATTTGGGTAAATGCCAGAAGAGCCAGTCCAATTGTTGGACTGGCCCTCATTTTAACAAGACAAAAGCAACTTTACCGAAAGTACTTAAAAGATGTTTTGGCCGCATTTTCGACCCATTTGATTTGGGCCAGGCCCGGCCCACTCCTCTTCCAAAGTGGAGTCGTCCGTGTCGAGACAAGGTTATCAATTCCAAAGAACAGCGGTTACTAGACATGTAGGATTAATAGCATCGCGGTTATGATCAAAACGGACGAAAAATATATAAAATAAAATAAGGCTGCTAACAACAAAGATTCTGGATTCCGATGCATTTAAATGTGCAAAGCACACCAACATATCCCCTAAACTTGCCCAAACAAGTGTCCTCAATTAAAATAAGTAGGCCGCATTGCCCACTCCAAAAACACAGTGAATTGGACATGTTTTTGAAATGTCATCCCAAAAACACCAACAATGCTGTGACTAAAGCTTTGGGAAAGTAGCAGAAAAGAGAACTGATGCGACGCCTCTAAACTATGTGAAGTAGCACATGCTTGTCCTTATTCTATGGGGTTCATTGTTATTTCATGCAGATGCGTGGCCAGTTTGTGTGTGTGTGTGTGTGTGTGTGTTGGAACAATGACTTGTTCTCTCTTGGTCACATCTTTCCTTTTTTCGCTCGTTGCCGTCATGTAGATTTATCATTAGGGTTGGGCAAGGTTACTTTGCTGCTACTTTGCATCTAGTGGATTTGATAGGTGGTGTGTGAGGCTGCTGTGGTCTGAGCTGAGTTTATGGTGGCAGTACTGGAAGGGCTTTCAGCGTAGTCTGATGAAACGTTAGCCCGCTGTCTGGCTAATCAGAACAGCATGCAGGAGCAATGCATTGCGCTTATAATAACTTGACACATAATAACAAGCAATGTAAAAAGCATGCGGCACACAATAATTAGGTCTAAGATAAATAGTTAAATAAATAGGCTAAACAGACTACATTAAAATTGGAAGTGGGCCAGTCAATCTGTTAAATGCCAGGGCCGAATATTTGTCCCAGTTCGTCACTTCTTGTAATGTTAAAGACCGCATGAACAACGACGAGTGTTTTGCTTCAATAATGTGACGTATTTCCGTACGTAGAAGGAATATGGCGGTTGGGGAACCGCTCAAATCTGGGTGAGCGGGGCGTTTCATTTCCTTTCACTTCAACTGATTTCGACCAATCATGTTGCTGGGGGCGGCGATCTGTAGACAGGCGTTACATGGAACGGGTCTCTACTGAAAACAACCTGACCCGGAGAACCACAACAAACATGATATGGCTGACCATTCATCTGGGATCCAGAAGAGGACTGATAGCTAAAACGATGTCGGTATCCCTCCTTGGCCAACAACAAACTCAGCCTGGCAGTCTGGCAAACTATTCCCGTAGCCGGTGGGAAGACAAGTTAAAGAGTCCTGTTTGACAAAATGTCTGTAAAGGTTTAAAATCAAACCTGTGTAGTAGATTGTAGTAGATTAAGAAAGTAGGGCCCATCAACGGACTTGGTGTCATAGGCCTAATCATAAAAACGTCTTCTCGGTAAGCTACAGTGATTATATTTATGTATTATATTTGTATTTACCGAAAGTAATTAAAACATGTTTTGGCCGCATTGGCTGTATTATATATACAGATTATATTTTAGGGTTTTATGTTGCTTCGTGGAATACTGGAATAATGAAGTATTAAGAGAGTAGTAAGATAACATTATAAGTTAATTTAATTTCTTGTGTAATTTATTTTTTATCAATATAGCACCAACCGGACGACCCTGAGAAAATGAAATATATTTACATATCTATATATCTATATTGATATTTGATTCAAATCAGCAAGAAACCTATCTCCCTATCTCGCTCTCTGAACTGCCTTGATAAATAATCAAAAATGCATGACACATTACGACGGGGGTAAATGACTTGTTAGCCAGGTTTTAATTACTGTCGGTTCTAGTGAGTTGCGATTGATAGTAGTGTAAAGGAGAAGGTGTTTGCTATGTAAAGTATAGACATGTATTGAAAGGGGTTCTAGTGTGTGTGTGTGTGTGTGTGTGTGTGTGTGTGTGTGTGTGTGTGTGAGTGTGAGACAGAGAGAGAGAGAGAGACAGAGAGCAGGAGGCAAAGCGAGAAAGCAGATGGATAGCAGGGCATGTCACGCCACAAAGTAGACAAACACTACAAGCGTTACAAAAACAAGCCCAAAAAGGATTCAAATCTATAGTAATTACTGTTAATGTGGACCATAATTGGTGAGAGAGAAAGATCATTTGGCCAGTAACAGTAAGCCTTCTGTCCTGCTTACAAGGTTCAAGCATATTGAGGTCTACTTTACAATATTCATTCTGAAGCGACATCCATTTGTTTTTAGTTTTTAAGATGTGAAAGCCATTGTTTACATGTAGTATTATGTAACAGCTTTTGTTCGCTTTATTTGCAACATTTCGTTCTGTTTTTGGCAGTTTTGTAGCTTTTCTATTTTTTGCAGCACCCTGAATCTGTTTCTGGCAGTGATACGACCGCCGGAGCGCGCTAATCGAGGGTGGCGGCGCGCCCGCACTGGCACCGCATCACGTAGCCACAGAGTCGCCGTCACTTTCTCCTCTGCAAAGTCTTGCTTCGGGCCATTCTCTGGCAGACAAAATTAGCCGATCAAGCCAGACGCATGGGCACATAAAAAAAAAAATCACACAAAAAAGCACGTCGGCCTAGAAGCAAATGCATTGCAGACACACGGATGAAGACACACAAACACACACACACACACATTTACACGCATTCACACATACTCATATCTGTTATATGCACAGAGCACAGCAATAGTGGGGGTGTGGAATAGATGTGTGAACATGCCAGTGACAGGCGTGTGGACGGGCATAGTGAGCCAATTGGCCGCATCACTCCATATTTGTGAATATTTAAGTATTTGCTGGAAATGAAATACACGACATAGTGGCCATAGTGGCACATGCATGTGGAAATACTGTCACACATGCAGTAGTGTAAGGTCACCTTCCCATGCCTGTGAAATGCTGTGCACGCACACACACACACACACACACACACACTGACACTAGCACACACATACAAACACACACACACAAGCAAGCAGTGGCGAGTGCTTGTAAATCCCAAAGCGCCTCTTTAGAAAACATTGAGTGATTTCACAGACTACAGGATCACTTGCAACCTTAGCCCAGTGTAATGTACAAGACTCTGTACGTTACGCTTGTCACATCTGCTTCTGTGACCTCCCCGGACACGCCCCCTCTACTTCGGCGTCAACCCTGGTGTTTCATCCTCGTCGTCCGATCGTTGTATTCACATAATGACCAGTTTCCTTGTGTTCCTTCGCTCCCCTCCAGTGACTCGGTGTTCCCTGTGCTCAGGATAGCCCCAGTCTGTCTGCTTGTCTACCTGGTACCGACCCATCGCCTGTCTGGCTACCGAACCATCGCCTGTCGAACCATCGCCTGTCTGGCTACCGAACCATCGCCTGTCTGGCTACCGAACCATCGCCTGTCTGACTTTCAGTCCATTGCCGAACCATTGCCTGTTTTCCTGACTCCCAGGTTTTTTTTCCAATAAGTCCTCAGTTCTCCACTTCTAGTCTCCTGTGTTGCTTTTGTGCATTTGGGTTTGACTGTGTCAATATACACACTCTGGGCTTCTAACTGAAGGTGTGTGTCTCTTCAGGGCAACCTTATCTAATGTCTGACATCAACTGTGTCAGCTCTCTGCAGGGAGGGAGGTGAACTGGACAAAGACTACCCCGACCACCACCACCACACACACACGTTGGAAAACATTTGAGCACAGGTGAGCTGGTTAAAACACCAGATGTGAGGCCCCCAAACTCCTGCATAAACACACTCACCTCAAACTGGATAGACATTCAAAGACACACAAAGCAAATGTCCCGACGAGGAAGTGGCTTGAGGTTTAAGAAGCACACACACTGTCACACAAAATGTGCACATGCACATACTGTATATGCACATACACCCATATACAGTACATACCCAGCAGACACAGACGCACAAACACAAACACACACACACACACAAAAGCACCAGGTTGCAAAATGCACATGCACACACATACACCCACTAAAGACACAACATTCAGATGATTTTCACCTGCTTGTCTGCTACAAAACCAACTAAATCGGATTTGATTTTATATGCTCTGGAAATAAATGAAGCAATTATTTTGTATATCAATTTGATGACACTTGAGAGAACCTTACATGAAAACGGTGGTAATCCGCTGTGCCAGACTGCCTGGTTATTAAACCTTGATCAAATTACATTAAAAAATAATAGGAAAATAGAGTTGAGCTGCAGTCTTAAAATAATATAGCTGCTATGCACAGGAGGAAGTCAGACACCCTGAGATGAACTGTTCAAATATATGTATAACATTGTGTCTGGTACCAGATTTTGATGAGCACTTGATCATTCCAAATCACTTTGTTCAGAATGTCAATCTACATTTACATCTCAGGTGCAGCGCTGATTAGGAAGTGTAGACCGATAACAACAACAATGGATGACATTTCAATGCAAAATTGAAAGATTTCGCTTCAGGAAATCAAAGTTAGAGAGCATCCAATTGCATTGAGATGAATAGGAGAAAAATGATATATCTCAATGATCAAACCAAGACATAGAGCAGAGAGAGAGAGAGAGAGAGAGAGAGAGAGAGAGAGAGAGAGAGAGAGAGAGAGAGAGAGAAGAAGAAGAAGAAGAGATTGTTGAGTGTAGAAAAAAATACAAGAATGAGGCAGGGCAAAAGAAATAGCGAAAGGTAGTTATGAGTGAGCTTCGAAGTGCTTATCACACATATGACGATATTCTTCTAGACAGGGTGGTGTGACAGCATGTATGTGCTTGTGTGGGTGTGGGGTGTGTGGACAGGGTCAGTGGGTGTTAGCGGCTGAGTTTGAGTGAAGAGAGCAGTAAGGGGTGAACTGCCTTGGTTAATGCAGTAGAGATGCATACATTACATGTTACATGCATACATTTTGAATACTTCTAGTGTAACATGTGGCATCCCTCTTTCTCTATGTTTTTGCAGATAGTTGAAGACCAGAATAATCATTTCTAGGGCTTCAGGAGGAAGTCCCCTGAAAGTGAAACTGGACACCAGACGGGCCAGATCACAACCCTCAATCACAAACTGAAACCGGGAGGTCTCCAATGCATCGATTACAGACTCCGACTTTGTGATGGAAGCAGCTGTCGGCAAAAATTGAGATGTCTCCCACAATACACGACAAGATATTCTCATTTGCACAATTCCGACTCAGTACGTACAACCTGGTATCATGAAAGCCATTTTTCACACTGTATCATGCAATCAAATCAAACAATCAATCACATGTTATTCATGAAGCACATTTCATTCATAACATGATGCACATTGAATTGGATATTGTGTTTTGCTCCAGAGGCCGAGCAATGTATTGAACCTACTGCACATGGATGCAAGATACACAAGGGCCTGTGCAGTGCCAGACAGATAATCGCGTGTTGACTCTGACTGTTTACCGATGAAATCAAACAAGCACTGCCGTATACAAACACTCACATGGAATGGTGAGAGGGTTAGCCAACAGTGCTTAGAGAGAGAGAGAGAGAGAGGGGGACTATATACAGACACACACAAACACACTCATACACACACACATACACACACACAGCTGAGTATATAAACCCAAACACACAACCGCACATACACACATACACACATTTGTGTGTGTGTGTGTGTGTGTGTGTGTGTGTGTTAGGGGTGTCACGATTCTCCAAATCCACGATCGATTTTAACATCAAGATTCGATTTAATTTTCGAATTTAAACAAACGATTAAAAGACAATAAAAATAAATAAATAAATTCTCCACTGACAGCTTTGCCACTGTTAGACTATCGAGTCTTGATTGGTAAATATCAACAGATCATTGGTTTTATGCCCTGACAACTTCAAATTCTTCTTTAAAAGATAGACTACATGGTATGTGTGATATGTAAGGGATAATCCACAACAAGACTTGACGAATCAGATTCGATTATGTAAATTATTAGTCGGGGACACCCCTACTATGTATATGCAAAATACAATAAGGGTTATCGCAACCAGCTCGCCTTTACAGGTACTCGCCCCTGCACCGTCTGTGAGCCAGTGGCATCACTCTCTCTCTCTCATTCCCTCCCTAAAGGCACCTCCCTCCAAACTGGGACTGAGTTGAGTGGCTTCTGCAGGTTTTCAAATGGGCACCCGCCTTCATCGATGTTTCGTCGATGTAAGCCATGACATCTCGGGGGGCTCGACGGTAGTACCAGCGTCTTGGTACTACCACGCTGTCCGAGATGCCGCCTCTGCCTGCTTGGTGATGTTGGCTACCAGCCACTTCCTAGCTGGCCCTTCAATCCTGAGCAGTCCAAGCGCTCTCCAGAGCGACTGCCCTGCGAAGCCCCTGCTTCGCAGGGCAGTCAACTGGAAGGTTCCAGGCTTTCCATCCATTCTGTTGGCTCTCGAAGATGAGGGCCTGATATTTTTTTAGCTTGTGCTCATGTGCCTCCTCTATCCTTTCTTCCCAGGGTACTGTAAGCTCGATAAAAAACACCTGCTTGGTACCTTTAGACCAGAGGACATTATCGGGTCTTAGGCTAGTGTGGGTTATCTCTCTGGGAATTTGAGCTGCTTCCTAAGGTCCGCCTGCATCTCCAAGTCACTTGCTGTGGCCAGGATACCTTTGTTCTTCGTCTCTGCTGCTGCACTCTCCACTGCTCTAAGAAAGTGTATGAAGCGAGGCCCCTTAGAAAGTTGCTTCGGCTTCTTCCTCGCCTGCTCCACAGCCGCAGCCAACTGTGTCAGGATCTGGTCATGTCACCACGGGATTTTCCCATCCGCCAGACTTGACCGACACGAGGGGAGGATGTGCTCAAGGTTGGCTGGCCTTCTGCAGAGCGTGCAGCTGGGGCTCTCTGCCAACCCCCACGTGTGGAGGTTTGATGGAGTAGGCAGGACATCATACATGGAACACAGCAGAAACTTGATCTGGTGTCCTTCCATGCTCTAGATGTCCCGCCAGGTCAGTGCCCTTTCTCGCACGCTGTCCCACCTTGTCCAGCTGCCCTGCTTGTTCATGGCTACAGTGGAGCAGAATCTTCTCAGGATGCCCAGCCATCTCCTCAGGTAGGTGTTCATCTTCTTCTCGAGCCCCTCAACAGTGGAGACAGGTACCTCATAAACGAGCAGTGGCCAGAGCAGTCTGGGAAACACCCATTGTTGGTATTCCCAGGCCTTATGCTTAATGGGTAGGCCACTCTTCTCCAGAGGTGTCATCCAGGTTTCAGCTTGAATGAGCTCTCCTTCACACTCTGCTTGTCGTTGAGGTCTGCCTTGTACCACTTACGCAAGCTCTTCTCTTGGACCGTTGGGATGATGTCCTCTCTGATCTTAAAGAAAAAACGATCCTGGACACGCCCACTCCTCAGTACCAGACTTCTGGATTTTGCAGGTTTGAACTCCATCCTTGCCCAATCGGTCAGCTCGACCAAGTCCTCCAAAATCCATCTCCCTTCAGGTACTGATTTGGCTGTGATGGTGAGGTCGTCCATGAATGCCCTGATGTGTGCCTGTTGGATGCCGCTTTCCAGTACTGCACCCTGATGTAACTTCTCTGCTGATTTGACGAGAAGGTTCATTGCTGCGGAAAACCGGATCACTGAGATTATACACCCAGTGACAATACCTACCTCCAGTCTCTGCCAGTCAGTGGTGAAGCTCCCGCAGGTGAAACGCATGTTGAACTTGTCGAAGTAGCACTGCTACTGCTGAGCTTCTGGAATCGCTCAGGGACATGATAGGTCTTCAGTGTTGTTTCCACTAGCTTCTGGGGTACCATAGGCATTGGTTAGGTCGAGCCACAATACTGTCAGGTCGCCATGGTTCCTCTTCGCATCCTCAATGATATTAGAGATTACACTGGTGTGCTCAAGACAGTCAGGTATCCCCGGTATTCAACCCTTCTGAACTGAAGTGTCCATATAGTCGTTGTCCTAAGACCATATGGTAAAATCTAAATAATGTATTTAAAATATAACTGTTATTATTATGTTACTATAACTGTTTAACACAACAACTAAAAGAAGAGCCACTAGATGACAGCCCCACAAACACAGCTTTTAAAATGAATAAATAATAAATAAATAACAATATACATTTTTTTTTTCGATTCTGTCGATCCAGATCGAAGATCGATCGAAATTAGCTTTCGATTTCGTGTGTGTGTGTGTGTGTGTGTGTTTGTGTGCATGTGTGTGTCCAACTTTAGCTTT
Source organism: Merluccius polli (assembly GCA_030340625.1). Taxonomy (NCBI): domain Eukaryota; kingdom Metazoa; phylum Chordata; class Actinopteri; order Gadiformes; family Merlucciidae; genus Merluccius; species Merluccius polli. Next base: position 444,405 of record JAOPHQ010003981.1, read on the forward strand.
TTCAGTTCTGCACATGCTGTCAGCCTTAACTGAACCACTCATAAGCATGACCGACGAAGCAGCTCGTCCTTCCCTCGGCTGGGGGTGAGGCGTGGTGTGTGTGTGGGGGGGGGGGGACAGACAGACCGACACACAGCAACAGCATGACTGGAGCCAGGGGCTGTCCAGCTGTGCCTCTCGATGCACCTGTGGTTATGTTCTCTGTGTAAACCATGTGTTTTATTTTCCGTTTTATTTATGCGGTTACTCACCCCGTGTCTCAGTATTCAGCGAAAGTATAGACCTGCTGCATGCTACTAATGTGTTTTGATTGGTCAGGCGAGCAAACATTGTGTACCGATGGGTGCTTCCTTGTTACCTTGCTTGTGTATTTGTTCACAGGCATTTTTATGGGATGTAGGCATGCATACATGCACACACACACACACACACACACACACACACACACACGCACACGCACACACAAGCACCTATAGTTTGTAATACATTAGCATTAGGGTTAGTAGTAGTTAGTAGTTTAAATTATGTGCAGAAGGGGATCTTCCCTCTAGAAGGGGGGCTTTAATGCACAGCACTTTCCAATCATTAGTGTGTGT
>JAOPHQ010003981.1:450000-492353 GCA_030340625.1 Merluccius polli
AGGGTGCAAAATGACATTTGCAACCAGCAAATGACTGATGGCTTTAAACATTTGGGTTACATATTTAAACAATTGCATAGCAGTTAGATTTTTGCACTCTAGCAGGTAAAAAGGTGTGTGTGTGTGTGTGTGTGTGTGTGGACACTGTCTTCTGTTTTATGCAAGTCTCTTTTTAGATAATCCTTCAGTGGGACATTTGTATGCATAGGCTTGCATTCATCAACAGCACATCCCTATATGAAGCCCACTGGTGCATGACAAATCGCTGGTCAACAGGCCTTGCTTGAATTAAAAGAGTCACACAAGTAAAATATTTGCATATCATAGTTTTAGTAGAAAAGACAGTTATTTAGATTGACACATTTTTGAAAGATGTTTCCATAACTTCACATTTTCATCAGGTCTAAGCAGGGCTCAGCGAGCTTCAATGCAGTCCACTGTTTGAATCCTTAAGAGACGTGATAAACACCCTTTCATAAAAGAGGAAGCTGAAAGACTAGATAGCCAAATAGCCCCTCTGACGTTAATTTAGGATTGCTCAAAACGTGTTGACAATGATAGGCCTATATTTATAGATGTTCTTACTGTGAATGTGGGAAATGTAATTTGTGCATGTAAAACACTTGTTAAATAAAAAGTTAGCAATAATAGTTACTTTTTGAAAGTCGGTTTTTCTGACTTGTAGAGCACAGACAGCTCCCCCTCTTTGGAAATGAATGTGATCACAAAGAAGTTATCAGTGGGATTACTATTTATTGGAATGAGTCAGGCCACCCCCGCACTAAGGAAAGGAGCTATGGATAATACCATAGACTGTATGGATAATACACACCCAACACCGATTTAACCCAACTTGTACCATGGCCCTGCAGAATACTTGATTCTGATTGGCTGGAGGGGTGTTGATTAACTTTCGATAACTGCACGGCTATGATGTGATCATAACATAAGCAGTCTTTTCACCGGTCTAAATTAATGTGCTAAACGAAACATTAATAATTGTTATACAACAGTTAGCTCCGACCGAGTCATTTGATTGGACAGATATCAGAATATCAGACTGATTATACTGAGTATAACAGCACTGGTACTTTTAACTACACATGTATCACTCCGCTTTACAGCTGTTCTAGTAATAACCGATACAGAGTAGCTGGCCTGCGGTAACAGGACATTTTTATGTGTTGCTTGGCAACAGTCCAGATCATTTGCCGTTTGTTTTCAGGAACACAAAAAGTAGTGCGAGCACATTCAAATGTCAGTGTTGAAGTGACAATTAACTATTATCACTCTTTCGGCTGAATGGCAGCTGTGATTTCATTATATGGAAAGTTGGATGAGAAAAAGAGTGTCGGAGCTATGCATATACTCCATACCCAATAACACATTGTGGGCCAATTTTGGTCCAAAACCAATGCTGAATCGAATCAGTGCATCCCTAAGTGCACCCGATACCCATAACCGATCACAGGGTCTATTTGAAGCCTTCTATTTTAGGGATATTTCTAGCAACTAATTTTCCTGATGTTTAAACGGAAGTTCAGTAAACGACTAGTCTCGCATAGCCAGACCTATCCCAGACCTGACACTTGGTTTTAGCACATCGCTGGAAAAGGTCTGGCTCTACTCATTATCATTCAGGCATGTGTGAAAAAAACGCTACGTCTTGTTTGTATTTCTTTAACCAATCACAATCATCTTGGGCAGCGTAAGCCCGGGATACAGCTAGTCTGGAGCTATTCCAGTTTGTTATCCGGTCTCGAGCGGATACAGAAATGGTACCGGATACAGTTTCGGAGTAGGCGGGCTCTTGACCGCAACAGTACACCAGGCTCTTCTCTGCAGAGAGAGCCTGGTGACGCAAGGTTAGGTCGACTGCCATTGGGCGACACCAGTCACCAGGCACCCAATGGCAGGTTATGCCAACAACCTACATCTGGTAAGCCAGACTAGTAAACAACTAGTCTAAACAGTCAAAATGTTGCAGATTTTAATCTATAAGGTAGTGCTGGGCGGTATGACCAAATATGTGTATCACAGTATTTTTTAAGATTCTACTGGTATCACGGTATATCACTGTATTTTTCTGCTTGACTGGGCCTTTTTCGGTTTATAGTGGGTTATACTTCTGTTAGGACTACACAGAATTAGAATAGAAAAACATTTTAATGTCATCATGTATACTGAAGGCTTTGATTACTATAGGGTTTGCTTGGCCCCACAAAATTCCAATGAATGGAATTAGAATGCATGAAACAGTTGCAGAATGTAAATCATTTTTATTGTGCAAAAAAGTGCAAACTGCAACAGTAAAAACAAAACTTAAAATAAATAGATATGCAAACAACTTTAACATCGCTTTCCTTTTAAAACAAAATATTTTAAGATAGTTGTATAAAGTATAAACACTATAAAAGAGAGACCTGAACTTTAAGTATTCAAAGAGGTATTTTACAAACGTACACAACACAAAATCACAAGATGCACAAGTAATATAAAGACTTCCTTTCTGACTGAACCCTTTCCCACAAACTGAACACCTAAATGGTTTCTCAATTATGAGTTCTCACGTGTAGCCTAATATTAATTCACATGTTATTTAAGCAAGGTAATTAACAAATAAAACATTCCACATTTTAATTTGCATTAATATTCATTAATATTCCTTCAGTATTCAAAGGGCTATATTGCTCTTGTTTTTCTATTGGAAATATGAACATTACATGGCCTACACAAATCACCCATACAAATACATGCTTTGATAATTAAAGCTTGTCGAGACACATTACAAATTTTGTGCCAGGAAAACCAGCCTGTCCACAGCATCTGGTTTCAGTGCGGCCCTGTGGCAGGTGACAATGTTCCTACTAGTGCTGAAAGCTCTCTCAGATGGGGCATTGGTGGCAGGAATACACAGATACCTCCTGACTAGCTTTGCTACACAAGGGAAATTTGCTTGGTAGCATTTCCACCACTCCAAAGGGTTGGTGTCACTGTCGACCTCTGCGGTCTGCATGTAGCTTCTCAGCTCCACTTTAATAGTCTCCTCGTCTGGGAAAGTTGCCCTGCTCTCAGCTGTGCTGCCCTGCTGTTTGAAAAAGCTGGACAAAGTATTTTTTCTTTTTACCTCAGGAGGTTCAGCTGCTGCTGCTGCTGCTGCTGCTACAGCCCTTGGGAGAGCTGATGAAGTGCCAGTGGTGTCCGACTGTTGCTCTGTCGGCAATGATGTGATCTCTTCTACAGCAGTAGAAGAGTATGTCATCCACCTTTTCATTCTTGATGTTGGTAGTTTTGAAGTGGGGATTGAGAAGCGAAGCCAGGTCTAGCAGGTCATCTGTGCCAGGATCTGAGTACTTTTCATTCAAGTAGTTTAGAATGGTTCTCTTCATGTCCATGGTCAGTTGAGTGTAATTTTCTCCCTCAGCAAGAATGGTTTAATTGAAGAGATGGAGTACTGTCTTGAGGTATGAGACGCTAATGTAGCGTTCACCAGACAAGGCATCTGTGACCTCCTGAAGTGGGCTCAACACCTTGTTAACAGTCTCCAGTACATCCATGCCTTGTTTTCTTGTCAGCTTTCAACACCTGACTTATGGCTCTTTCCTGCTCAATCAGTCTTTGGATCATCTTTTGGCGCGATCCCCACCTAGTAGGCGTCTCTGTTGTGAGCTTGTGCTTTGGCAGGCCCAGTTCTGCCCAAGCAATGGCCAGCTCCCTTTTCCTTTTCCAGGAGTACGAGAAGGCACCAACAATTTGCAACTGCACATTCTATGCGGGCATCTTTTACACTTCTCTCTGTAAAAGCAACAAACACAATGTTTAGTGCTTTGCTTATTATCCTGCTAATTCAAACGTTAATGAAACACCACCATCCATTTTTGAAAACATCACACACACAATTTTAAATATTTACTACTTTTAGGCTATTAATAATATAATTACTTAAAAAAATGTGTTTAATGTATTCATATTACTATTAAAGTGGGAAATTAATAAAGGCCTGTGTCCAAAGCATTGGAGTCTTTTCCAATCATTCAGCTGGACTGCCTTCACGTTGTTGGCCCCACTGTCAGTTGTTAGGCACACCTGCCTCTTCTCTCCAGTCACCAGGGGCCTCATTTATAAAGGTCTCTGCGCACGAAAATGTTGCGGAAACAGGGATGAAATGTGCGTACGCATCTTTCACCGCCAACGTCGTTATTTATAGAAAAAAAACTTGCGGAAAAGAGTGCGCAGTTCTACGCATCCTTTCACCCTGGAGTAAAGCTCCCGCAAAGTTTTTCAAACAGTGAACTCCGGAGAGGACCACAGGAAGAAGGTGGCGATAATGCACTATGTGTTTGCAAACCGCCAATAACGCCAAAAGAAGAAGAAGATGCTGTAACCCCCGGAGCTCATTGCGGACCCAACGCACATTGCGCACCACATATGAGTTATTTATTCATTTATTTATTTTATGAAAAGCACCCATTATGAAATATGAATTAAAGCAAAATTATGTTCAACACACTACAGCCCTTTCAAATCACAATCCTCGGCCAGACCAACTGTATCACTTAAACATTTAAATAATGAGCTTGATAAATAAGCCACAAAATAGACTTGCGTTGGTCTACTTCATTTAGAAGCACTTCGATCTCCGAATCCGAAAACCGCGCTCTCTTTTTAAAAGGTGCATCCATTTTTCCGTCTAATGATTGGTCAGAAAAGGCTCCTTCCTACTTACTATATTAAGTGATTAATTAGCATTGACCTTTTAAGGACTATTAAGGGATGGACTTGGGAGGAGCAGAGCGCTCGTGCACGCGCGCCAAATTAGACGCACGTTGGTATTTATAACGAGAAGAGTGCGTACAGGTGTGCGTAGCAAGGTTTTATAAATCGGAATGTTTTTGTACGTACGCACATTCTGAGGTTTGGGCGTACGCAATGTTCTACGGAGGGTTTCACGCAGAGGTTTATAAATGAGGCCCCAGGAATCAGGTGCCTCTCTCAAACCTTGTGCAAGTATTTCTCCGATGTGGTCATCCGGGAATACGACGTTTGCAAACAGTGGTTGTGCAACTCCTAGTCATCACTGATGTAGCGACTTGACCACAGGTCTGTTGTTGTAGAAAAGTTCAGTTTCCAGCTTGCTTCTGTGCTGTTTGTATAATGTTGGAATTGCAGTTTCGCTGAAATATTTTCGCCACGATAAGACATACCTTAAATCCAGTATTTTCACCATTGCTCTGAACCTGTCTCTCTCAACCATCTGTAGCGGGACCATGTCCTTGCATATGTGGATTTTTACTGCATTTGTAATGTTGCTCCACCGCTTGCTTTTCTTGTCATAAGCAGTGTCTCGAGCAAATGCGTATTCAAGCGATGTCTGACCTTTTTTTCTGACCTGATGTTTTGGCTTTACTGTTTTACTGGCACTAATGTTACTTGACATTCTCGAATCCGACCGTGATCGCATACACTCTTGGTGTTCCAACTTGTTTTCTGCTGAGGTGATGGACTAAGTTGCTCGTGTTGCCACCAGCCGCAACAACAGTGGCTCGACATCATTTGCAAATTATATTCTTTTGGTCTACATTGGTTTTTTGAAAACCAAAAAACTTCCAAACAACGGACACAGCTCCGATCTCTCTTTCTTTGTCCTCCATCTTTCCTTTCTTTATAAGTCCTAATACTATAAGGCCAAGCATTGTCTGAAAAAATATTGGGTGTATTATAACAGCCATTTTAAATGCTTAATCATGTTTGTCAATCAACCAAAAAATGCGCTGAAAAGTGGGCCACTTGTGTTATGACCATTGCACGTTATTAAACAAAACATGACGACAACTCACAAAATAAAAGTTAGCCAATAACATAGTTATTTAAATATTGAAAACAATATTCAACAAAAAAGGCTTGAAAGTGTGACATTTTGCGACATGCATTGTTGCAGTCGGCTCTAATGTAGATAATGTGTTCCGCATCGCAGCAGTTGAACTGTAACACCCAGGCCCAACTATACGCCATGAATCTGGAAAACATCATGTCGCTTTGACAAATCGTCCGCTTGTGGGCATGTTGACTAGTGAATCAACTTGTTCCCACCCAAGTTGTGGTAATGAAGCGGAAGGGTCAACGTCACGCCCACGTCCTGTTTGTTGATTGTTGGTCGCGTGGTTTCACTCATTTGAATAAAGTTCAGTGAATTCAACTTTATGCACATTTAGAAGCAGAGCAAGCCCGTGCCTTGGGCGGGCTCCGCGCTGCAAGCAATCCCAGCATGCTCAACGCAGCGAATTGCTTGCGTCCCGTAGAAAGTGAATGGAGGTGGAATTGGCCGCCAGGCGATCCGCATATAGACCTGCAAGCAATTGCTTGCAGTGCGGGCTGGCGCCATTTCTAAATTTGCATAAAGTTGAATTCAGTGAACTTCATTCAAATGAGCAGCACAAAGCCATGCAACCATCAATAAACACGACGTGGGCGTGACGTTGACCCTTTTGCTTCATGACCACAGCTTGGGTGGGAACAAGTTGATTCACTAGTCAACACACCCACAAGCAGAGGATTTGTCAAGGCGACGCAATGTCTTCCGGATTCATCGCGTATAGTCCGGCCTGGGCGTTAAGCCCAAATGGCGTTAGGGGGGCAAAACGGTTAGAAGTTGTCTAGCATTGGAAATGTAAATCTAACTTTAGATTGCAGTTCTTTTTTTCTTTTCTCATTCATTTTATCGACCTGCTTACTGAGTGAGCAAGCCCCTGTGTTAGCAGTCTTTTGCTTAAACTCAGCAGACCAAAAGAAATAAATATAATCTGGCAGATCATGGATTCTTTACTGTAAAATATGATTGACATTTCAACAATACACCTCCGGAGTGACTAGAACAGGGCAAGCTGAGCGCTGCTAGGCCAGTGTATGTGGAGCAGCAGAGCTCAACCCTTCAGCAGGAGCACAAGCTCATTCTTACATCCATGGTTATTACTCTATATCTAATTCAAACAGCTAAACAATGAAGTCATTAAAAAAAGACCAACTGATTGCGAACGGCAGCACACCTGACATGACCGAAGTTACTGACTGGTGTGAAGAGCGCCGTTGAGAATTATGAACCAGATTAAATGAATGTATTAAAGGGGCTGTAGACAACTTTTCAACTTTTCCCACGCTAGCGTTTCAACGTGGTATTATTTTTGCGCCGCTGTCGCAAAGACAAACCAGATTGCTTTCCGTTTCCTCCATGCCTAGCAACCACAAACAACACAAGACGCACATTTGTTTGGACAAATCTCTGCGAAAGAAACGATCAACACTTTGGAAATAATAACGAATATTTAATAAAAAACATAATTTTATTTGGGAACAGGCAAAAGCTACAGTAATGATGTGCATTGCATAGTAATACCATAGTTGGAGTATTGCTTCACACAAACAAGTATCGGCAGCAGCGGTTGGCATTGGGGCGGAGGAGGGAGTAGAAGAAAATATTAGGAGGAAAGTTTATTCATTCATTTAGTCTATAATGGAGACATGAAAGCCTGGCGAGTCGCAACATGAGGTTTATTCAGGTAGTATACTCAATGCAAAAACGTAGCGTAGGCAGATATAAGTAGTGTCATCAGATTGGCTTTACGTCGGTTGTTCCACCATCCGCTATTTCCACTACTAGGGATAGATAATGGGGATAGCTACCGATAGCTACCGGGTAAACAAAAGCGCTATTCCACCTGGTTTGGTTGCACGCACAATGGTTGGTGCGTTTTCTTTGTGCCGTATAGTGAGCCTTAATTTTTCCCAGGAGATCGTACCCGGTGGCAGACAGAGCTAAAAGCAAGGCTTATAGGGAAGCTAAGCGAACAAATCTAAACCCTGATGGTGTCATTATTCTGTAGCCATTACACTGCAATCAACATTTACTTCATATTGATACGTTAAACCAAAAAAGTTGTATACGTTAAATTAATTATTAGATGTTTTGGGAAACTACACGTTGCTTAATGTTGGTTAATTAGGCCTATTAAAAGCATGGTCTCAATATTATGCATATTTCTTAGGGATGCACGATAATTATGATAACAGAAATTATTACATAATTCCAATAAGTCCGATATCATGACGAATAGACCCGATAACATTATAATATAATATTATATATAATGTTGTCAGTGCGGCAGCACCCCGCTCCCACTGGGACACCTGAATGGCCTGCAGTGAATGCTGCGTTCAAGTGACGTTGGCATAAGCAGAAAAACTCTTTCTGCCTCATATCGGAAAATAACTCGTTACTCGGTCATCATTTTGGTAGTTACTGACTTGAATTGATATCCACAGTATTTCTACACATGTTACACATAAACAATAGAAACTTGAACTTAAAAAGGCCGAAAGAACGACTAGCAAGCATGGGAACAGGGAATTTCCGTCATGCTGTGAATGTAGCACAGCATGCTTATGTTTGAAAACAGACAGCATGGCGTCGATTGTGTGGGACTTTTTCAAAGTTTCTGAAGTAGACAGGTTGCTTGTTATTTGTAACAACTGTAGAAAGTAGCACTAGCTTCAATACGTCAAACCTGATAAGTCACCTGAAACATAGAAAGCATATGAGGACGCCCGGGCTGCTAAAAACGCTAGCAACTTAAAGCCAGCCGCAAAGAAGCTACCGGGACTTGCACACATCGGCGTATTTGCATCAGTTCAAGGGGCCTTTATTTTTTTTGAGAGGCTTGCCAATAGTTTTTCATTGGAAAAAATAAATATCTCCATTTAAAGAGTCAAAAGTGTTTTTGGATTTGTTCATAAGTAGTCCTGGGGCTGATTCTCAGAAGGGCCTTAAAAATCACCTTTACTCCACTTGGAGTCAATCATAAGTTTGATGATATTTTCTGTTTATTTGGTCCCTGAGCTTAATATTTCAAGACATTACCCCTCACAAAAAGTGTCCAAAAGACCCCAACTGAGCCATTTAAAAAAACACCCTTCCGCGCAATTTTGCATTGTGGCGATTTTCACCATTTGGCTTCAGAACTTTCAAGTCATGGTGATACAGTTATGATTTGGTTATGAAAGTCACCAGAAACTATTATACATTTATTAAAAAGAAATAATACTGCATTGTGTTGCTTTTTAAACCATATTATTGCAAATATGAGGGAAAAAATGAGTAATTTCCATATTCGAGAAATACTAGCACACTAAAATCTAAAAACATTCATAATTATTTGCTGCATGCTGTCTACTGCTAATGCATATTAAATGCATATTACACATTAATTCAGAAATAAAGAGGTTTTCAGAATACAGGTATGTACGGTACTGCACAGTGTACACAAGTCAAACTGCACTCAAACTGTCCTCACAGTGTAGGCCGCCTGTGGGTGTGCTTTGCTGGGCCAAGTGTGTGACTGTCGGGGGGGTGCTGTCCTCACAGTGTGGGCCGCCTATGGGTGTGCTTTGCTGGGCCAAGTGTGTGACTGTCGGGGGGGGTGCTGTCCTCACATTGTGGGCCGCCTATGGGTGTGCTTTGCTGGGCTAAGTGTGTGACTGTCGGGGGGGGGGGGGGGGGTCGCTGAACTCAGTGTAAGCCGCCTATGGGTGACCTTTGCTGGGGTAATTGTAGGTAGCCCATGTGTGTGTGCATTGCTGTGGGTAAGTGTAGGTAGCCTATGTGTGTGTGTATTGCAGGGGTTGAAACTAAAATTTTGGCTTACCAGACAACTGGCGAGTAGATGACCATTTTTACTAGACAAACAGATTTTGTACCAGACAAAAATAGGGGCGCTGCGCGATTGTTGACGGGAGGGGGGTCGGGGGGGGAGTGAATGAGTGTGTGAATGAGTGTGTCCCCTACGCGATTGTTGAAGCGGGGGGAGCTGCGCGATTGTAGACGGCGGTGGGTGCTGCGCGGTCGGGTCCGCGGCTAGCGGGTCCGTTGCTGGCGTCCGTTGCTGGCGGGTCCGCGGCAATCGCTGAGCGATTGTTGACCGGGGGGGGGGGTGCTACGCGATTGTTGAAGCGGGGGGAGCTGCGCGATTGTAGACGGCGGTGGGTGCTGCGCGGTCGGGTCCGCGGCTAGCGGGTCCGCGGCAATCGCGCCGAATTTTTAGATTACTCGCCAGAGTGGCGAGTGGTCTTCATAAATTACTCGACAAATACAAAAATTACTCGCATTTGGCGAGTAAAACAGCCTTATTTCAACCCCTGTGTGTGCGTGTGTGTGTGTGTGTGTGTGTGCATTGCTGGGGTAATGGTGTGACTGTCGGGGGGGGGGGGGGGGGTGTGTGTGTGTGTGGGGGGGGGGGGGGGGGTGCTGTCCTCAGAGTGGAGGCCGCCTGTGTGTGTGCTTTGCTGGGGTAATGGTGTGACTGTCGGGGGGTGTGTGTGTGTGTGACTGTCGGGGGGGGTGCTGTCCTCAGAGTGTAAGCCGCCTATGGGTGTGCTTTGCTGGGCCAAGTGTGTGACTGTCGGGGGGGGTGCTGTCCTCACAGTGTGGGCCGCCTATGGGTGTGCTTTGCTGGGCCAAGTGTGTGACTGTCGGGGGGGTCGCTGAACTCGGAGTGTAAGCCGCCTATGGGCGACCTTTGCTGGGGTAATTGTAGGTAGCCCATGTGTGTGTGCATTGCTGGGGGTAAGTGTAGGTAGCCTATGTGTGTGTGTGTATTGCTGGGGGGTAAGTGTAGGTAGCCTATGTGTGTGTGTGTATTGCTGGGGGGTAAGTGTAGGTAGCCTATGTTAGGGCTGGGCGATATGGAAAAAAACATATATCACGATATGGATTATTTTATATCACGATAGCGATATATATCACGATATGCCCTCTTGCTCTACTGGATAGGGGTGTACTTAAAAGTGTGACTGTGATCCATCACAACCTGTACCACAATTACGCAGATTTCAGTTCTCTTTATTTTCAGCATCACAAGAGAAACATGTTCATTCAATTGCTGCACAAATTAAAAACATGGAACACAGCAGAACACACTATGACACACAGTATAATTTACTCTGAAGGGAAAAAAGTGAAGGCTACTGCACCTGTGTGTGTGTGTGTGTGTGTGTGTGTGTGTGAACACAACACACACAGGTGCAGTAGCCTTCACTTTTTTCCCCTCAGAATAAATTATACTGTGTATAGTGCACACACACAACAAGTGCAGTAGCCTTCACTTTGGTTTTCCTTCAGAATAAATTATACTGTGTGTAGAGGTAGTACAGTAACCATCATATGGCAATTAATACATTCACTTCACTTAAGTGCACACGCTTCAGGTTTGAGACGAGAATTAACAAATAAACAAAAAATAAAAGTGCATCTTTTTTTTAAATCTTAACTCTGCAACATTGTAGTGCAACATGTACAGAGGTTGGACAAAATAACTGAAACACCCGTCATTTTAGTGTGGGAAGTTTCATGGCTCAAATGGACCAGCCTGTTGTCCAATCTTCATTAATTGCACATTGCACCAGTAAGGTGCTCACATTTTGAGCAAAACTGTGCTCTTGCACTGCTAATTGAACCTTCAAATTTCACTTTTCTGGTGCAATGTGCAATTAATGAAGATTGGCCAACAGGCTGGTCCTCTTGAGCCATGAAACTTCCCACACTAAAATGACAGGTGTCTCAGTTATTTTGTCCAACCCCTGTCCTGTATAAAAATTGTAAACATCAGGACAGGTTTGAACAGAACTCTGTTTAAAGCATTAGGCCTAATTGAACAAATGTGCAAACATAAAGCACAAACAGTACAACACAAACAAACAATTTAAAGAGGTAGAAACATCTGTCAACATTACAGGTTTAGTGCAAGGAACACCAGTTGGTCTACGGTGTTTGGTTTCAGACAAGACCTCTTGCAAGTTATAATATTTCCACTTGCACTGAATGCCCTTTCCGACGAAGAGCTAGTGGCTGGAATGCATAAATACTTGTTGGCGAGCCTAGCCACAGATGGGAAAGTGACCTCGTGCTGCTTCCACCACTCCAGTGGGTCTGCCTCTGAAGCAGGCCCAGGTGCCTGGAGGTACATGGCGACCTCCAGTTCGATGCTTTCTCTGTTGCGCAGGCGGGTGTGGGCGCTGGCTGGAACTGCCTTCTTAAAGTAGCTGGCCAAGGTCTTTTTCTTTGTGGGAGGGTCATCTTCAGCAGCTTGGGAGCCTACTGCTCTTTGATCACTTGCTGGTGGCGCCGCGGCTCCCTCCACCATACCCAGCAGCTCTGTGACAGCTCGGTTCTTCATGTACTCCGCACGGTTTTCCCTCATGTAAGTTGTCTTGAACCTGGGGTCCACCAGTGTTGCCATGTCGAGGATGTTGTTTGTGGCTGCATCATCGTACTTCTCATTGAGGTATTTGAGCACACCTCCTTTGACTGCTTTGGTGAGCTCCGTTTCCCCTTCTTTTGGGCTGAGGATTTGATCATTGAACAAATGCAGCACCGGCTTGAGAAAGGATACGCTCACATATTTCTCCCCCGACAATGCATCGGTAAATTCAAACAGAGGGCCCAGGGCTTTGTTCAGCGAGTCTAGGATTGACACATCTTGCCAGCTCGGAACCAGATGTCTTGCCTAAGTAAAATAAAAAAATATTGGACACTTTAATAAAGTGAATCTAGGCTGCAAATCTAATCAGCAGCCACAATGAGAACAATCAATGAGCACATCAGTAAACCGTATATAATCAGGTTTTTTGAGAAATCGGTTTATTTAAGTTCTCATATAAATGGAATAAAAAGTTTATAACAATCGGTTTATGTCAGTAATCGGTTTATGAGAAGTCCAATTATAACAGGTACGTTTTTGGCTAATAAACTGATTTCTCAAGACATATCAGGTTATTGACATTATAGAATAGTAAGTAGCCAATCACAAGCTTTGAATTCCAGTTTGGTGTCACAAACTTGGGTGTAACACATGCAACCAACAGACTGCATGTAAATGACAATAAACAGTTTATTCTAATAATCTGTATATTCCAATAACCCAATTATTGCGGTAATGTAAACGGGCTCAATCTGTAATGTCCAGTGGCCACATCTCACCTTCTTATCTGCAAGGAGGACCTGTGAAAGGGCTTTCTCCTGCTCCAAGAACCGTGCAACCATCTGCTGGCGGGACCCCCACCTGGTGGGTGTTTCCGTGATTAACTGGTGGTGAGGCAAGCCCATTGCTGCTTGGGCTTTGGCCAGTTCCCTTCTCCTCTTCCAAGAGTTGGAGAAGGCACTCACCACTCTCTTGCAGACACCCACTGCTCTCTCCACAGCCTGCCTTGTGGATGTTGGGGTGAGGTTTTTTAGAGAATTCTCTGTTGAAATCAAAAGAAAAAGTGATGTAATAACATATTTGACAGCATATTTTTTTCTATAATCATGGATCACTTAAATGAGTTATGGATTGTTTTAAAAATTAGATAGTAAGGGTATTACGATATGAATTTAAATTAATTTATTTAAATGTATAAATGTATTGTAATATAAATATATAATATAACTATTACAATTTTTGTATTTTTGTTGCTATCCCTTTAATATTACTCTAACTCTAAGCCAGGGCTGGGGAACCTTTTTCATTCGAGGGGCCACTACAAATTTCTCCAATGGCCGTAAAAGTCCTTCGAGGGCTGTACTATGAACACAAACCAGGATTGCAGCCACCTTTAAAATAGACCCCACCTTCTCTAGGTCCCATGAATATAACTTAATTGTATTGCAAATGTAATTTCTAAGATTCCTTTACAAAATATGTCCATTTTAATGTTATGCAGCTTCACATGAAATATATGTCAGGGGCCGGAGAAAACATCCTCAAGGCCCGTATATGACCCTCGAGACATAGGTTCCCCACCCCTAAGCCATTTTAAAGATTGTTTTACACTTACCGATGGCTAGCTGTAGACGGTGACCAAAGCACTGCAATCGTTCCCACTCATTCAGGTCCATGGCACAGATGTTATTTGATGCATTGTCTGTGGTGACACAGACAAGATTGCCTTCTTCCAGTCCCCATGACTCCAAGGCATCTCTCAGACCTAGACAGACAGACAGATAGAATAAGTAAGAATCACTACAATTGACATAAGACAGCCATAAACACAGATATGCTGTTTTACAATATCTATGAATGATATCTATAAATAATTATGGACCCCTGGCAGTCACGTGACTAGAATTACATGACGAGACGGAAACCTACAGACATTAGTTCCTAAGTGTATGGAGAGAACTCTAATAGGAAATTCGGAATAACATACTTGTGCTGTACAATCACACAGTTCATTGGTGTAAGCATATTAGTAAAAACAATAATAGTAAAACTTGCGAAAGCATAAAAGTGCATAGCAATGTCAGGCTCATACCTTGGGCGAGTATCACTCCCGTATGGTCGTCAGGAAAGTACACGGTCTGTAGACAGCGGCCGCGGAGGGTCCAGTCCTTGATGAAGTGGATCGTTAAACTCATATAGGGCTGTGTTGCTCTGCTCATCCACATGTCCGTCGTCAAGGCATAATTCGTTGCACTGCATACCTCTCTCTCCACTTCTGCCCGACAACTAGCATACAAGTGAGGCAACTCCACTTTGCTAAAGTGCTTCCGACTGGGCATCACGTACCTCGGATCGAGTGTGTGGATGAGGTCCCGAAAGCTGTCTTTCTCGACAACATAAACGGGAGCCATGCCTTTACAGATGTAGCGTGAAATGGCACCTGTGATCTGCTTGTGTCGCTGAGACGTCTTTTCATATTGCGTGCCTTGGGCGAATGCTTGCTTTAGCTTCGGCTGGCTGTATTTCTTTCCAGAGCCTCCTGCAGTTCCATCCCTTGTTTGTTTTGATCGGAGTAGTTGGAGTTTTCCGTGTTCTTCTTCGTGATTTTTCTTCAGGTGGTAAAAGAGGTTGGAAGTATTCGCATCAGGCGCAGGAACGACTTTATCGCACAGTTTACATATCGGCTGCGTTTGTTCTGTATCAGAGGGCTTAAATCCGAAATGAAGCCAAACCACTGAGCTGCCCCCCCTTTTCGGCAAAAGCGGTGTTTGTTGTGTCTGTCCAACCGTTTCGGATTGTATAACAGCGGCTGTGGTAACAGTTACACCTTCCTGCAGCGCGTCCATCATTCTTTTATTTTTTAAACCAGAATTAAATTTCGCGAGCTCTCACCGTCAATCATGTCGCGAACGTATGATGCAAAGCAGCGTAACGTAAAGCGGTGTCGTGTCGCAAAACCACGTTCTCTAAAAAATATCTTAATATTCTTTTTTTACAGTTCAATAAACTTAGAGTTTGCATAGTAAGAAAAGCAAAATGTTATATTAGGATGTGAAATTATATTAAAATGTATATTAGCTGTAATAATGAAAAAAAAAGTTCATCACGATAGAAAATATAGAGGAGAAAGGTCACGATAGACGCGTTTCTATCGTCCTCACGATATATATCGTCATATCGCCCAGCCCTAGTCCCGTCCCGGCCTATGCTCCACTGTGAAGGAGTACGGCTGGAGGGACAGGAACCACCTCGTGACCCGGGCGTTAGTGTCCTTGGCGGTGGCCATCCATTTCAGCGGGGCGTGGTCCGTCACCAGGGTGAACTGGTGTCCTAGGAGGTAATAAGTTAGTTTATTGATGGCCCACTTGATGGCCAATGCCTCTTTTTCTAGTGTGCTATAGTTTTTCTCATGGGGGAGGAGTTTCCGGCTGATGTAGGTCACCGGATGCTCCTCCCCGTTCCGGCTCTGGGATAGGACCCCTCCTAGTCCCACGTCCGAAGCGTCTGTATGGAGGGTAAAAGGGAGGTTAAAATCAGGCGTTACGAGTAACGGCTCATCACATAGGGCCCCCCGTAAGACCTCGAAAGCCCCGCTCGCTGCCTCTGTCCAACCTACCCTATCCGGGAGGGCCTTCCGGGTGAGATCGTTCAAGGGGCTGGCTAGCGTGGCATACCCTGGGATAAACCGTTGGTAATATCCCACCAGCCCCAAGAACGACCTCACCTGTTTTTTGGTCTGCGGTTGAGGCCACTCCCGGATAGCGGCCACTTTGTCCTCCTGGGGCTGCACGTTCCCCCTCCCCACCCGGTACCCCAGATATGCCGTCTCGACCTTCCCCAACCTGCATTTCGCCGGGTTGGCGGTGAGTCCAGCTGCTCGTAGTCCGTTGAGCACTGCTCTTAAGTGACCTACGTGGTCGTCCCAGCTCTTGCTGTGGACTATAATGTCGTCGATGTAGGCTGCTGCGTAGCCGCAGTGCGGCCTTAGGACCCGGTCCATCATCCTCTGGAAAGTAGCGGGGGCCCCGTGGACACCGAAGGGCAGGACGGTGTACTGGAACAGGCCCCCTGGTGTCGCAAAGGCCGTCTTCTCCCGGGAGGACGGGGTCAGGGGGACCTGCCAGTACCCCTTGGTCAGGTCTAGCGTGGACAGGTACCGAGCCGGCCCCAGCCGCTCGATCAGTTCCTCCACTCTAGGCATGGGGTAAGAGTCAAAGTCAGACACTGCATTTAGACGGCGAAAGTCGTTGCAGAACCGAAGTGTCCCGTCCGGTTTGGGTACCAGCACGACCGGGCTGGCCCACGCGCTCCGCGACTCCTCAATCACCCCGAGGTTTAACATACGCTCTACCTCTGACCGGATTGCGTGACGTCGGGACTCGGGTACTCGGTACGGCGGGATTCGGACCGTCACCCCCGGCGGAGTCCGAATCTCGTGGGCTATAACCGAGGTCCGCCCCGGGGTGTCCGAGAACACGTCCCGGTTCTGGAGCACCAGCTCGTTCACCTCCTGTCTCTGGGCGGGGCTAAGGTCGGTCCCCATCGGTACGTTAGGGAGCGGGGGTCGGGCCATCAAGGCCAGCGGCGGTGGCACTGGAGGGTCGCCGCTACCCCTCCATTGTTTTAATATGTTTACGTGGTATAGCTGGGTGGGCTTGCGCCTCCCCGGCTGTCTCACCCGGTAATTTACCGGACCTACGGCCTCCACCACCTCATACGGGCCCTGCCACTTGGCTAGGAATTTGCACTCGCTTGTCGGTACTAGCACTAGGACCTGGTCGCCCGGTTGAAAGGTCCGTACACGCGCCCCCTTATTATATGACCGCGCTTGGGTCTGTTGCGCGCGGGTTAGGTGGTCCCGGACTATGGGCCACACTTTCGCCATTCGGTCCCGGAATAGCTCCACATGTTCGATCGTGGTCCTGTGGGGGGACGGATGACTCTCCCACGCCTCTTTGGCCAGGTCCAAGATTCCACGGGGCCTCCTCCCATAAAGGAGTTCAAAAGGCGAGAACCCCGTGGAAGCTTGGGGCACCTCGCGAATGGCAAAGAGGACGTGAGGGAGGAGCTGGTCCCAATTTTTTCCGTCCTCCGTGATGCATTTTTTCAGCATCTGTTTTATGGTTTTATTGAACCGTTCGACGAGCCCGTCCGTCTGCGGGTGGTATACTGAGGTCCTAAGCTGTGCGACCTGTAGGATTTTTAATCGTTCTTTTATTACCCGCGACATAAAACAGGACCCTTGGTCCGTGAGGATCTCCTTCGGGAGCCCCACTCGGCTGAACAGTAGTGTCAGTTCTCGGGCTACCGCCTTGCTGGTCGCCGCGCGCAGGGGAAGGGCCTCAGGATATCGGGTCGCGTAGTCAAGGATCACTAGCAGGTAACGATGTCCCCGACTAGTCTTGGGCAGGGGGCCCACAATGTCTAATGCGATGCGCTCGAATGGAGTCTCTATGATTGGCATCGGTATCAGCGGGCTTCGCTCCCCTCCCCGTGGCGCTACGCGTTGGCACTCGGCGCACTCCTGGCAGTACCGCTCTACATCCCTCCGAACCCCCGGCCAATAAAACCGGGCCACGACTCTCTCTCTGGTTTTGTCCATGCCCAGATGTGCCCTGAGCAAGTGAGTGTGGGCCATGAACAAAACCTTACTCACGTACGGACGCGGGACTACTAATTGCCGTACCGTCTCCCCCCCCCGCTCGTCGACCCTATATAACAGCCCTCGCTGGGTGCAAAAGTGGGGGTAGGTCACGGGGCCCACCGAGTCCCTCACCTGCCTGTCGTGGGCAACCACCTGTCCCCACGCATGTCGCAGGGCGTCGTCCCGGTGCTGGGCCGTGGCGAACTGGCCCGGCCGGGCCGAGTTCTCCCCCCCAGCCTGGGCGAAGTCCGACAGCTCGGTTAGGGGGGAGCTCTCGGGCTCAGCGGGGCCGTTCCCCCTCTCGGAGGCGGTGACGGTGTCGGACTCGGGCCTGGGTCCGTCTCCCTGTCGTACCGGGTCCCCGGTGGACCGGGCCGGGCTTCCCGGCGCTGATGGCCCCTCTCCTCCGGAGTCGGGCTCGTCCCCCGACTCGGTGGGTCTGGCGGACGCTCGGCGGGTCGCTCCCAGGGCTGGTCCGGGTCCGGCGGTGGTCCCTCGGGTCGTTGGTCGCCATGCCTCTCTCTGCTCCGGTCGTCCGCCTGGCCGCCGCCGCTCTCGTCCTCCTCGGTCCCCCCTCGTTGGGCTCCAGAACCGAGCGAAGATGGGGCAGTCCCGGCCGATTAGGAACGGTACCGGGAGGGTCGGTACTATTCCGGCCCGTGCTACATATACCCCTTGTGGCGTGCGCACCACCACGTGGCAGGTCTCGTAGGACCGTGTGTCCCCGTGGACACAGGAAACCTGCATCTGGGTCCCCGGTCTCCCCCCGGCTATGTCGGCCCTCACCAAGGTCACGGCACTCCCTGTGTCCAACAGGGCATGAGTGTCCACGTGCATCACCTTGATGGGGACGGTGGGGGAGTCCTTGGCCCCTTGGGCCCAACAGGTGGCCAGCATACAGGCGGGGTGGTCTGCCGGCCATGTACCCGCCGAGGGCATGGGGACGTCCTGCCGGTCCGGACAGTCACGGGCTAGGTGTCCCCGTTGTCCGCAGTGGTAGCAGGACCTGCGTTCGGGTTCCCCTTGGTCTCGGGGCGTGGGGAACGGTCCGGTCCTCGGCAGCGGGGTCGGCGTCCCTCTCCGGATGGGCCGGGGAGTGGGTCTCGGGTCCGCCGCCAGCCGTCGCGCCACCTGCCAGTTCTCCAGCTGGCGGACGAGGTCGTCCACGGTCTCGGGGTACTGGTGGGCCAGGATCCTCCGGGCGTCGGGGGGCAGCTGCCTCACGGTGTTGTCCACGACGACCCGGTCCACGGGGCTGGGTCCCTCTCCCTCGGCCAACCATCTCCGGGCTAGCCGACACTGACGGGCTACCTGGGTCCGGACGGGTTCTTGGACGTCGAACGTCCACTCCCGGAACTTGAGGGCCTTTACCGCCAGGCTATGGCCATAGTACGCCAATATGGTGGCTTTGAGGGCGGGATATCGTCCCGCGTCCCCGGGGCTGAGGTCCTGGCTCGCTTGCTGGGCGGGTCCCGTCAAGAACGGTGTCACTATATAGGCCCACTGGGCCTCGGGCCACCTCTCCTGGGTCGCCACCCGCTCAAAAGTCTCGAGGTATGCCTCTACCTCATCGTCGGGACCCAGCTTAGTGAGCCGACTCGTGGGGGCGGTGGTTGGTGGGGCCTGGGTGGCCTGCTGGGTCAGGCGGAGTACCGCCTCGGTCAGCAGGTCCAAACGGTGGTCCGACTCCCTGGGGCCTGCGGTCGCTCCGGGGAGTGGTCCCCTCCGTCAGGTGCTACCCTGAGCCGTGCGTGGACCGAGTTGTCCGCATCCTCCACCATATGTGGCAACTCGGGGTGGCAGTGGAGGCTCGAGGTAAACACCAAACAGTACAGAGGGTCCAAAGCCTCAATCGGCGGTTTATTTAGGTTCAAACACGGGGAATGCTCAATATCGGGGGAAGGTGTCCGCCGTGCGGCTCACGTCCTCTCCGTCTGCTCCTCGTCGTCGTCCTGTCTTCCATCCGACTCTCCTCCTCTTCCTGTCGGTCGGTGGTCGCCTTTTATCACCTGGGTGCCTCCGACCCAGGTGTTCCTCATTGCGCCGATTAGGACTCTCGGGAGGCCGGGATTTGTCGCCGGCTATCGGCCAGCGATGGTATATACCTGCCTCCACTCTCCCGAATAGGGGGCGTGGCCGAGTAGGGATGCCACAATGTACACACACCTGAACACACACAGACACACACACACACACACACACATCTACACCTATACACACACGCCTGCGCACACACTCCCGTGCCGTTCGCGGGCCTCCAGGTCACCCTGGGCTTCAGCTCCTCTGCGGGTGTCCCGGAAGCCTTCCTCCAGACCCCGGGTCCCCAGGCCTCCTCCTCCTCCTCCTCCTCCTCCTCCTCCTCCTCCTCCTCCTCCTCCCAGGTCCCAGGAGGGAAGCAGTCCCACATCCCCTACAGCCAGCAGAGGCCCTCGGCTCCCGGGGGTCGGGCTCCCGGGGGTCCGGCTCCCGGGGGTCCGGCTCCCGGGGGTCCGGCTCCCGGGCCGGGGAGCCAGGGCCAGCAGTTCCCCAGCAAGCCGGTCCAGATGGGAAAGAGCCCCCCCCACATCCCTGGCCTACAGCAGGTTTGGCTCTTCTCATCCCCTTTGTCTTGTTGTTGTTGTTGTTGTTGTTGTTGTTGTTCCTAAACACACCTGAACACCCCTACAGACTTTTTATCCAAATGGAAACCTTTTATGTAACTTGATGTTCTCGGCCATTTTGTGGCAAACCAAAGCTGGCGCTCTAAAGCCAGGTGTGACGCAATCTGACATCAGATGTGCAGTGGACAGCAGCGTAACCTGGAGGTTGCAGGTTCAATTCCCACTCGTGCCTTCATTTCATGTTGTTCTTAAGCCTGCAGACCTCTGTCTCACCACCTTGCCGTCTGTCTCCCTCTTGCATCCTCCCCCTTACTCCTCCCTCCCCCCCCCCCCCCCCCTGTGTGTGTGTGTGTGTGTGTGTGTGTGTGTGGGCTTGGTCCTCCTGCCAGAGCTGGTCAAATCTCTGGCTGACTTGGAGGCCACCCTGGACCGGTGGGTTTTGGAAGTGGGTTCTGGACAGCGGAAGTGGCGCTGCTGGCGTTGCCGTGGTAACGAGGAAAAGTGGCGGGAAGGGCCCGGCTGGTGGGTTAGCATAGTTCTGTGTAGCCTGTCTCCACTTTCACACCTGTTGGGATCTGCCCTTAATAAACGTTGATCATGTTCTCCCTTTCAAAGTGTGTGGCATTGTTTCATTTATTATTGGATCAAATATTTACTGTATATATATATATATATATATATATATATATATATATATATATATATATATATATATATATATATATATATATTCTGTGTGTGATGCTGCTTTCTGTAAAAAAGTTACCATGGTAACCATACAAAATGAAACAGGTTTAAAAATATTCATGAGAAATGGGTGAGTGAGAGAGAGAGAGAGAGAGAGAGAGTGTGTGCGTGCGTGCGTGCGTGTGTGTGTACATAAGTTGATGTGGTTTGGTGGTGGTTTGGTTTGCCACCACAGACTCTGTTCATCTATCTCGTCCATCTCACTCATTGAAATGCTGTTGTGTTGTTTTTGTCAGGGAGTATTTCACTGTGGGGCTACGTGGGTGGGTACACACACCGATACAAGGCTGTCACCACCCTGTACAGAAACTGAGTCTTTCTATGGTTTACCATTTACCTCCACTGGACTCAAGTCACATTAGGCTCCTCAGGCTACTTGCTATAATTAAGCAGGCTGTAACAAACACGATTTATTCATCATCGAGGATTAAGGACTCTTCATCCACAGAAGCAAACTGTTATTTTATTCAATCAACAAACTGATTGTATGGCTTGTAAAACATTAATTAAAAATACACTGATAAAAACCTGCTCAGTGCTTCGTGGGATAAGAAGTTCCCAAAGCTGTCCAGGACCAACCAGCCTATTCATTATGTGAGGATAATGTACAGCCAGCCGGTTATTCTTTTATTTATCAATAATGACCGCTTCCCTGTACATCATCCCGCTTATTACACGGCTGCTTACTAAAGAAATAAATGATTTGACACAAGATACAACAAAAAAGATTTTATTAATTTAAAAATGATTTTATTACTTCCGCTGTTATATTCTACGGTTGGAAATAGCGTCCATAGCCGTAGAGTGACGTAATTGACCAATCAGAATCGAGTATCCAATAAAGCCGTGTCATACAATCTGCTAATTATCAATAAGTTATACAACCCTTGCAAACATTAGGCCTACATAAAAACAATTAGGCCGCCGTAGCGTAGGCTACTTGTTGCGTAGTCTATTGCTTTCCACTAAATAGTTATAGTTATAGTTTAACGTGTACGGCTCGTATGATATCTTACGGAAAGGTTATGCACAATTGTTTGTGCATAATCCTACGAATGTCCAACCAATCAGTGCGCCTGCGCACGCCCCTGCAGCGCACAAAACATTACACACGGATTTTATTCTCAGTGGAAAATGCAATATTTCAAGAAAGTCGCGACACAGAGAAATGTGCATTTTATTTTCCTAATCTTCGCTCAGTGAATGTAAAGGATCTTTAGTTTGTTAGTTATTACAAAGATTATGAGATTCACTACGGACACCCGGAAGTATTCTTTTCATTAATAGGGTTAAGGTTAGGGTTAGGGTTACCTGCTGACAGACTAGGTTATAGTTATAGTCTATAGACCTGCTGACAGACTAGGTTATAGTTATAGTCTATAGACCTGCTGACAGACTAGTTATAGTTATAATCTATAGACCTGCTGACAGACTAGGTTATAGTTATAGTCTATAGACCTGCTGACAGACTAGGTTATATCCATCCATCCATCCATCTTCTACCGCTTATCCGGGGTCGGGTCGCGGGGGCAGCAGCCTAAGCAGGGAAGCCCAGACTTCCCTTTCCCCAGCTACTTCGGCCAGCTCTTCCTGGGGGATCCCGAGGCGTTCCCAGGCCAGCCGAGAGACATAGTCTCTCCAGCGCGTCCTGGGTCTTCCCCGGGGTCTCCTACCAGTGGGACGTGCCCTGAACACCTCACCAGGGAGGCGTCCGGGAGGCATCCTAACTAGATGCCCGAGCCACCTCATCTGGCTCCTCTCAACGCGGAGGAGTAGCGGGTCTACTCCGAGCTCCTCCCGGATGACCGAGCTTCTCACCCTATCTCTAAGGGAGAGCCCAGCCACCCTGCGGAGGAAGCTCATTTCGGCCGCTTGTACCCGCGATCTTGTTCTTTCGGTCATTACCCAAAGCTCATGACCATAGGTGAGGGCAGGAACGTAGATTGACTGGTAAATCGAGAGCTTTGCCTTTCGGCTCAGCTCCCTCTTCACCACGACGGATCTGTGCAGAGTCCGCATTACTGCAGACGCCGCACCGATCCGCCTGTCGATCTCCCGCTCCATCCTCCCCCCACTCGTGAACAAGACCCCGACGTACTTGAACTCCTCCACTTGGGGCAGGATCTCATCCCCGACCCGGAGAGTGCACTCCACCCTTTTCCGGTTGAGGACCATGGACTCGGATTTGGAGGTGCTGATTCTCATCCCAGCCGCTTCACACTCGGCTGCGAACCGGCCCAGCGAGAGTTGGAGGTCACGGTCTGATGAAGCCAACAGGACCACATCATCCGCAAAAAGCAGAGACCCAATCCTGAGGTCACCAAACCGGACCCCCTCAACGCCCTGGCTGTGCCTAGAAATCCTGTCCATAAAAATTATGAACAGAATCGGTGACAAAGGGCAGCCCTGGCGGAGTCCAACCCTCACTGAAACAAGTCCGACTTATTACCGGCAATGCGGACCAAGCTCTGACACCGGTCATACAGGGAACGGACAGCCCGTATTAGGGGGTCCGATACCCCGTACTCCCGGAGAACCCCCCACAGGACTCCCCGAGGGACACGGTCGAATGCCTTCTCCAAATCCACAAAGCACATGTGGACTGGTTGGGCAAACTCCCATGCACCCTCAAGGATCCTGCAGAGGGTGTAGAGCTGGTCCACTGTTCCACGGCCTGGACGAAAACCACATTGCTCCTCCTGAATCCGAGGTTCGACTATCCGACGGACCCTCCTCTCCAGCACCCCTGAATAGACCTTACCAGGAAGGCTGAGGAGTGTGATCCCCCTATAGTTGGAACACACCCTCCGGTCCCCCTTCTTAAAAAGAGGGACCACCACCCCAGTCTGCCAATCCAGGGGCACTGCCCCCGATGTCCACGCGATGCTGCAGAGTCGTGTCAACCAAGACAGCCCCACAACATCCAGGGCCTTAAGGAACTCCGGGCGGACCTCATCCACCCCCGGGGCCCTGCCACCGAGGAGCTTCCTGACCACCTCGGCAACCTCAGCCCCAGAGATAGGAGAGCCCACACCCGAGTCCCCAGGCCCTGCTTCCTTACCGGAAGGCGTGTCGGTGGGATTGAGGAGGTCTTCGAAGTATTCCTTCCACCGATCCACAACGTCCCGAGTCGAGGTCAGCAGCGCACCGTCTCCACCATACACAGTGTTGACGATGCACTGCTTCCCCCTCCTGAGACGCCGGATGGTGGTCCAGAACCTCTTCGAAGCCGTCCGGAAGTCGTTCTCCATGGCCTCACCGAACTCCTCCCATGTCCGGGTTTTTGCCTCAGTAACCGCCACAGCTGCGCTCCGCTTGGCCTGCCGGTACCTGCCTGCTGCCTCCGGAGTCCCACAGGCCAAAAAGGTCCTATAGGACTCCTTCTTCAGTTTGACGGCATCCCTCACCGCCGGTGTCCACCAGCGGGTTCGGGAATTGCCGCCACGGCAGGCACCGACCACCTTGCGGCCACAGCTCTGGTCGGCCGCCTTAACAATGGAGGCGTGGAACATGGCCCACTCGGACTCAATGTCCCCCGCCTCCCCCGGTACATGGTCAAAGCTCTCCCGGAGGTGGGAGTTGAAGCTCTCTCTGACAGGAGACTCTGCCAGACGTTCCCAGCAGACCCTCACAATACGTTTGGGTCTGCCAGGTCTGACCGGCATCCTCCCCCACCATCGCAGCCAACTCACCACCAGGTGGTGATCAGTTGACAGCTCCGCCCCTCTCTTCGCCCGAGTGTCCAAGACATGCGGCCGCAAGTCCGATGACACGACTACGAAGTCGATCATCGATCTGCGGCCTAGGGTGTCCTGGTGCCAAGTGCACATATGGACACCCTTATGCTTGAACATGGTGTTCGTTATGGACAATCTGTGACGAGCACAGAAGTCCAATAGCTGAACACCACTCGGGTTCAGATCGGGGGGGCCGTTCCTCCCAATCACACCCCTCCAGGTCTCACTGTCGCTGCCAACGTGGGCGTTGAAGTCCCCCAGCAGAACGAGGGAATCCCCAGAGGGAGCACTTTCCAGCACCCCCTCCAAGGAGTCCAAAAAGGGTGGATACTCTGAACTGCTGTTTGGACCATAGGCACAAACAACAGTCAGGATCCGTCCCCCCACCCGAAGGCGGAGGGAGGCTACCCTCTCGTCTACCGGGGTAAACTCCAACATACAGGCACCAAGCCGGGGGGCAATAAGTATTGCCACCCCTGCCCGGCGCCTCTCACCAGTGGCAACTCCAGAGTGGAAGAGAGTCCAACCCCTCTCGAGAAGACTGGTTCCAGAGCCCTTGCTATGCGTCGAGGTGAGGCCGACTATATCTAGCCAGAACTTCTCAACCTCGCGCACCAGCTCAGGCTCCTTCCCCACCAGAGAGGTGACGTTCCACGTCCCTAGAGCTAGCTTCTGCAGCCGAGGATCGGACCGCCAAGGTCCCCGCCTTCGGCCGCCGCCCAGCTCGCACTGCACCCGACCCCCTAGGTTATAGTTATAGTTATAGTCTATAGACCTGCTGACAGACTAGGTTATAGTTATAGTCTATAGACCTGCTGACAGACTAGGTTATAGTTAGTTATAGTCTATAGACCTGCTGACAGACTAGGTTATAGTTATAGTCTATAGACCTGCTGACAGACTAGGTTATAGTTATAGTCTATAGACCTGCTGACAGACTATGTTATAGTTATAATTATAGTCTATAGACCTGCTGACAGACTATAGTTATAGTCTATAGACCTGCTGACAGACTAGGTTATAGTTATAGTCTATAGACCTGCTGACAGACTAGGTTATAGTTATAGTTATAGTCTATAGACCTGCTGACAGACTAGGTTATAGTTATAGTCTATAGACCTGCTGACAGACTAGGTTATAGTTATAGTCTATAGACCTGCTGACAGACTAGGTTATAGTTATAGTTATAGTCTATAGACCTGTTGACAGACTAGGTTATAGTTATAGTCTATAGACCTGCTGACAGACTAGGTTATAGTTATAGTTATAGTCTATAGACCTGCTGACAGACTAGGTTATAGTTATAGTCTATAGACCTGCTGACAGACTAGGTTATAGTTATAGTCTATAGACCTGCTGACAGACTAGGTTATAGTTATAGTCTATAGACCTGCTGACAGACTAGGTTATAGTTATAGTCTATAGACCTGCTGACAGACTAGGTTATAGTTATAGTTATAGTCTATAGACCTGCTGACAGACTAGGTTATAGTTATAGTCTATAGACCTGCTGACAGACTAGGTTATAGTTATAGTCTATAGACCTGCTGACAGACTAGGTTATAGTTATAGTTATAGTCTATAGACCTGCTGACAGACTAGGTTATAGTTATAGTCCAGGCTGCAATACTGATACCAATAATGTTCTCCCCCAGGAAAAGTCAGGGCCCTATGGAGTTCAGATAGCCTTCTCAATCCCTGTGATGACAGGTAACAGAAGAATGGTTAAACTGGTGAGAAATAAAAAGGGTACTGCCAATTTATTAAGTATAGCATGTCAACCTCGAAATATACCAGTGTCTCCTGCTATCTCCACAAGATTAGCTCTACTCAATATCAGATCACTAGTCATCAAATCACTGTTAGTTAATGACGTCATTATGACCTATGATCTAGATTTTTTACTTCTTAGTGAAACATGGCTGACTGAAGGTAGCTGTTGTGCTATTCTCAATGAGGCAGCACCAACAAATTTCAGTTTTATGAACAAGTGTCGAACTGGTAAGAAAGGCGGGGGAGTTGCTGCCATCTTTAAATCTGTATTTCAGTGCAAGGAAATTACGTTAGGTGATTTTAGCTCTTTTGAATATCTCTGTTTTTTACTAAAAGGTGTTCCAAAAATCATTTTTTTAATCATTTATAGACCTCCAAGATACTCAGGAAAATTCATTGATGAGTTTGCTGAACTGCTGTCAGTTATCTGCATTGATTACAACTTTTTTTATCATAACAGGGGATTTTAACATTCACGTAGACAATAACATGGACACTAATGCCAAAGAACTCTCTGCTCTACTTGACACTTTTGGCAACATGTGAAAGGGCCCACACACACTCGAGGCCACACTCTGGATCTGGTTATCTCTAAAGGTGTTAACATTTCTTCTGTTGATGTTAAGGACTTGGCTCTTTCTGATCATTTCTGTGTGTTCTTTGACTTACAGATCATTCCAAATGTTCAGTTAACCTCTGTGTCTGTTAAGAGAAGGTACATAAATGAGAATACCAGTGCAAAGTTTATGGAGGCTATAGCTATGTCACCAACTGTGAGTGCAGAGTCCGTTGATGAACTCCTAGATAAATTTAACTGGAAAATCTCAAATGTCATGGATGCTGTTGCACCTATTAAAACTAAGACGACCTTGATCAGAAAGAAAACACCATGGAGGAACACTATGATGGTAAAGGCTTTAAAAACAGAATGCAGGAAAGCAGAGTGTAAGTGGAGAAAAACTAAACTCCAAATTCACCATGACCTCTACAAAATAAGTCTTTGTAATTTTAACTATGAGTTACTCAAGGCTAGACAGCGACACTTTTCTGAAATTATTAATAAGAACATCAACAACACTCGCACTCTATTTGCTATGGTTGATAAGCTGACAAACCCCCCTAAACAGATAGTTCCAGAACTCCTTTCCACAGCAAAATGCAATGAATTTGCTTGCTTTTTCAGTGAAAAAATCCAGTCCATAAGGTTAAATATTAACACAAATCAACAAAACAATAAAATAACGCAATCCCTAAGACCTCCCAGGAATAACTCAACTGCGATGTCAGAATTTAATACAGTTGACCAAAAAGCCATAGAGGAAACAGTTCAGCATCTAAAACCATCAACATGCTGTCTTGACACAATGCCATCAGACTTTTTTAAAAGTATTGTGAACTCTGTCCAAATAGATTTGCGACAAATACTAAATAGCTCACTTCAATCGGGCACGTTTCCTAAATCCCTAAAAGTAGCTGCCATTAAGCCACTCTTAAAAAAGAGATCGCTGGATGCTTCCATGTTAACCAACTACAGACCTATCTCAAATCTTCCTTTTATAGCCAAGATCGTTGAGAAAGTGGTTTTTAATCAACTCAGCAATTTCTTGACTTCCAGTAGCCTCTTTGACAAATTTCAATCAGGCTTCCGACCTCACCACAGTACAGAAACAGCTCTTATTAGAGTGTTAAATGATATTAGGTTAAACACTGACTCAGGCAAGGTGTCAGTTCTGGTCCTGTTGGATCTCAGTGCTGCATTTGACACTGTGGATCACAGTATATTGTTGAACAGGTTGGAAACTTGGGCAGGACTCAGCGGAACAGTCCTAGAATGGTTCAGGTCCTACTTGGAAGAGCAGAGTTATTTTGTGACCATTGGAAGTTATGAATCCAATCGAATGGCTATGACATGTGGAGTTCCTCAGGGGTCAGTTCTTGGACCCCTTCTGTTCAGTCTATATATGCTGCCTTTGGGTCAAGTTCTGCAGAACTTTAATGTAGACTATCACAGTTATGCAGATGACACGCAGATATACATAGCACTGTCCTCAGATGACTACAGTCCAATACAGTCATTGTGTCACTGTTTAGTAGTGATGGCTCGTTCGCGAACGAATCAGTTCGAACAAACGACTCTTTAAAGTGAACGAACTGACCTCGTTCGCCGCTATCGTTCGACTCGTTCGTCGTCGTTCGTCTCGTTCTCTGAGTCTCTGACGCGCTGCTGATTCGCGGCGCTGATTCGCGAGTCGCGAGTCGTTCCCTGACTGTGATTGACTCGAGGACTGAGACGTCACGACTCACGAGAGCCAGCCAATCGTATTTAAATATCAGTGAAATGGTAAATGCATGCTGTCTTTGTATTTTCTGTGTCATGCCAGATTAATAATATATTTGAATGTCTCGTCAATCTGTCTCGTTCTTTCATGCTTCCTTCTCACGCACGCAACCTGGCCGGGACCCCCACCTTGGTGGATCTTGGTCTTGAGTGAGGGTGGCCAATGGCCATCTTCACAATAGTAAATAAAATATGCCCAGTATAAACACAACTGTACATCATTAACTTTAAAACTCATCATTGCTAAATCAAGTCTATTATCTTGCTGATATATTAAACATCCAATAATCTACTACGCCCCCCCCCCGGCATCCCGCTGCGTTTGGTTTGTCTAACTTTTCCTTGAATTGGGGGAATGGGGCATTTTGATCCTGACATGTCATTATGCATACATTAAATAAATCTGTTGAACTCAAATTAAATACATATGTTAACATATTCAACCAGACACAATGTTGTATTTGCTATTATTCACACATTTATTAACACCATCAACCACCCTCCCCCAGCTGGTTTGTCGGAGTTGAACTGTAACTTGATCTCTGAATGGTAACTTAACTGCATTCGTGATTCGTTTGAATGTTGTGAACGACCGACTCGGCTGGCATTCGCGAACGGCGAATGAGAACGAGGGGCGGAGGGAGGAGCTGAGTCTGAACGACTGAACGACTGAACAAGTGAATGATTCACCGCTACCGGAAACACGACTGAACGAACGAACGAACGACTCTTTATGGCGAACTGAACGACGCGAACTGATTCGCGCAAACAAATCATGAAATCCATCACTACTGTTTAGAGCAAGTAACAAATTGGATGAACCAAAATTTCCTTCAATTAAATCAGGACAAAACTGAGGTAATTGTTTTTGGCAATAAAGAGAAGAGGATTGCCGTCAGTAAACATCTCGAGTCACTCTCTCTAAAAACTAGGGACCAAGTCAGAAACCTTGGCGTGCTGATAGACTCAGATTTGACCTTCAGCAGTCATATCAAATCCATCACCAAAACAGCCTTCTATCAGCTTAAGAACATATCCAGAGTGAAGGGTTTTATGTCTCAAACAGACCAGGAGAAGTTGATTCATGCTTTTATCTCCAGTAGACTCGACTACTGTAACGGCCTTCTGACTGGACTCCCACAAAAAAGCATTAAACAGCTGCAGCTCATTCAGAATGCAGCAGCTCGAGTTTTAACCAGAACAAAGAGATCAGAGCACATTACTCCTAAAGTCTTTACACTGGCTCCCAGTCAGCTATAGAATAGACTTTAAAGTTCTGCTACTGGTCTACAAATCACTGAATGGTTTAGGTCCAGAATACATGAATGACATCTTAGTAGAATACAAACCCAGTAGGGCTCTGAGATCTACTGACTTAGGTCAGATATTGAAGCCCAGAGTTCAAACTAAACATGGTGAAGCAGCTTTTAGCTGTTATGCTGCACAAAACTGGAACAAAGTACCAGCTGAACTGAAATCAGCCCCAGCTGTGAGCATTTTTAAATCCAGGTTAAAAACACTTCTCTTCTCTTGTGCTTATGATTGAGCTTGTTCAAAGCACTTTAAATTGTAAATTTTAACTGCACTATGTCCTTTTAAATTATGATTTTATGCTGCTCTTATAGTATTTTATGTCTTTCTATTCTTCTGTAGTTGTTTTTTATTTATTTATTTTTAAATTTGTATTTAAATTCTTATTGTTTTATGTAAAGCGCATTGAGTTGCCATTGTGTATGAAATGCGCTATATAAATAAAGCTGCCTTGCCTTGCCTATAGACCTGCTGACAGCCTAGGTTATAGTTATAGTTATAGTCTATATAGACCTGCTGACAGACTAGGTTATAGTTATAGTTATA
Organism: Merluccius polli; assembly: GCA_030340625.1. Taxonomy (NCBI): domain Eukaryota; kingdom Metazoa; phylum Chordata; class Actinopteri; order Gadiformes; family Merlucciidae; genus Merluccius; species Merluccius polli. The sequence goes on from JAOPHQ010003981.1 coordinate 480,942, forward strand.
GCCTATAGACCTGCTGACAGACTAGGTTATAGTTATAGTTATAGTCTATAGACCTGCTTATAGTATAGTTTTTTTTTCTTATTTATAGTATAGTTATAGGTATAGCTATACTATAGTTATAGTTAGTTATAGTTATAGTGCTGCCGACAGACTATGTTATAGTATAGTTATAGTATATATATAGTATAGTTATATTACAGTATAGTTATAGTATAGTTATAGTATAAATATAGTATAGTTATATTACAGTATAGTTATAGTATCGGTATAGTTATAGTGTTGATGTAGTTATAGTATATATTGAAGAGGTTCATTCAGCCTACTGATGTATTTTGTATACTGCTTCTCTGTAAAGGCCAACCCGTGCAACAAGAATGAAAGCAACTCAGGAAAATCTGAAATCTGCCATTTCAGACCTCTGAGGGAAAACCACCTAATGAACTGGGATGTCATCAGAACGGAAAGCAACAAACTCCATCGGTGGATCAAAGAGGCGGTTGAAATCAGGAAGCGGGCCCCAAAGACTGTCAACCAGGATGAAGGAGCCTACCAACTACCCCACACCTGGGACACAGTCCTGCAGGCCCCCCCCCCCCACTCCATATAACACATCACAGACGACGTCACACCAACATCACGTGACACCTCTGATGAAGGCTACAGAGGCAGTAGCCGAAACTTGTCAGGTAGAGAACATTAACTTTATTGGCCTTTATAGAGAAGCAGTACAACAAAAATAAAAATATATAGTTATAGTATAGTTATAGTATATTTATAGTATAGGTATAGTATAATATAGTTATAGTATAGGTATAGTATAGTTATAGTATAGTTATAGTATAGGTATAGTAATAGTATAGATATACTACAGTTATAGTATAGTTATAGTATAGTTATAGTATAATATAGTTATAGTATAGTATAGTTATAGATATAATATAGTTACATTATAGTTATAGTATAATATAGTTGTAGTATAGGTATAGTATAGTTATAGTATAGATATTATATAGTTATAGTATAGTTATAGTACAGATATAGTATAGTTATAGTATAGTTACAGTATACTATAGTTATAGTATAGTTATAGTATAGTTACAGTATAATATAGTTATAGTATAGTTAAAGTATAATATAGTTATAGTATAATTACAGTATAATATAGTTATAGTATACTATAGTTATACTATAACTATAGTATAGTTATAGTATATGTATAGTATAGTTATAGTATAGTTATAGTATAATATAGGTGTAGTATAGTTATAGTATAGTTACAGTATAATATAGTTATGGTATAGTTACTGTATACTATAGTTATAGTATAGTTATAGTACAGTTATAGTTATAGTATAGTTACAGTATAATTATAGTATCGATGTAGTTATAGTATATGTATAGTATAGTTATAGTATAGATATAGTATAGTTATAGTATAGTGCTGACACACTTTACTTTCACTTTTGCTTCCTCTCTGTGGTTTGGAGTTGAGCTGAGCTCTGCTGCTCTCCGTTTATTTGTCTCTTTACAAATCTCCACAACGCAGCTGGGATCCGCTTGTATAGTTTGAGAGTTAGACGATAGTTTGAATGATATAAACTTAATCTGATAGGGATAGTTGATAGAGATCATTGCATGTTGGCTTGGGATATGAGAGGATATATAAATGTTGTATAGGCTTGTAAATAATAAAGGGACGTTATGTTCTGCATTGGCCTTCTGATTTTACATTAAATTAACTTAAATGGCAAATATACATTTTAGGTCGGTCTAAATGAACGGCTGTTCAACTGCTAAGTGGCGTATGTGCGGTTAATCTCGTGGAAGTTGTTGTAGAGAGATAAGTGTATTTTATCATCTTGATCAACTTTAAATGATTGGACTGCTACTCGTTTATAGGCTAAATATCTAAATGTCTAAATATGTAAATATGTAAATGTCTTACAACGGTGTTGCTCCAGGGACAGCATGGAGGTCCAGGTCTCCCCACAGCAGGGCAGCCCTGGGGATGTGGCGCTAGTTTTTGTGCTGGGATGTCTCACTGTGGGCTGATATTCGGTAAAGGAATCTCTGTCACCATTCATTTTAAGGGTAAGTCATGTTCTGTTAATGAGCAACCTTCTCAAATAACTTCAGAATAGTTTCATTTATTACTTTAATCCATTTTGACATTTTATTCAAAAATATGGAAAAATTTAAAAAATATTTTTTGAAGAAACTCGCTTCATTTGGTACTATAGCGCTATACTGCGGCGGTTTATTGATTGGTATTTCTTCCTTTCCCTCCATAAGATGCTACTCCTCATGTCGCCCCCACGCTGTCTCTCCTCCGCCCTAAGGGCGACACGGGCGGCCCGCAGGTCTGCCTGGCGGCCGGCTTCTACCCCGAGGAGGTCTCGGACCACGTGCTCCTGGTCCAGAAGGGGGGGGTCCAACGGTCAACAGTCATATCCACCAAAACCAAATCATACTTTTTTGCTGCTTTTTCCCAAGGAGGAGGCATCGAGTATTGTCAGATGAAAGGTAAGATGTCAGCAAATGTCTCTGTAAGTTGAAATAGGCCTTCTTAAAATAGGCTACTTTAAAAATATACTTAAAAATTAGTGGTGGGCATAGATTAATTTGTTTAATCTAGACTAATCTCACTGTAATCTTGGAATTAATCTAGATTAATCTAGATTAAAATGGCTCATTTGAATTCTGTCGAAGGCATTCATAATATGTGTGTGCTAATGTGTGTGCCTAAATAATGACTAAAAGTCTGCGCGATCGTAACCCACCCCGGACCTATGACCGAGGTCGGTGGGTGGTCGCCGGGCAGAGGACGCAGCCGTTCCGCAGCGCTTACCTTCCTTGGTGGAAATCCGGTATAGACCCAGCTCCTAACCCAACTTTGACAATAGATTAACGGCAATAATTTTTTTATTACACGATAAGAGTCTTGTGTTATCGCAGCACGTTAACGCCGATAATAGCCCACCACTATTAAAAATACATATTTTTAAAACAAACTTTGCATACTTTTTGGTAGGGCTTCATGGTTAAAGTAGTTTTATTTCTTCACTCAAGGATTTGTCTGCAATTGTCGAATGTTAAAGTTAAATTGAGAATTGTATTACGATTGAAAGTTGTTTGTACCACGTGGAACGCAGTTATATAATATTATAAACCCATGAAGCTCACGTTCGTTTTATTTGGCACATTTAAATTAGAAGGCTTATCTAATTACAAATGTGGTGCGTGCATGTGTGTGTGTGTGTTTCCAAAATGTCCTAAATTACATGTCTTCAACCATTTTGTCAGTCACTTTTAATCCAAGTAGTTGACGGTTTGTTTGTGTTTTTTGTTCATCATTTTCTTGAGACAACTAAATCTAGTTTTAAATGTAGTCGTGTATCGGCTGCCTGGTTAACAGAAGTCTGGACTGACCAGTGCACTGTCTAACTCTGCTTTAATTATGTGCTCACGGGTTAACTAATGTAGAATTAGATTGTCAGTACTGTATGGTGTTGTATTATTTATTAATCAATACAATTCCTGCTATTCATTACTTGTAGCTTCCAATCGTTCAATCCCAACTCCTGAAAATGGCCGTGACGGTCCAGACAATACCCAGCTGAGGCTGAGCTCCTGCCACCTGCTGATAGACGGCCTGCGACTCGTCTTGACCAAAACCCTCGTTCTCAACATGCTGCTGGTGGTCCGAGGTCTGCTGGTCTAGAAGACCACCGCAAGGCACACATGGACTCAAGGCTAAGAAGATGTTCAGAATGCCTTCATAGAAGTGGTCAGGGGGGTATTAAGGATGCAGGCGTACTGTTGTTGTGTAGTGGACCTTTAGTCGCTTCTAAAGGGTCTAAATATGGACAGAAAGATAGATAAGGCTGCTTAGTTATACACAACTAAATGGTAACGTTTAAGGTTACATCCTTTGGTCTTAATAAATAGATCATAAACAAATTATTATTTGAATGTAATCTACAAATTTGAGAATTTGAAGGGAAAGATTAGTATTTAGTAAAAAATCTATTTAAAATGTCTACTATGCCCCAAATACTTACTAATAATACTTATTATACTTACTAATAATACTTATTACAGCCCTTGATTGTATACTGTATACTGTTGTGCTAAACACAGAGCAGCCTAAATGTCTCTGCTATAATTAGCTGTTCTGAAGAAAAATGTAAAGCCTAACTGTCATGAACGCAGTCCAAACATTTGAAATAAAGGTTTCATTGTTCAGCTCAACCAGCAGCACCTGTCAGTCTGTCGCTGGGACCGGTTGGTACTTGATGCTATCGGGGAAATGTGAACAGCTGGTGAACGAGCTGAAGAGATGTTGGGACGTTTCAGACACCACAACTATATGTGTTATCAGGCTCTTCCACTGGGTTCCTTAGTTTGTAGTCATTTGGTCAAACTGGGAGCACTTTAGCATAACTGCAATGTTCAAGCATCGATATTCACCCTGTTAACGACAATATTTCATGAATAATACAAATGTGAGCCTATTGGTACGATGGGGCCCTATCATTTTAGTTGGTATGGCTTTGGTCAAATTCAAACTATTGACACACATGTAAAGCTGGGGCCTGTCTGTCTTCTCTTGTTATCTGGGCCTCATATGAGTCAGTAGTGCTGCTTGTTATTAGTGAGGAAAACCACAGTTTAACTGAAACCATGGCAACAGAGGAAACCCAACACGCTGATTACCATCTCATTCTCTGACTGTGTTTCTGAACGTCTGCCCAACATGCATTGAAACAAGTCTGTCACTTACAACTATGTCTGCTCACTGTATGGAAACAGATAAGTTTATTGAAGGTGACGGTGTTTTTTTGAAGCCCTGTGTAGTTCTGCGTAACACCCACCTCCCATCCACCTCTACGGTGTAATGCTGTGTTGGCCGACTTGTGTTTTTCACTTGCATAGAAGAAGAACATGGCGTTGCTTCAGATGTAGTCTGGCAAGCCTCTCCCTTTCCCTCAAGGCATCGACAACACAGCAGACACAGGTTAGGCTCTCTCCCTGTCAATACAAACAATTCAACCAAAAAAAGTTGCTGTGTTAAAAAAAAAAAGAACTTGGGCGAAAAACATTCTGGTCCCGCTTCGGATGCCAAGATGCCATCAAGCAGATCTCTGGTCGTAATCAGTCCTTCACTGACCAATCAGTGTTCATTAGCAGAATGCTAGCGTGTTATGGGCAACAACAACTCGTCCTGTAAGAAATCGAAAGGACATAAGTACTTGTTCATTCAACTTTCGATCTATAACCCATGTTGAACTTGTAAAAACTACAATCAAATTTGAGATTTCTCAATGAGAATCAGGTGAAAGAGACAAATTTAGCCGTCTAGCTCCATCTGCTCCCATTCATTCTGCACTCATGGGCGATCGCCCCCAGTGGAGCTCTGGTGGAACTGCAACTGCAACCACTACAATGGGACTTAATAGGGAGTGGACAGGCTCTCCGTAGACAGGCTCTGGTCTGACCTATAGTCTACCCGATTAACCATATATATATATTTTTTTAAACCATCTTGACAGCACATTGTGGTATTTCATGTTTTCTGTTGAACTGATATCGGGAAAGAATTAAAATTTTATTTTTATTTGGCAAATTTAAAAACAATATTTTGAGAAAATATTTCTGCAAATGCAGTTAAGTTCACGTTCAAAATAGGCCTACCGCCTACGTTATGTAGCCTAAGTGTAAGGTTTATCTACACAAGAATCAACAGTTTTCATGTTTTCACACTGTTGTGTGGTAATTTTTCTGAATAAAATGTCTCTCAAAATTATCCCCCCTCTGTTTTTTCACAAATCGCACCCTGTATATATATATATATATATATATATATATATATATATATATATATATATATATCAGGGGTCGCGTTAACCGACCATCATTGACCGTTTTTTTTAAACGGTGACGGAAAAATCTGAGGGCCGTCCGTCATTTTGACAGATTGCATTTCACACCCTGACCACTTGGTGGCGATGAGCATATTAATTGGCTCTTGTAGAAGAAGAGAAGTAGAAAAAAAGAAAGAAACAACAAACCCACTTGAAACATTTGATCACGCGCAAGCGGGCACGCGAGGAACCTAGAAGCTAGGGTTGGGCGATGGCCCTTAAATTGGCAATTAATAATCGTATTTACCGTATAACTGCACATAACTTTATTTAAAAGCAATCAAATGGAAAACATGTGTTTGTATTCTGGTGTCCGGTGCGTGTGGATGTGCGGCTCCTCCGGCGGAGCGCTTCATGTTAATAGCGGAGTCCGGGAGGGTTCACCTTCACGGCGTAGTTACGAGGGATGTGCGACTATCGTTTTAAAAAAATACTAAAGTGTTTTTTAAAGTTAGAAAGATATTAGATATTCAACCGATATTCACGCTCCGAATTACAGCGATCAGACACGGGGAACTAAAGCCGCGATCACCGGTATGAGTCCCGTGTGGTGGTCTACCTAGGTGTCTACCTGCCCAGGTGTATTGGTCAGTATTTCTGCAGCGCTGAGTTAAATCAGGGCTTGTTGCGACCACGGATGTATTCGGTTTGCGATGCTCATGCCTTCTTATTTTTATGTTTTACTTTTTGCTCGACTAATGAAAACGTATTCGACTAAGACTGTCGATCAAGCCGACTATTAGGGGGCAGCCCTAGTTAACTTACAGCACTTTATATGGACCATTAGTTATATTTTCAATTTATTTACAGAGCGATCCCTGCAAAGTTTTTAGGTAATAACTATAGAAGAGACTATAGGATTAGTGTGTGTCGGACGAGGGGGGCGTGGCATCACGATGGTGGCTCTCCATCGTGATGTCAGTCAGCCATCACGCTGGACGAGGACATCGTCCATCTGCACGCCGCACAACCCTACTAGAAGCCCCACTATACGCGAATTATCCTCAACATCGCGCCACCTTGAAAACTCGTTCGCTTGGGGGCGTGTTGACTCGTGGATCAACTAGCTCCCGCGTGTTGACTAGTGGATCAACTAGCTCCCGCCCGCATTGTGGTGATGAGTCACCGTCAAGCCCCACTATACGCGAATCGCCTGGCGGCCGATATTCTTACATATTCTTCTGCTTGATGTGTGTATCCACGGTGTGGATTATTTGTTCAGCTTGTTTGGACTGAATATGAATTAAAAATGAAATGCTATTGAACATGTCATTATTATCATTTAAAAAATTAAAGTGACCGGTAAAAATAGATTATGACGGGATTTTTATGACCCTGTCAGTCAAAATGACGGACAACGAAAAAGTCTAGCGCAACCTCTGCTATATATACTGTATATATATATATTGTGGCAACCTCGGGGAGGAGAAGAGGTGCCACCAGACCAGTATTGGGAAACAGTTGACTGTCCACACCAGTTTCACAATTAACCAAATTTATTGTCGATCCAGGAGAGGGGGAAAGAGGGGAAAACTCCGCCGCCGCGGAGGGGGGGGGGGGGGGGGGGTCGGTCCTGAGGGGGCTCAGGCTCTGGACTCGTCGTCGGGGGTTGAGCGTGGGGTTCGGTGCACGGGGTCGGGTTCTCAGACGGTCCAGGGTTTGGCAGGAGGGAGGGATGTCAGACAGGCGGGGGTCGGTACACAGGTGGGCTCTCAGACGGACCAGGGTTCGGCGGGCAGGAGGGATGTCAGACAGGCGGGGGTCGGTACACGGGCGGGTTCTCAGACGGTGCAGGGGTCGATCGGCCAACGGGGTTCTTCTGGGGAAAAGGGTCATACACAGCGTGTTTCTCTCTCTCACTCTCACTCTCACTCTACTCACTACTACCACCATGCTCTCCAGCTACTCCTTTCCCGTTTGGTCCACTTCTTCCAGCTTTTATCTTCTCTCCCCTCATTAGGGTGAGTGGCTGCAGCTGCTCCGCTTCCTGGTCTCGTTAGACGTCCATATATGGTCGTGTTTCCTTTAGACAGAGGGGAGAGTGAAAAGTGCTCTGCGGCCACCAGATGGCATGGTGCAATATAAACCCCATCTACCACCATCCCACATACCCTCCTCCTTACCTGTACCCGGCGGGCGCCACAATATATATATATATATATACTGTATATATATATACACTCACCGGCCACTTTATTAGGTACACCTGTCCAACTGCTCGTTAACGCAAATTTCTAATCAGCCAATCACATGGCAGCAACTCAATGCATTTAGGCATGTAGACATGGTCAGGACGATCTGCTGCAGTTCAAACCGAGCATCAGAATGGGGATTTTCACGCACAACCATCTCTAGGGTTTACAGAGAATGGTCCGAAAAAGAGAAAATATCCAGTGAGCGGCAGTTCTGTGGGTGCAAATGCCTTGTTGATGCTAGAGGTCAGAGGAGAATGGCCAGACTGGTTCGAGCTGATAGAAAGGCAACTGTAACTCAAATAACCACTCGTTACAACAGAGGTATGCAGAAGAGCATCTCTGAACGCACAACACGTCGAACCTTGAGGCGGATGGGCTACAGCAGCAGAAGACCACACCGGGTGCCACTCCTGTCAGCTAAGAACAGGAAACTGAGGCTACAATTCGCACAGGCTCACCAAAATTGGACAATCGAAGATTGGAAAAACGTTGCCTGGTCTGATGAGTCTCGATTTCTGCTGCGACATTCGGATGGTAGGGTCAGAATTTGGCGTCAACAACATGAAAGCATGGATCCATCCTACCTTGTATCAACGGTTCAGGCTGGTGGTGGTGGTGTAATGGTGTGGGGGATATTTTCCTGGCACACTTTGGGCTTATTAGTACCAATTGAGCATCGTGTCAAAGCCACAGACTACCTGAGTATTGTTGCTGACCATGTCCATCCCTTTATGACCACAGTGTACCCATCTTCTGATGGCTACTTCCAGCAGGATAACGCGCCATGTCATAAAGCGCAAATCATCTCAGACTGGTTTCTTGAACATGACAATGAGTTCACTGTACTCAAATGGCCTCCACAGTCACCAGATCTCAATCAAATAGAGCACCTTTGGGATGTGGTGGAACGGGAGATTCGCATCATGGATGTGCAGCCGACAAATCTGCAGCAACTGCGTGATGCTATCATGTCAATATGGACCAAACTCTCTGAGGAATGTTTCCAGTACCTTGTTGAATCTGTGCCACGAAGGATTAAGGCAGTTCTGAAGGCAAAAGGGGGTCCAACCCGGTACTAGCAAGGTGTACCTAATAAAGTGGCCGGTGAGTGTATATATATATATATATATATATATATATATATATATATAGAGAGAGAGAGAGAGAGAGAGATAGAGAGAGAAAGTAGGTCATAAGACATGGATGTGGTGTTTGAGGTTTTCTGCCGGCCATTATTAAGTCGCTGTACGTATAGAATAAAATATACATGTGGGCCTAAATGAAGCGTAGCCTCTCCGTTGAGTTTAAGGATCATGAGCATTTTGCATTCACGTATTGGACTACGGTTAACGTGTTTCCTCGTCTTGTTGTGACGGTCCTGCGGTGGGCTCCTCGGCTATTGCTCTGATTGTGGTATCTGACTGATCTCGAGTAAGAATGAAAGGAAAGGAAGTGAGATAAAAAGATGATTCAATTGAGTGTGTGTGTGTGTGTCTGTGTGCTCGTGTCATGCTGCTTCCAGGCCCCAGGTGAGCTTGTGATGATGTCACCAGTGTGTTCAGGATCCAGGTCATCAGGTCATCCTGTGGCTGTGAGTGAACCTACTTCTACTTCTTCTACTTCTCTTACCCTTCCACAGCATGTTGAAAACATTTCTCTCCAACATTGAAGGAGGATAACAACAAGGTTTTTTTGCCTGCTATGAACAGGGCTGTTGTCACCTGCAGCCGCGGATAAACTCATCTTCCGTATCCTCATCCAGTCCAGTGAGGTTTGGACCCGAGAACCACAGGTAAGACCTGAGGACCAGGGATTAGACCAGAGAACCAGTGGTAAGACCAGAGAACCAGAGGTAAGACCCGAGAACCTGAGGTAAGACCAGAGAACCAGAGATAAGACCAGAGAACCAGAGATTAGACCCGAGAACCAGAGGTAAGACCAGAGAACCAGAGGTCAGACCAGAGAACCAGAGGTAAAACCAGAGAACCAGAGGTAAGACCAGAGAACCAGAGATTAGACCCGAGAACCAGAGGTAAGACCAGAGAACCAGAGGTCAGACCAGAGAACCAGAGGTAAGACCAGAGAACCAGAGGTAAGACCAGAGAACCAGAGATAAGACCAGAGAACCAGAGATTAGACCAGAGAACCAGAGAAAAGACCCGAGAACCAGAGGTAAGACCAGAGAACCAGAGGTAAGACCAGAGAACCAGAGGTCAGACCAGAGAACCAGAGATTAGACCAGAGAACCAGAGAAAAGACCCGAGAACCAGAGATTAGACCAGCGAACCTGAGGTCAGACCAGAGAACCAGAGGTAAGACCAAAGAACCAGAGGTAAGACCAGAGAACCAGAGAAAAGACCAGAGAACCAGAGATTAGACCAGAGAACCAGAGGTAAGACCAGAGAACCAGAGGTAAAACCAGAGAACCAGAGAAAAGACCCGAGAACCAGAGGTAAGACCAGAGAACCTGAGGTCAGACCAGAGAACCAGAGATTAGACCAGAGAACCAGAGAAAAGACCAGAGAACCAGAGATTAGACCAGAGAACCAGAGAAAAGACCCGAGAACCAGAGATTAGACCAGAGAACCTGAGGTCAGACCAGAGAACCAGAGGTAAGACCAAAGAACCTGAGGTCAGACCAGAGAACCAGAGATTAGACCAGAGAACCAAAGATTAGACCAGAGAACCAGAGGTAAGACCAGCGAACCAGAGATTAGACCAGAGAACCAGAGAAAAGACCCGAGAACCAGAGATTAGACCAGAGAAGCTGAGGTAAGACCAGAGAACCAGAGATCAGACCAGAGAACCAGAGAAAAGACCCAAGAACCAGAGATTAGACCAGAGAACCTGAGGTCAGACCAGAGAACCAGAGGTAAGACCAAAGAACCAGAGGTAAGACCAGAGAACCAGAGAAAAGACCAGAGAACCAGAGATTAGACCAGAGAACCAGAGGTAAGACCAGAGAACCAGAGGTAAAACCAGAGAACCAGAGAAAAGACCCGAGAACCAGAGGTAAGACCAGAGAACCTGAGGTCAGACCAGAGAACCAGAGATTAGACCAGAGAACCAGAGAAAAGACCAGAGAACCAGAGATTAGACCAGAGAACCAGAGAAAAGACCAGAGAACCAGAGATTAGACCAGAGAACCAGAGAAAAGACCCGAGAACCAGAGATTAGACCAGAGAACCAGAGGTAAGACCAAAGAACCTGAGGTCAGACCAGAGAACCAGAGATTAGACCAGAGAACCAAAGATTAGACCTGAGAACCAGAGAAAAGACCCGAGAACCAGAGG
>JAOPHQ010003982.1:0-17500 GCA_030340625.1 Merluccius polli
TTTTTTTTTTTCTGTCTTTTTTTTTTTTTTTTTTCTGTGGGTGTGCACCCGCAAAAAAAAAAAAAAAAAAAAAGCCTGTTTATGTTTTTCAAAAAAGACGTTTTCCCTCCGCTTTGCGCTCGTCTGGGACGGCCGGTTCCTCCCGCTAGCGAGCGGCTCGCCGTGGCGAAGAATCATAAAAACATTCCTGAGGACATTTTTCTGGGAATCTGATCTCGATCAGTAGACTCTGGCTCAGTGGCACGCGTGTTTTTGGAGGAGGGATTTGATACCGGGTGATGTGTGTGTGTGTGTGTGTGTGCGATTTTGTGTATGCATGTGCGTGCGTGTGCATGTGTGTGCGCGCGTGCTTTTGAGAGAGGCTCAGGAACAGGAGAAGCTGGTATAATATTGGTTTGATCTGCAGACTCACGGGAGCCCCGCCGCGGCACGCTACTCAATACCCCGTCCTCCTGCAGGAACCTAAACAAAAGCAGCAGCAGGGCTGCGCCGCACCGGGGGGGCCGTAAAAAGGTCCCCGGGTCCCAGCACCACATGGGCGGCGGCGGCGGCGGCGGTCCCTATACCATTTGTTCACGCCTTTTTACAGGGACACGGCCGATTCACACCTAGTAGCACCGCCGCCGGGACCATCAAGAGGAGCCGGGTTGTAAATCTCAACCCGCTCACTCTTTAGTTAATATCCTTTCACGCAGATCGACTTAGTTCCTGATGCGAGGTCCCCAGAGCCGACCGTTAGCCAGTCTATTGCGCAACAACGAGAAGTAAAAAAGGTGGTGCCTCCTCCCATTGTGTAACTGTCAGGGGGCGGTGGGGGGGGGGGGGGGGGGTGTTTACGTAAAAATAATGTCCACAGCAACCCAAGGTTACATCCACATCACCTGGTCAAGACGGCGGCGGCGGCGGCGGACATATGTCCTTGGCTCCCTTTCCGGTCGGCGCTCCCGGGTGAACGGCGTGCTGGAACGGCGTCCCGCGCGCCGAACAGTGGGAAAGATGTTTGCGCCGGCCAAAGCCCGGTTCTGCAGAACACTTACGTAACCGTGACTACGCACCAGCTGGCTTCTCTCTCATCTAGGCCCTTCGTTTTCTCCTCTTTTTATTTTTTTGTTTTTCTGCTCCCCCCCCCCCCAACAGTTGTCTTTGATGCTAGACTTCGTCTAACCACTATTGTTAAGGCCGGGTTTCTCTCTCTGTCTCTCTTTATGTCTCCCTGTCTCTGTCTCTCTGTCTCTCTCTCTCTCTCTGTCTCTGTCTCTCTCTCTCTCTCTCTCTCTCTGTCTCTCTCTCTCTCTGTCTCTGTCTCCGTCTCTCTGTCTCTGTCTTTCTCTCTCTGTCTCTCTCTCGCTCTGTCTCTCTCTCTCTCTCTGTCTCTGTCTCTGTCTCTGTCTCTCTCTCCGTCTCCGTCTCTCTGTCTCCGTCTTTCTCTCTCTGTCTCTCTCTGTCTCTGTCTCTGTCTCTCTCTCCGTCTCCGTCTCTCTGCCTGCGTGTCTGAGGGGTAGGAACTAATTAAGTGCCGACGTCTCACACACACGCGCGTTTCCTTCCACCCCGTCTCAGCCCTGTGTTTGTATTACTATGATCAACCCTCCCTCTTTTCACCAGGACACACACTCTACTCTCTACTCTCTATCTACTCTCACTGCTCTAATGGTGTGTGTGTGTGTGTGCGTGTGTGCGCGCGTGTGCGTGCGTGTGTGTGTTCTGCGCTACCGGGAATGTGTGTCTGCGTGCTTAACCTTTTACTGGAATTCAAAAGACACACATCTCCCCGTTATTGCTGCTCCGTGGCAGACCTCCATCACACATATGGAGCGAATCTGTAGCAATACCCCAACCAGCCAATGCAGGCGTTATTATCCCCCGCCCCCCCCCCCCCCCCCCCCCACTCCCATCTGTGTGTTTTCTGGGATGTCACCCGGATACACCGGCCTCCTCCTCCGCCTCCTCCTCCTCCTTTCCCTTTAGCATCCACCCTCCTCCTAGTCCTGACCAAGAAACACGCGTGTCAGATCCCCACCCTTTCCCATTCCTCATGTCAATGGCATTCCAGACATGCTGGCTGCAGGGTGAAGGGGAAGGGGAGACCGTATCCGAGGAGGAGGGATAACAGATCGACCTCAGGCCCGCCGCCGCCGCCGCCGCCGGCGCGGTCGGGGGGGCGTCGGTGAGCCGAGATAGGGACGGGACCGCATCGAAGGTCTGCAAGTGGGACTGCTTTTTGTCGTACGGGTCTTTGTGTCATAGTGGATCCCGATAAAAAAAAAAAGTTTGACTTTTCAGTTACGCCGCGGTAAAACCGCGAAAGGCCGAAAGAAAAAACGCCAACATATTTGGGGTTTCGGTTACATTGTGTAACGCCGTCACACCTTGACATTGAAGTATGGTTTCACTTTAATGTTTTGTCAGACGACCCGCTTCCTTATTTATACATCTTACCGATACTGTGAATCGACGCGGGACACCTGCTTGATCTGATGCCAGATCGGGTTGCCTTAGCTTTCAGTTTCTATTATATCTCTCTCTCCCTCTCTCTCTCGGTTTCTCTCTGTCTCTCTCTGTCTCTCTGTCTCTCTGTCTGTCTCTCTCTCTGTCTCTCTGTCTCTCTGTGTCTCTGTCTCTCTGTGTCTCTCTGTGTCTCTCTCTCTCTCTCTCTCTCTCTCTCTGTCTCTCTCTATTCTCCTTTTATCTCTCTGAATCAACAAGGTTCAGTCTGGTAGTGTACCCTGGGCAGGGTAGCTGGTTTCTGTCCTCCGGTCCGATGTGTATCTCGCCGAAGTCTCCACCTCCTCCTCCTCCTCTGATCTCCAAGTGGAGGTGGAGGAGGTGGAGGAGGAGGTGGTGGTGGTGGTGGTGGGGGGTCCTGAGATTAAGGAGTTTCGGCGAGCTTCCCACTGCCAGGGCATTCTTCCTTCGTTATCCCGACTGCTGACTACTGGGCTACTAATCCGCTTTCATGGGTTTAGCCATTGTTTTCAGGTGCTTTGTGTGTTGTGGGTTTGTTTTGCATACTATACCAGCGGCTGGTGATGGTGGTGGGGGGGGTTGGGGGGGTTGAGGGGGGGGTGGATTATGGGCGCTACCGCTCAGTTTTGATAGCTTTCGCCAGCGAAACCGATAGCTTTAGCCTACTCCCGCTGCTGTTTTGATAGCTTAAGCCTCGGTTTCTGGTGCGGTTTTGTGTTGTGTGTTTTCTGCACGCTACTCCGGTGACTGGCGAGCGAGGGCGTCGCGTCGGACCGGGCTGCCGTTCTTCGTGATACAACGCAGATGGGCTTGGAGTTATGCCCTTCGTTGACGGAAAGCACGCCTCCTCCTCCTCCTACAGATACAGTAAAGGCATTAGGAGGTCCTGGGTGGGCGGGGTGCCGGGGTTACAAACCAGTTCCAGATGTCTTCTTCGGTGTAACGGAGGAGGCATAAGGTCACGATGAGGCCCAGCTGCCCCATGGGAAATGTAGGCGAGCGGCGGCCCCTGTGGAATCCACCGGCTCCTTCTCTCTTCTTGTACTTTAATTGGTTTCTCCGTCTTAATTGGCTTCCCCTTTATTGGTCTTCCTTTTGCAAATTTCAGCAGCAGCCACCCTTTATGGTCCGCACAGTCCCAGTCACATTAACGCAGAATGGTTCAGTGCAGAGGCCAGTGGCTCCAGTGAGTCGCTGTGTGTGTGTGTGTGTGTTGCTGTTGAAAGGGGGAGGCTCTGATGGCCGCTCGGATGAGATAAGATAGCACTTCGTTAACAGCCCCCCCCGGGGACACGCCGCCGCTGTTGCAGTTCGGCTCATTAAAAAGTTGACAATACAAAGTTAAGCGCGACTTAGACAAAGAGAAAAAGGACAACTTGACTTCTAGAGATTAAAAAAAAAGTCAAAAGAACTATTAAACCTCTTGATACATCAGTAGATATGCTGAGATACCAGATTTGATTAGTAATTCAAACTCAAATTCCTTCACTAATAACACCGACTGTATATTATCTGGTTACTGTTATTTATATATATTCCATTCCCATTCCTGCACTATTTATTTTTACTTTTTTATCGTAAATTCTAATGTGCCTTTTTAATGTTATTTGTTCTTTGCACTGAACCGGAGAGCTCTACCTCAATTTCATTGTACTTTAGTACAATGATAAAAAAAGATATTCTGATTCTGATTCTGATTCTATAGCATCTCTGCTCCCTTACTCCTCGTTCAGCGGATGCTAAAAACGAGCAATTGAACTTCGCCTCAATGGAGAGCAGTCTTGATGCATTCAATAAAACACACATATCTTATAAACATATATCTCTGTGTCCCCGTCCCCAGCGAGGAGAGCTACACGGTGATCGACTACGCCCTGAGAGACCAGATCTGGGTGGGACCCTGCCAGCCGGAGGACCTGTGCCTGTCCCCCGTGCGGACCACCGCCAGCATGCTGACCTCCCGGCAGCCCGGCGCCAGCCACCTCTTCCGCCTGCGTTTCCGTAGCAACCACTCCGGCGAGAAGGTGCCCATGATCCTGGGGGCCGAGTTGATGTGAGTGACTTCAAAAGGCAGCATAAATATTCATCTTCTTCTCCTCTCTCTCTCTCTCTCTCCCTCCGTCTCTCTCACCTCTCACCTGTATTTCTATTTTTATACGTCTTGTCCGTCTACAGACCTCTGTCGTCCTTTTTCGCTTTCACTTGTCATGTCGTCTCCCCCCCGCACAAAAAATACGATAGAATAGCTCGAAAAATAGTCGTTCCATGTTATCCATCTTATCACGTCCAGTTCATCCCTCCCTTCCCCCCGAAGCTCCCCCATTTCCTCCCTCTTTCCCAAAGCCTTTTATGAAACAATCTCCTCTACTTATTCCCCCCCCCCCGCCCCGTCTGCTCCCAAACCACAAAACACTTTTATTTTGAAGTTGTGTATAAAAAAAAAAGAAAAAAAGCCCCACCTGCGTTGCCGTGGCTTCCTCCCCGTCTTTTTGTTCTCCCTGCCTCACACACTCATTACCGTGTCACACGAGTATTGTGTTACGTCTTTCATCGGAAAGGCCGCTCGCCTCCCCCCCTGTAATTGGTAGCCGGGGGTTTTAAAATGTTGGTTATTGTAGGAAGTGGAGGCTTATGGCCTCGGCGTTCATCGCTCTTTGAACACAGACAACAGTGTGTACACGCGTGGAGACCGAGGTGTCGACCGAGGTGTCGACCGACATGATGAGGATGATGGGGGTGGCGGCGGTGGGGGGGGGGGGGGGGGGGGATGCGTTGTAGTTCTGTCGGGTTCATGGCGCTGATAGGTGCTGCGTGTAAGAAGTA
This sequence comes from Merluccius polli, assembly GCA_030340625.1. Classification (NCBI taxonomy): domain Eukaryota; kingdom Metazoa; phylum Chordata; class Actinopteri; order Gadiformes; family Merlucciidae; genus Merluccius; species Merluccius polli. The sequence continues at coordinate 5,290 of JAOPHQ010003982.1, forward strand.
GCAGACATTGGGGCTTATTTGGTTTATTTGTTTGTAGTTCAGGCTTTCAGGTGCGCTTTTACTGTGGAATGCAGGTCTCCGAATCACGATAACGCCAAGTTACCGGACCGTGCTGTTTGTGGTTTAGAGACACACACACACACACACACACACACACACACACACAGGCACGAGTAGGGATCATATTGCACTTCATACAGATATGATTTTATTATGCTTTTATTATGTTTGTAAATGAAAGGGGAATCATACCGCGGTTTTTCGCCGGCCCTTATGAAACCGCGAGGTGTGTGTGTGTCCCCCCCCCCCCCCCCCCCCCACAGGATCGTGTTGTGTGGAGGACTTGGAGAGCGCTGAGCCGCTCACACAGAGAGACTCTGTTCCTCCTCATTCCTGCTCGCTCACTCACCGTCTCCCCTGCGCTTGTTAGGCGCTACCGTTCGGGAGCCGCCTGCCAGCTCCCCAACAACTGCTGTTGTTGGAAACGTAGAAATAAGGAATACAACTGTTTATGTTTCTGTATTACAAAGAATATCGGCCGATATATCGGTGTCAGACTTTTTTAAAACTTCAAATCCCATAATCGGCATAGGCCCCAAAAATCCAGTATAGGTCGGGCTCTAATAAATAGTAAATGTATGTTTTACACATATATATATATATATATATATATATATATATATATATATATATATATATATACAGTATATATAGTGTTTACATTTGGCTCTTTGTTTGTTCCTTAGCAACAGGTGGACATATGTTATGCACAACCATCTGTAGGAGCCGCTAAAGTTTCTAAAGTAAAGACTTGAGCCGTTGCCCTTATCTTACATCGTACGTCTACATATTACATCACCATCCGTGTCTTTCAATGCCGAGTGAAACACATGAACCTTTTGTGTCTTTATTCCACTTCTGTCTGGATGAACACCAACACGTCCGCTAACACCTATAGCCGTAATGCGATGATGTAACGCTGCGGCTGATCGGACGTGACGGCTAGTCATCGACGAGCGATGTGAGACATTGCTGATTGCTGACTGACCTGGCACGCACACACACACACACACACACACACACACACACACACAGCTTCTGTATGCTAGACTGAGGGGGTCTCCCCCCTCAAGATGCCGATGTCCTGGAAACCCCCCAGACGCCCTGTTTGTAGGACGCCTGGCTTTGGGCCCCTTGATATATAATTGTGTGTGTGTGTGTGTGTGTGTGTGTGTGAAGAGCCGGGGGGGGGGGGGGGGGGGGGGGGGGGGGGTGCACTGTGCTCTCACTGTAGACCTGAATGAGTTGACAAGAGGACCCCCGCACCCTCAGCAACTCCTCTATTGTGACGGCGGCGGCTAGAAAATCGTTCACGCAGTTGCCTAGCAGCGGCTCATTGTTAGACGGGGCCCCTTCCCCCCCACCCCCCCTCGCGTACCCTAGTTTCCCCCTTTTATCACAGACCGGTGTGTCATCTCTTGGACCCAAAGTTAGCGCGTTCGTTCAATGGCTTGTTGTTGGTATCCGCGGCACACAGTTATCCTTTTTTCAGCGCATTCACATTCAGAGTGCAGAGCTAATGCAACATGACACTAATGCGACGCGACCGGTGAACGCCACATTGTGGACACCGCTCCCTTTATCCAACAGCTGTCCCGGGTTCCAGGGGAGCGGGCAGAAAAGGTGGATTAAAAAAAGATTTACTCTTCCCCCCCGAAGAAGAAAAAAAAAAAACGGCGAGCGCGTATCCGTGTCACGGTTTCGGCGGTATCATCGCCGCCGTTGCCGCCGTCCAAATAAATGGACAAACGAAACACTTGAGTGAGGTCTTATGTAATATACGCCGTCTTCGGCGGACGCTTGTATCCAAAGCGGCTCTCTAACGATACGATACCGTGAGTGCGTGCGGTTTTAGCGTGGGTGGTCCCATTGGGGGGGGGAAACGAACCCCTAACCCCGGCGATGTGAACGCCATGCTCTACCGGTTGAGCTGGTCAGGAGGGCCGCAACTTCTTCTTCTTCTTCTTCTTGACTTCTTTCTAACCCCCCCCCACCCCCACCCATCCCCTCTCAGACAGATCCACGCTAGGATTAACGCCATTTCATGTAGTTTAGGCCCATTTATGCAGCTGCCTCGGCGAGCCGATCGTGTGAGGTCTGGGAGGCATGGCGGGTGTGGGGGAGGGGAGGAGGGGGGGGGGGGCGGTTAGGGTCTGTTAGGAGACCGGCTTGAGCGGGCGGTTAGCGGTGGCGGCGGCGGCCGGAGCGGTGATGTCATGTGTGAGGAAGTGGAGACGGAGGGGGCAGCTGGAGTGGAGATGGCACAAGGAGTCCTGTGTGGAAGTCAGACATAGTCGCAGACAAAACACACACACACAAAAATACAACCACTGGCAGCGGCAGCAGCAGCCAGCGGGACTGAGGCCTCCTTCCTGTGTGTGTGTGTGTGTGTGTGTGCGTGTGTGTGTGTGTGCGTGTGCGCGTGTGCGTGTGTGTACTCTGACACGGATACTTGTCTATGCATGATCAGACAACTGTCGCATCTGACAATATTTGGGCCGTTGCATTTTGTATTTGTAATCTGTGGCCCTAAATAAATAATTCAACTGTGTGTGTGTGTGTGTGTTTGTGTCCTCTGATTTGGTGTGCGTGCGATCGCGTGCGCGTGTGTGTGTGTGTGTGTGTGAGAGAATGGCCTCTCCCCCCGCCCCTCATGTTACGTCCTGTCCGGCCGGTCGATGAATAGCGCTCCTCTATTCAGAGGACATTGCTGCCACAGACGTTTTGCATCAAAACAGCCCTTGTCAGTCAGTAACGCGGCCGTAATGGGCAGCAGCAGCGGCGGCGGCGGCGGTTACGTAACGTCCCTGAAAAACAGAAGATATGTTTGTGATGAATATCGACTGAAAAACACAAAACCAGAGTATTGAACTCAACAGATTTAAACAATCTGCCACGACTCCTGGGTTGCAGTTGTATTTGTATTGGCTTTAGCCGTCGTCAGCCATTGCTTGAGGTGTTTGTTTGCATGCTAATGGCTAATGGCTAATGGCTAGTGAGAGAGTAGAGATTCATAGTAGTAGTAGTAACTATTAAGTCCTTTTCCCCATAAGTCCCTTCCCTCCAGACTGGGGGGGGTGGAGACGAGGCGTTGACCCTTGTCGGTCGGCTGAAGAGGGAAACGGGGGCTGAAACACGTCGTCGCGGCGACGGCCAAAAGGGTTACGACGGGGAGCCGCGTTGCGATGGCAACGAGCGGCGGCCCTGGAAGCGGTGTCGTTTTTTTTGGCACACGAGGGCAGCGGGGGAGGGAGGGGGGGAGGACAGGAGGACAGGAGGGAGCGAGGTCTCTCTCTTGTCACTCCTGGTCCTGGCTGGGGTCTCACAGCGCAGCCTCCTCACAGCGTGGGTCCGGACCGTGTCAACGATGCTGGACGCGCCGGTTCTCCGCCTGCCACCGAGAGACTCGGAGCTAAATAGGCCTCTTTTTATGTTTAAGTGTGTGTGTGTGTGTGGGGGGGGGGGGGGGTGGGAGGGGGGGGGTACTACTCGCATGCCTGAATATGTAATGCGCCATTCACACGTCCGCCTGTGTGTACATATGAATACAGGGTGCATATTATGTACACATGAAACAGGATGCACACACACTTCCCTGCGACAATTGTGCATGCCTGTGTGTGTGTGTGTGTGTGTGTGAGGTTGTGTGTGTGTGTGTGTGTGTGTGTGTATCCCAGCGATGTCATGGCAAATGGTGTGGCAGACTGTCACTATAGACAGTGATACGGTTTCTCAGCTGTTGTATGCGAGCGTGGGAACGGAGACAGGTACCGTCTCCACGGTGCGTATGTGTGATACGCGCAAATACTGTATACAATGTTTTGGTGCAGCTGTCAAACGAGGGACAGTTGTTTAAGAAAGAGGTGTGTGTGCGTGCGCACGCGTGTGTGTGTATCGAATCGTTGTACTCCGCCTCGTACGAGTACTTTAAATGTAGGAGTGTGCGTCGGCAATTTGTGTATTTAGCGAATTACTGATTAGATGTGCTGCAGGAATTTATCATTTCAGAGCTGCATGTCGGTCTGGATTCAATTTACATATTTCAGCTTGTCGCCCTTGTGACCATAAGTACAGGGTTCAATGTGCAGTCGTCAACGACGACGTCACAAAAGACATAATCACCCCCCCCACCACCCGACCGTGACGCAAGTTATACAGAGCGCAACAGGTTATACGTTATGAATATGGCGCCGTCTTTAGCTATGGAGACGTCCCATCGGCTCCTTTTATGGAATCGCCTGAGCCCAGATCACACAGAGATTTGCACATAGATATATTGTTGTCAGTTTCACCCACATGTCATCAATCACCCCCCCCATAAGTCATCGTGTGTGGTAAGAGCGCCCACATGAAGTCACACTTAAAGTCAACAGATAAACAATATACAAAAGGCATCCATGTAACATGTGTGTTTGTCATTGAGGAACGAGGCATGAACATACAAATCATCGACGGTACGCAGGCCGACCGACTTGTTGTAAAAACAACAAAATAAAAGTTGGATCTGGTGTTCGGCGGTGCAGTTCTTCAGCCGGTTACATTTATCCCTGGGCGATGCCTGTCGGTGCGGGCTTAGTCGTCCTTTTAAACGAAAAAAACCGGCAACTCGTAGAGCACATCTCGCAAAGCTCAATCAAAAAACGATGTACAAACATGTTTCAACTCTTTTCCATATCCATAGGAAAACCTCATATCAATACTTATGCTTACATATGCTTACAATGCTTCTCGGTTTCCTGAGTGGGACTTCATCCATGAAGTTCATATCGTCATTCAATCTTATTCAACTTAATAATGAGCGCTCATAATACACTTTGGTCAGTCCATTGTGAGCGGTGATTTACGGTTGATAAGCTCTGTATGGGACCGGACGCTGCTGACTCACTCGGCCACTTCAAAAATCTTCGTTAGCAACGCGACACGAATGGCTTCCTCTAACTGTGTGTGTGCGTCCGCTCTCTCTCCTCTGTCCATCTGCACCGTGTGGGCCTGTGGTGATGAGTCACGGATAGGAACGATAATCCCCCCCCCCTTCTCCGCACCCCCCCCCCCCCCCCCCGCTGTTCTCCCCTCTCCCTCCCTCCCTCCCTCCCCTCTGCCTCCCCCTCCATCACTACCGTGAGCAGGTGGAGCGGGAGGAGGCGGAATCCGATCTCCTCTCCTCCGCCCTTTTCCGTCCCTGGTTTGCTCGCACGCACACACACACACACACACACACACACACACACACACACACACACACACACACACACACACACACACACACACACACACACACACACACACACGTCTACTCACACACACACACAAAAGCGAGTGCAGGTCTCTTCCGTTCGGAGAAGTGCTCTTTGTCCCTCCTGGGCTGCCCAGGTCTCTGGGCCTCAACACACACCTCTGTTCTCTGGTGGAGAACAAACAGGACACCGGATACTTTCACAGCAACTCAACCCATTTGTCCCGTTTCTCTGAAGACCCAGAGTCTACTGTTCTCTCACCGTCTTTCTTTCTTTCTTTCTTTCTTTCTTTCTTTCTTTTTCATTTTTCTCACCGTCTTTCTTTCTTTCTTTTCTCTATGCTTGTCTTTCTTTCTTTCTTTCTTTTCTCTATGCTTGTCTTTCTTTCTTTCTTTTTCTTTTTCTTTCTTTCTTTCATTTCTCTATGCTTGTCTTTCTTTCTTTCTTTCTTTTTCTTTCTCTATGCTTTTCTTTATTTATTTATTTTTCTTTCTCTATGCTTTTCTTTCTTTCTTTCTTTCCTTTCTCTATGCTTTCCTTCCTTCCTTCCTTCCTCTCTCACCCTTTCTCTCAGCCTGTGTTGCGTGTGTCCGGCGGTTCACCTGAACTGCATTGTGGTTTTTTTTGTGTGTGTGTCTCTCTCGGCATTTGTGGAGTCGACAAAAGTACAAATATAGACCGTCGACTAAAATGAAGCGTAAACAAATGTGCGTGTGACTGGAGACACAGCATCGCGTCCAAATTGAACGTCTAAGCACGTGTCGCCTTCCCAAACAAGTACAAATGAATTACATGTGTGTGTGTGTGTGTGTGTGTGTGTGTGTTGTAGGAATGAACGTGCTCGCTGGATCAGCGCCCTGGGCCAGAACAACAACAATAACAAGAACCAGGACCGCAGCAGTGAGTACACCCAGGTTTCTTATGAACCGCTGCGTTTTTCCTCTAAGCCTGTGGCGCCATCTAGTGGCGTTCAAATCCACCACACGCAGTTAAAGTGAGTTTGTTGAACAGTTTGTATGAACCTTTGCGTTGTGTTTTCTCCAGACGCCATGCAGGTGGAAGTGACCCGGACGTACACGGCCAAGCAGCCGGACGAGCTGTCCCTGCAGGTGGCCGACGTGGTGCTGGTCTCCCAGACGGTGGAGGACGGTACGGCCGCCCACACGCTCACATCCACACACTCACATCCACACATTCACATCCACACCTGCACTTCAGCACCTGGATGTCACCTCTTATGCAAGTCGCTGAGCTTGAATTGTGTTTGTTTACACCTTAACTTCGCCTGACCCAGTTGAAACTTAATCGTCAAGTTATTATACTTATTTTGCTATTTACTGTGTCGTCCTTTTAGACAAAGTGATTTGCATTACATTTATTTTGGTAGATGTCAATTAAAGAGCAGGCAGACGACTGGGACTCAAACACCCAAATATTATGATGCAATAATAAGACTACACAAAAAGCTAAGCAATGGAGAGAGAGAGAGAGAGAGAGAGAGAGAGAGAGAGAGAGAGAGAGAGAGAGAGAGAGAGAGAGAGAGAGAGAGAGAGAGAGAGAGAGACAGACAGACAGACAGACAGACAGACAGACAGACAGACAGACAGACAACTGTCTGTACTATAGAGAGAGACAGACAGTACTGTCTGTACTATAGAGAGAGAGACAGACAGACAGAGTACTGTCTGTACTATAGAGAGAGACAGACAGTACCACAGACAGACTAATAAGAACACACATCACAGAGCATCAAAGTAACTACCAGCTCCCCCACAGTGCGGTCCGCCACACATTTCAACAGTTTCCCTCTCATCTCCCCCCCCCCCCCCCCCCCCCCCCCCCCCCCCGTCTCCCAGGTTGGTTCGAGGGCGAGCGGCTGCGCGACGGAGAGAGAGGATGGTTCCTCGCCGAGTGCGCCGCGCCGATCACGTGCCCGGCCGCCATCGAGCGCAACGTGCAGCGCATGGACCGCCTGCAGGGGCTGGAGACCAACGTCTGAAGAGGCCCAGTCCCAAAAAGTAGACTCCTCCTCTCTCCGGGTCAGATCAATAACCTGCCTCCCAGACGGGGAGGGGGGGGGGGGGGGGGGGAGGGGGGGGAAGGTGACCCTGGAGCCTGTGTCCATAAGCTATAAAACACACATATCTAATAATGACCCTTTTATTCTTTATTATTTTTATAATGGAATAACAGACCAGTGGGTTGAACCACCGGGGGGGGGGGGGGGGGGGGGGGTTGATTTGGATAATTGTACATGTTGAAATGCGTTTTACTGGGTGTGGCGTTTCTTTCCCCCCCCCTGTGTTTAACGCCCTGTGTGTTATGTGTGAATATGCGTCTCATTACCATGCGAGCTATGGCAACACTGATCCTGAGAGGAATGTAAACCGTTCACTAGACCCATATGTGCGAAGCCGCGCAAACGCTACGGAGGGGGAAAAGCAGCCTTGCGTGCGTTTTGAGCAGCAACCACTATGACGTTGTGGAATGAATGAAATGTGATTTGTAAATGGGAATGAACTCGCTAACCCTGTAAAGCACTTTTTTTTGTAAATACTTCAGCTATAGTCTGTATTGTCGTCTGGGGGCAATTCAGAGAGCAGAGTTTCATATTCCACATCGACACTAATGAAGACAGGGGGATGCGTCTTGGAGTCTGTTTTCTCTGTTGTCCATACAGTACTTTAATGTCACCTTCTTTTTTTTTTTTTAATCGAGCTCTACAGTTGTATTCGCTATCCTTATATGTATATTATTACCTATATATTTACCGGCCTGTTTATACTTTTGACTCGCAATGCTAAAAAGCGCTCCCGTATTTCTCATTCAAAGCTCCTCCACAGCATGCGTGTTATACAGTAATAATGTTCAGGGCGAGTCGTCTTTTATTAGTTTATAAAAAGGCGACTGTCCACTTGAAGAGCATGCAAGTGCAACGCGCTTCCTGGGGGGGGGGGGGGGGGGGGGGGACACAGACGTCTACCCAGATGTTAAGATTACACCCTCTTTGTATGTTGACTCAGGGACACCGCACCCATACGAACACACACACACACACACACACACACACACACACACACACACACACACACACACACACACACACACACACACACACACACACACACACACACACACACACACACACACACACACCACGTTCAATAATCTCCCATGTAAAGTATATCGTCATCCTCTCCGTTCCCACTTGTAAATCACTGTCAATATGTATACCAAAACAAAAAGCGCATTAACATGCATGACGATATAACTATATGAATATAGATGTATATTGTAGAAGCCTGTGATCATGGAAAAACGAAAAGTTTTAGTCCCCTAACCTATGCTCCTTGGTGAATAAAAGTTCAAATTGCATACAGCCTTGTGTGTGTGTCTTTGTCTCGCTAATCTGTTCCTCCACAGCGGAGCCATTACTCCGCCGGGCTGACAGCCGCCTGCTGCCCCGCGTTTACGGCGCACAACGTTGAATGATAATGAGCTCACGTGTAGCCGAGGTAGATTGAGCATCCACTGTCCTTTATTGCCAAACACATTAAGCGAACACTGTTGGGTGTGTGGGTGTGTGTGGGGGGGGGGGAGGGAGGGGGGGGGGGGGGACAGGGGCAACAAACGAAAGGTGGCGGCTTTGTATGCATTAAATAATTCAGCCGACTTTAGCTTTATTACAACAAAATGGTCCTCGAAGAATGCAATAACGCAATTGTGTGGATTGTTTTTTCCTTTTACATCCAAGTGCGTAGCCGTTCATTCCCCGCTTCTCAACTACCCATTTGGACCTCAGTTAAGTTTCTTACATGACTGAAGAAAAAAAAAAAAGAGTACTAAATATGAACTATAGAGTCTCCGGGATGAAGGATGAACCCCACAAGGATTTATTCATCTTCTTGACAGGCACATCGCATCTCCTCCACACACCCCTAATTGTCATCGCTGTCGTCGTTGAAGACGAGACGCGGTCTACTGGGCGCCGAGCCCGAGCCCCACCGGCGGTCTTGGCCCTCCCCTTGGTAGCCCGATCGCTCCCCTTGGTAGCCATAACGCTCCCCTTGGTAGCCGGACCGCTCCCCTTGGTAGCCGGATCGCTCCCCTTGGTAGCCGGACCGCTCCCCTTGGTAGCCGGACCGCTCCCCTTGGTAGCCGGATCGCTCCCCTTGGTAGCCGGACCGCTCCCCTTGGTAGCCGGACCGCTCCCCTTGGTAGCCGGACCGCTCCCCTTGGTAGCCGGACCCCTCCCCTTGGTGGCCCGAGCCCTCGGCTTGGTGGCCCGCGGTGGGCTTCTCCTGGGTGGTGATGAGGTCTATGATGGCCGTGATGACGGCGCGGTCCTTGGACTCCTCGTTGTGCCAGTCCACCGGCGCCGGGTTGCGGATCTTCTCCTCCAGCAGCACGTCCAGCTCCCGCTTCAGACTCTGTGTGCGGGAGACCACGACGCATCATGACAAACATGCTTCATTTTAGACGGGCGCCGTTTCGCGCACACGCAGCTGTGTGTGGTGCAGAACGCGGCACACAAATGAGAAGGTAGAGAACGCGAGTCGAGAGACAGAAACAGGCTGAGAAAGTGGGGCGGCGTGAGAGAAAGAAGGACAAACAAGGCTTTAAATACGGATGACAATGAATGAATATCAAAAAAGGCTCGCCTGGGTGTTTTTCTTCCGAGTGTATTATTATTACCTTGACCAGGTGGGCGATGCGCGCCGGCGACCTGAACACGATCCACTCGTCCACGGCGATGGTCTCCTGGCCCTCCTCCTTCTGGATGGTGACGTTGCCGCCGAAGAACAGCAGCGAGAACGGGGACACCTCCGTGCAGTCGTACAGGAAGATCTGAGCGGCGGCGGCGAGACAAGAGACAGGCGACGTCGACGACGCGTTAATAACGCACCGCAGCCCGCCAACGGCGCTGAGAGCGTGACTGTAGCTCGTTTGAGCTACAGCAGTTGTGTGTGTGTGTGTGTGTGTGTGTGGCAGGAGGGGTGATAAGTGTCCAATTAGCAGAAGCAATGTGCGACATCTCCAAAGAGCACAGAAGGGACAGGGTGTGTGCGTGTGCGTGTGTGAGAGAAGTATCCATCTTGCCCTCGTCTGGAAAGAAATCCAAGATTAATTTGTCATCTTGTTATTCGGTTGTTGTTTCTTTTTCTTTTCATTTACCTTTCCCCCCCTCTGCTAACGGGTGCACTGAAGCTTGACATGAGTTTGAGGTTGTTTTTTTTTTTTAAGGTTCAACTGTTTTCGAACACACACACACACACACATGCACACACCCACACACACCCCCCCCACCCACACACACACACACGCACGCAACACCTAGGTCAGCAGTCACAGCGCCAGCATCAGCAGCAGCAGCTTTTGAGGTCAGGCAGAGTCTTTACTGAGACTCCTGGGGGAGGGCACAGATGGCAGGGGGGGGGAGTCAGAGTGAGCCAGCAGAGAGTACAGAAAGCAGAGAGGGTCTGCGGTCCCATCAATGTGTAGCGGGTAAAGGAAAACTAGCACGTCACGAGCGATCAAACACCAAATGCCATTGTTGACCCCCCCCTCACCCCTCTGGGATACACAGATCACGTCAAGCTGTCGAGTCCTACTTCCATTCTTTTCATTTTTCTAAATACGCACATATTCGCGGCACGCAGGAGGCAGACAGAACGGAGAGACACGTTGGGGAAGAACAACGGTAAAGAACCAAACGTCTTCGTGAATACCAACCCAGCGAAGAAGGGGGAGGAGGAAAAACAAATGAGTTTATTTTCGGTCGAAAATGTGATCAGAAGGAAAAGACGGAGAGAGCGTGCGGCCGATGTTTGTTTGTTGGGTTTTCACCGGGAATAGAACAAAGAGGAAACGGTTGGGAGGCGGAGAAGAAAAGAAAATGGGAGCGTGAATGAAGGGCCGCGGAAATAAAAGAGACAGAGATGGACGACAGAAAGAGAGAGATGAGAGACAGAGACAGAGAGAGAGAGAGAGAGATGAAAGATGAGAGACAGAGAGAGAGAGAGAGAGAGAGAGGGCAACAGTCACAGAGGTGTGTTGGCTGACTTGGCCCCTCCCGCCTGGTATTGTGTCTGGTTAGGTCCAGGCTGCACAAGCTTTGAAGTGCTTTAGAGAGGGAGTTGAAAGGCAGCGTACTGATTAAATATTCATCGGCCCTAAAGACGGCATGGAGCCCATTGGCAACCTTTAACCATGCGCGTACGCTTGTTTATTGCTCTGAGGGCTGCCATTTGAAATGGATCTCAATCGTTGATGGTTATGGTGGCAATACAAATATGTTATTTGCATTGCCTATAAACTATACTGAAATAAAGATTACACACACACACACATTGATCTTCATAGACTCACGCTGGTGGTTCTCATCTTGAGGTGGTATACGAGCCAGGTGTAGTTGAACTGGTTCTCCTCTGCATTCACCGACTTGGGGTGAATGACCACCTTGCCGTCAGCCTGTGTGTACACCTTGGACCTGTGTGGATGAGAATGGGTGATATCAGGATACATTTTCACTTCGATTCAAATGGAAAACTTTGAGCTTCGAGGTCTATTCGAACGCGTTGCGGGGATGCGAGCAGACGCCCTGCTGCAGGTGCGATCCTAACGACTTGAAAGGCTGCCCTCAAAACCTGCCACTGTCAAAAGCATCACAGCGTCTATGAACAGCCAGGAGACAAGCTGAGACTTGGAAGGATATATAAAATATATATTTTATAGCCGCAGACAGACTTCTGATTTACCAATGAGGCGAGCACAAGATTCACATTGGGCCAAGTGCTTTTAATTAATCCTACAAAGCAATGCAAGAATATAAATCAGTGGCAGCCCGTCAGCACTGGTGGAGAGAGAGCTATGCAGAGAGAGAGAGAGAGAGAGAGAGAGAGAGAGAGAGAGAGAGA
>JAOPHQ010003982.1:22500-35000 GCA_030340625.1 Merluccius polli
AGCTGGTAGGCATCCAGCAGGCTGGCCCTCAGGCCGTTGTACAGATGGTAGCATTTCCCCGGCCGCACCCTGAGTGGACACACACACACAAACACACACACACACACACACACAAGGGACACAGAGTCATGAGAGGGGAGGGATGGTTTGCAATATAAATGGTTGTGAGAGTCACAGCGTTATGGGGAGCGGTGTATTTACTGCTTTACAAGCCATACATCATGATGCATATGACGCATACACATTGAAAGAAGGGAGAGAGAGACAGAGATAGAGGGGGGAGGGAAAGGGAGAGCGAGAGAAAGAGAATTAAGAGAGATTAAGCAAGGGGGAAAAGAAGCAGTAATAAAAGAGAGAGGCCAGATGGATGGGATATATTGGACAAATGAGAGGAGCTGGAATTAGAAAAGATAAAACTGAAGGCTGGATGAATGATAGGCTTTGAATACCTGCTGGACAGTTTTTCCCTCTCTCTCGCCCTCACACACACACACACACACACACATATACGTACCTCCCAGCCCGTCCCCTCCTCTGTTTGGCGTTAGCCAGGCTGACCCACTCGGCTGCCATGGTGCTGATGTTGTTGTGGGTATCGAAGTGGGTCTCCTTAATCTTCCCTCCATCTATCACAAAGACCACATCATCTATAGTGATGCTGGAGACAGAGAGAGAGCGTCAGTGAGAGACAGAGCGAGTAAGTGAGTGATTGAGTGAGAGAGACATAGAGATACACTTAAGTGGCACGTAGCAGGCAGGGGACAGTGTAATATAGAGAGATGACAGACATAAACATTTAAAAGGAATGTCAAAAATAGTCAGTTTACATCAGACTTATAGGCAGACACACACACACACACACAAAAACATACACACACCCAATGCACCAGAGGCAAATATAAAAAGCAGTGCTTTTTCCTGGCTATATTTAGCATCACTGAAGGGACCTGCAATCAGTTGGCCAGTCTTCCTAATTTGCTCAGCTTCACTCAACTCGGTCAGGGGGTTGTACCCCTTGATGTATAATTGCATGCGTGTGTGTGAGCGCTGGGTTTAGAGAATGCATGAACAGTCACTGCATGCTGTCACTGCATGCTGCTGTCCTCCTGAGCCAATGACAGCACTTAACAACCCCTCCGGAGCGTTACACCGATGAGCACAGAAACCATTATGCTCAATATCGTCAGTGGCCCAGTGCATGCTGAAATACACACACACACACACACACACACACACGCACACAAAGTGAACCTCATAGATAGCACTATCAAGCTTTATTACGAGTACAGCTAGAAACACAATATTCGAAACTGCAAGTAGATTGCATAGCCCAGCAGTCCTGCACACTCACACACACACACACACACACACACACCTGGTCTCAGCTATGTTGGTCGCAATCACAATCTTCCTGACTCCAGGGGGAGGCCTCTTAAACACCTGAGAGGAGAGGAGGAGGGCGAAGGTGTTAAAAGGAGACCAGAAGAGTACACAGAATGACAAGGAGTGGGGGAAGGAGTAGGGGAAAGAGAGAGGAAGGAGGAGGAGGGAAGGGAAACAGAACACACAGGGGTAGATGCAGTGACAATTGCAGAGGGAAATACAGACTGAAGTAGAACAAAACGTTTGGTAGAGATGAATGATAGAGAGAGAAAGAGAGAGAGAGAGAGCAAGATGGCGAGAGAGACAGTGAAAGGCCGTGTGGAAACCCCAACCTGAGTCTGGTTAACAGTGGGCATCAGGGAGTGAAGAGGGATGATGACAAACCGATCTGAAATAAAGAAAACACAACCAACAGTCAACCTATACCCATGGACAATAAAAAAAACAAATTGAAAAACAAACAAACCAACATAAACCAAATCCATATTACTAAGGAGCCTTGGATATGAGTGTGTGTGTGTGTGCCTTTCTTGGACTTGGCTTTCTCTCTGTGTCTGTGTGCATTTGCGTGCGTGTGAGCGTGTGAACGTGTGTGTGTGCGTGTGTGTCTGTCCATACCGGATCGGAACATCTGCTGAGCCATGAGCAGGTCGTTGAGGCTGCTGATGTTGTCCCAGCCGGGCAGGAAGACCAAGATGGCTCCTTCCTGCAACAACACGACACAGGAGAGGGGTCAACGGGGGGGAACCACGCCATCACAGAGTAGCGGGAAAACAAGCACTCTAGCCCGATGAGCTTCCAGGAGAAAGCTGTTAAAAGTGGATTGATCGTCTCCATGTTTTCAGAGGGTGAGACAAGGTGAGGGAACACGAGCGCAGAGAACATTAAGTTTGCTTCTTGCGCCGCAGGTAAAAGAGCATCGCCACCGCTGCTTCCCTCTGCCATACAACATAGAACAGTATTGGGTACAAGACCAGACGAGAATAGACCATGCAGGCTAAGAAGGTGCAGGTGGTCTGGTTTAGGTTCTGACGTTCTGACACAATCCAACCGGAAAAACTGAAACCAGAACTCAGAAACCGACCGATTCAAAGGCCTCGGGTACAAAGCCGTAAGCCCAGACAACGGCAACAACAACAGTTTCCATAGCAACGTCGCTTTTAAGACAACAACGGCGTTGTGATTACACGTCGATGCTGGCCTGGAGAGAAATAGTCTTTCATTGCAGCAGCAACGACAATATTCGTAGAAGAACAAAGAGGGTGGGTCATTAAAAATTATGGTGCTGGTGTGAATATAGTGCCAAGAAAATTACTTCAATGTTGTTGTACCAGAATAATTATCAAGGGATGTTTTGTCATCACAGTATCAATCAAGTATCAATATTATTCTGAAAGACAACCAGGAACAATACATAACACAATGGCTCCTATTGTAGTGGTTTACAGCTTGACAATAACAACTTCCCCAAGGAAATGATTGATTTAAGATTTGTGTGTGTGGCATTAGAGTAGAAACTAATGCGGTTTATGTAGGAATTAAATCGGTGTGCTCAAAATCTGACCTCATTAGTTTGCTACATGCAATTATGGTACGTGTTGTTTAACACATGGGTTACCCGTTCCTTCATCTAGCTCAGCAACGTAAAACGTTTCGACAAAAATGTCATCCGTTCTCTTTCATATGTTATAAGAATAGACCACACACATCGATGTATACTTCTCGGAAGAAGAAGTACCAGTACCAGAAGTAAAAGTGGGTATTGACGCCCACTTTTCTTTTGGGCAACAACAAACAAAGCAAAAGAAAATCCTAAAATATATAAATAATGTTGTTTTGCTCTCACCGGAGGCATAGTACAATGGATCATTGTGTGTCATCGACGCAGACAGCACAGTATAATGCTCAGACAGTATAGCAGATTGAATTTGAAAAAATAATAGATGAGTAGACTTTTTGGCAATGCCTCAAACTCAAGCAGTATCTCGATAACCCAGGTAGATAACACCTGCCAATGGCTGATAGATTCGACCATTTGGCTGGTAAAATGCAGGGTTACATATTAAAACAATTGCTTAGTCGAACAACAAACAAGAACACATAATTAAAGCAGAGTTAGACAGTGCACTGTTCAGTCCATACTTCTGCCATCTAACCGAGTCCCTTATGGACGTCTGAGTCCCGCGACGCCCCAACCGCGGAAAGAGAGGGAGCCTCTGGTTCCAATGGATTGCCAACACTAGCCGAACTAGCCTAACACAATTCAGAAGTTAATTTTGGATCCAGATACCAATTATAATAATTACTGTTCCCTCAAAGATGACAAATTAATAGAAAGTCCCCACAGAGCTACAGAGCTGTGTTTCCGGCAGCGCAATCTATTATCACCCAGGGACTGAATTCACAAGCAAATGATCATCTCAGGGTGATATAAAGCAATAGCTAGTGCTCCCATGAGGCAGATGAGCATGGCTTAATTTCCTGTAAGACGTATATGGAGAGAATGAATGGGGATCAGGAATTAGCCGCCGGGCCCAGAGCTCTCCTGGCTTTTAATTAAGAGTGTTATTACAAGCTCTGAACCGCTGCCTCCCACAGGAGAGCTGCAGAGGGGTCAGGTAGCGAGCACACAAGGACCCCGAACCGCACTATAGAAAACATGTCCTTCATGTTTGTACAAAACGCAAAACACAATTGGGTTATTTCAAAACACACGAACACCGTGTTATTTCAAGACACGGTAAAAAAAACAGTGTTATTGCAAAACACACTAACACTGTGTTATCCCGAGACACAGTAAAAACACTGTTATTTCAAAATACAGTAACACAACAGCGCATTTCAAACCACGTTAACACAACTGTCATTTCAAAAACACACCGACGCAACAGTGTTATCTTAAAAAACACACCAAAACACAGTAACAAAACAGAGCATTTCAAACGACATTAACCCAACTGTCATTTCAAAAACACAACTGGGTCATTGCAAAGCACACTAACAGAAGTAACTTCTTTCTGCATGGCTTATTTACAATTCAGGAAAACCACACAAAAATAATGGTGGCCAAGATAAGTCAATTTAGGCATACCGTGGCACCCCGTTAGATGTGCAATTATCCACCCCTACGTCATAACCAGCCAATCACGGTCAGCATCAGACCTTGATGAGTTTAGCGTCACGGCCAATCAAACCATTCTCTCTTGGCTGCTCGACAACGTTACGGCAAATCAGCTTGCCAGCTGGTTCGGGGTCATGACCGACAAAAGATACGGCTTCATAAAAGGGACATAATTATTCTGTCTATTCACATTAGTCACTTTTGATCCTTTACAATGGGAACGTGAACTGGGCTCAAGGATTGGAGACATAATTAATTAATAACTAATGAGTAACTGCCAATCTATTTATGAATAGGCTTATTTGTAAATGCTATGTTGAGACAACTAAATTAAAGTCATGGAGTAAATTGAAAATATTGGGTCATTTAAGTTAAGGTAGCACATTTAAATACAGGCTTTTATACAAAGTAGTCACATATATGGTGTAGAGTATCTACAGAAATGGCACTGAGATAATAGGACCATGAATCAGGCATTAGCAGCACTATAGGAGCACAGCAGACAGATCACAGCGAGCATCTACAGTATCACTAATTAGCACCCATTAGCCCGCCAGCAGCACTGTCGTGTCTCCTGATCCCTCGTCACTCTGGTGTTTCCACACCTCTCTGCATCTAGTCTGCTCCGTCTGCTCGGCACAGCGCTGTGCTGGCTCAGCGCACGTTTTAGTCGGCTCTTTAGTTCCCATGTGTAGCGCTTTAGCACAGGTACAGTCTCAAGAAGGGGACACAACACCTAGATTTGATGACACTTTCTAACCTTGTAGCCCTGGCAAAGAGCCAGTGGGAAAAGAAGGAAACTTTGAATCTGAACCCCGGCGCTCGCTCTCACTTCCTCTCTTAACCTCTATTCAAGTATTTCATTTTAAACCAAACCACAAAAAACAACAGCTGTGGGACATGTATTAGCAGCACACACATGGAACATACAAACACACACACACACACACAGCAAACATACAGTAAAGACACACAGACATGTCTGTGCACTGTTAGCATTATGATGACTTGGAATCCATTCCCAGCCCCATTCAAAGTCAGGAAACCAAAATGTGCCAACACTTTAAGCCATTTCCTGAACAGCGAATAAATAAAAGTGTAGAGCTCACGTCCTCCTGGAGCACGATGTGGCGGATCAGCGCGAGGATCAGCTCCACGTCTATCTTGTCATCGTTGTCCAACATCTCCAAAACCTCGATGGTGTTGTCCGAGTACCTGCATCCATTACACAAGGACAACAATCGACAGAAGATTTAAGATTATCATTGACTTCCAACTTTCTCTTAAGTGCTGCTACGCAATAAAAATCCTATGCCAAGTTAATCGCTGTCTACCTGGAGCGTGTTTACACATGGATAGAGAAGATTATGGCGTCTCTTTGAAAAAAGAAGAGGGTGGTGGATGCTCTCATGATAGAATCAGCTAACTTATCTGACTGAGGCGCCGGTACACCTCGTGCTTTGGGCTCGCCCAGGATGCCACCATACTGGGCTACTTGTTGATAAATTCATTGCTTAGCTACGCAAGATCATGAGAGGAGTTCCCCCCCCCCCCCCCCCCACCCAACACCTAACTGTACTGAATGACCAGAATGCAGATAGAATACATGAAGGGGTTTCAAATTGTACTCCAAAGCATTGGTAATACAGTTTAAGGGACCAGAAATCCACATTTGTCAACCAAAGTAAAAACTTCATCCACCCAGCTGTCCCCCTTAAGACTAATCTTCAGTCTGAAACTCCAGCCCTCAGCCGCCATGGAGTGCCATAAAAAAATCTAATTGACAGGATGAGGCTGTCAATTTGTCAAAATGTCCATGTCACACAGCCATAAGATTGAGGACCATCTAAAATTGAAGAGCAGCTAGCTCCTGCCAAGCTGTCACATTGGCATCTAAAATGCACACACACGCACACGCACACACACACACACGCACACACACACACACACACACACCACTCACTTATCCTGCAGAGTGCGAGCGTAGCAGGGCCACATCTCCTTATACTCTGCCTCTTTTTCTTCCTTCTCTGGCCGGGAGTTCTTGCCCTGCATGAAACCCTTCTTCCAGGACGGCCGCTGGTTCTGGGTCTGAGGACGGTAGCTGGAACAAAGATGTCCACCAGGTTTAGGCCCAGAACATGTAGAAGTTCAGATTACACTTGAAAAATGTAATGATTTAAACAGTGTAGCTGTATGGACTAATGTTGCACAGACAACATTGTCCCATTGGAAGACAATGAAGCTCAGAGAAGAGGTTAATACAAGAACAAGGCTCATTTTTCAACAGTGAAGCCAAAACAAGACGACCACCCACTATTAGGGGTGCCTTGGTTTAAGGGAGAGGGCCGATATATACCTGATCATCTCCACCACATCCTCCAGGAGGAACTCTTCCACTGGGAACGCCAGCCCCGGGATGTGGATCATCGGACAGTTCCCTGCACGGGGAATAAGGAAAGGTGTGGTAAGGACACAAGAACAAACCAAATCAAAACACCCGCAAAACAGCATTGTGCTTTAACAAATTACGGAGAGCTCCTTGCTGTGCAGTGGCTGGTAAACAACAACCGGTGGTTGCAAGTCACGTACCAAAGTATTTAGAGAACTTCTCCGCATTCAGCGTGGCACTCATGAGGATGACCTTCAGGTCTGGGCGAATGGCGAGCAGGTCCCTGACGATGACCAGTAGGACGTCAGACTGCAGGTTCCTCTCGTGGATCTCGTCCAGAACCAGATGGCTGACAGTGGACAGCAAACTGCCACAGGAGATTAGACCTCAGCTTCAGTGTGTGTGTGTGTGTGTCAATGATAGCCTGGGAACCAGACAAATTTGCCAGCTCCATTTACTCTGACAGATATGTCTGGCCCCCTCCCGTTCAGAGGGATTTCCAGCCTACCTGGAACAGACTGTTCCACATCAGCGGCACCAATCTTGGTGGTTTATGAAAATGCCTCAACGGTGCTCCTCTGTACAGACATCAGATGAGAAAAAAAAAAGAATAATAATTATAATAATAATTATATATATATATATATATATATATATATATATATGTAGGCCTGGTCAGGCCAATCACAGCCATTTATCTAATATGGGGCGGGTTTCATCTGATGTCTGTACATAGGAGCACCGTTGAGGCATTTTATATATATATATATATATATATATATATATATATATATATATATATATATATATATATATATAAGAATAAGAAAGATGTTAGGTAAAAGTTTTATTCCCGTCAAACGTTTCGTTGCTCTGATTGGTTGTAGTTCTATCCGATTGCGTCGAGAGGCATTTTGGTCTGAGCCTGTTGATAACACCCCTTGGAAATCAAAAATGAACTGAGAGGTTCCAGACTAATACGCATTTGGTCTGGCGACCATCTCAATGACGTTTCCTCAATATTTTTCTGTGAGGTGGCTTACTGTCACCCACTACTAGCATACACAAACTCTGTTAAAATAAACATGTGTGGTGTACAATAAATCTACTGCTTTGCATTCAGACCCGGTAATCTGAAATATCAGCTTGTATCATGCATCTCCACCTAGACTCATTTCACTGACCTTCCCAATGCGACAAGTAAATATTCCCAACACACATATGAGCAGAATTTCAAACACAATACAGGAGGACTCCCAACTGCATTGGTAACGTTAGAAAGGTGGGTGCCCAAAAGAAGTGCAAAACATCCTATACCTTCTGGATCATAACTTGCATTGGAATGAAGTGTTTTTACAGCCTCCGCCAACAGACAAGAGAGCGTGAGCTGGTGCACTTAGCGCAGTTCAAATAGGACCTCAACTCAGAATTTGAATGCAGCACCCACAGACTCTGAGGCATTCAAATGACTCACTACAGGCAATGCAATCGGTGGCACTGCATACAGCAGCGCATCAGAAACGTAGCAGGGACTGTTCATTTAGTCTTTGAAGTTTCTTCACAGGACACACAAGGAGACACTACTCCACAGAACTGTGTGTGTCGTGGACTCACAAAGCATAACCGTCCATTATTATACTAGCAATTCTTTTTTTCATTCCTCCATTAATAATTTAGGCTACAAAAAGTGTTAAAAAATGTAAAATGTCTTTCATGACAAAGGGCTTAAAGTATAAATAAAGTCTTATATTTGCTGTAAAATACAGAAATGCATGTTAACATTTGTGATGCTCTAGCAACAAAATGTCAGCAAACATTTTTCTATTGATTACAAAAAATGTGCACCACAGTGTGGGCCTTCATACTAATACTCACCACCAAGATACAGTATGGAGCCGGAAGGGGATACAATGGGATAAAAAAGGTGTGTGTGTGTGTGTGTGTGTGTGTGTGTGTGTGTGTGTGTGTGTGTGTGTGTGTGTGTGTGTGTGTGTGTGTGTGTGTGTGTGTGTGTGTGTGTGTGTGTACAGAGGATACTCACTGATCTGAGCGTAGCCATTGAAGAATAATACCCGTTGTACAATACAGCACTGAACCCTGTTTCCGTGGTAACCGGCTGAATGTGCGTGTGTGAGAGATGTGGACAGGGAGGGAGGGAGAGGGAGGGAGAAAGAGAGAGAGAGAAGTGGAAAACAAATGTTAAAAGTGATCTCCTCATTTGTCAGGTGAAGATACATGCAGTATAATGAAACAATTATTTTTAATTAGAAAAGTTCAGATGTTGTACACCGTTTTCAAACTGACCATTATGTATTTTATAACAAGTTAGTGGCCTTCCGGGAGGCGATACACACCAGTCCAAAATCACCTCTTAGGTGTAGAAATATATGTGCACAAGAACGACGCTTGCAGCAACGTGAAACAACATGTTGAATATGACTGTTGGTCTTCTTTTGGTTTCATTGCCACAACATAAAAAGGTAAGAAACCCATAACTTAGCTTGCTTTTCAAATTATTAGGTGTTAAGTATAGGTGTTATAATTCTTACATAATTCTGCTTTGTGAAAGTAAGTTAGTCAAAAATGTTGTGTTATGTGTTACGTATAAATGGTATTTTGCATCATATCACATTACAGAATGCAACAGTAGATGTTTAAACACTGTGTTTTTGTCCAGTTTATAGATTTGTTTTTTTACAGATTATAATTGGGCAGATTACTGAGTAGAACCTCACCCTGAAATAGCATTGCAGTCAAGATCCAACGAATGGTTAGTGGTACTGAACAGGGTTTTTTCACCCTTTTTTCTACCATGCCTAAGATAATGTTTTCCCCCCCATTCCAGTCTGCCACTTCCAACAACCTTCTCCATAATTCACTTCAGACTGCTGCAAGTCTTCTTCTCTTATAATTCTCCACTGGTTCAGCCAGTCGCACCTCAGGCGCCTCGTCCTCTCAGGCTCTGCCACATATATCTAAATGCATCTGACCCGAGATGATCCCCCCGTCCCCTGGTCTTCTCCCGTTCAAAGGAAAGCTTTGAAGGGGAGACAGTACATCATCTCCTACCTTTCCCATGCCTGAAAAGATTAATGGCATTCGTCGGTTAACTATGTTACCAAATTTGGAAATGGTGAATAGTCTGTGCAAACGTTTATTCATTTCCAGAGGGAAAGAGAAACTTGCATTATAGAAGTGCTCCTCTGGGCTTAGAATGGCCCACGGTAATGACAAATGTGAAAAAAAGATCTAATTTGACACAAGCGGCCCAGTCTTAAATTGTATTTGATGAATAGTTACGAAACAGTAGCCACGGGGGACTCAACAGAGTGTGTTTTATGAAAGTAGCCTTTAAAATGCTACTTCTTATTACCCCCGGCAAATAGATTGAATTGGAGGAGGAAGGTAGTAAATGATAAAGTGGAGTGAGACATTGCTTGCATTTCTACACACCTTGGAGCCCACAAACTTTATCTATAATATATAATTATTTATTATGTTATGTTATTATGTTATTAAGTTGTACACCACTAACGTTTTAATTAGCAAAATGGTTTCAACAAATGTACTATATAAATTAAATGTATTATTATTTATATTTAACAATTAATCAATTCTAAAAGGTCTGTGTTAACAAACATCTTTTAATTAATTTGAATAAGATGCCTATCAGCTTTCAACATAAGCAATGTCCCCATTCCATTTTTTAAGTCAGCAACACTGTTTTGTCCATCCACTGATTGAAACAAACAAGCAAACAGTAGGTGGTATTCATCTGATGTTATTAGCACCATGAATGTTCTTCTAATCCTACCATCTATCTAACAGAGGTAGATATATGAATGTAGATGTCTCCATGAACAGCTGCTTGCACCTCTGAACAGGGCCAACTCAAACTTAGATTAAACCTCCACACCTGCATTACTCCAGGTACGTCTCAACATATACATTTTCAGCACATTACTTAATAAATCCAAGTCAAAACCAACACAAATCTGTGCATTTGAGTACGATAATAAACAATAATGGAAGTACTGGAACAGATGTTATTCATCACTTTATTATTAGGAGCCACAGAGCCACATTACCTCTGCAGACGGATCTGGTAACCACACGAGTTTCCGTTCCCAACAGTCTCTGCCCGTTCGGACGAAACACGTTCCGCTACCTAGAAACACACACACACACACACAAAAAAAGACCCATTAAAAGAGATTCCATGGTATAAGGCTGATCAGAGAGTATATGTATGTAGCAGAGAGCATGTATGTAGCAGAGAAGAGTGTGTATGTAAAAGAGAGTGTGTATGTAGCATACGTACAGATATGGCGCTGATTCGGCGAGGCTGGGTGCACACCACCCTGCAGAGCGAGCCCATGCCGCGAGTGATGTAATCATCCAGGATGAACTGCGTGACCTGGGTGGTCTTTCCACAGCCCGTCTCTCCACTCACCACCAGCACACGGCTCGAGTTGATTAGGTTGACCAGCTCCTGCGTAGGGAACGAGGGGCAAGGGGATGTAATACATATGTACAATCAAAATAAGTCTGTGAAATAGGAGAATATGTGTGCGTGTGTGTGTGTGTGTGTGTGTGTGTGTGTGTGTGTGTGTGTGTGTGTGTTCATGATATATCACATGGAAATGGCAAGACTTACGTGTCTCTTGCTGTACGATGGCAGTCTTTCCCTGAATTTCTGCAAACAAAAATGAACGACTTTGATTGGCCATTGTGACACTGAACTCAAAATATTTAATGAAAATTAAATATTATATTAACAACAATATGAGTATGTCTTTAAAAATTCCAAATGAAACATTTTGCTAATTAAAAACCTACAAATGTTTTCTGCATTTCCATTCTCACCAGCATTTCCTGATACTTGGGCTCCATTTTCTTGCTCTGCAGATCTTTTATTAAGTACTCATCTAGGGCGTTGTCTCTGCGCACTTCCTGAAACAGGTACTCCAGATCCTTCTCTTTCCCTTGGGGTTTTAGTCTGAATTTCATCACCTTCTTCTCCTCTTCCTTCTTCTTCTCTTCCTTCTTCTCCTCTTCCTTCTTCTCCTCCTCCTCTTCCTCCTCGTCTCCATCCCATGCGTCAGGCGGTTCATCTTTGGCCACCTTCTGGGAGAAGTGACTAAAGGAAAAAACCATCCGGCTCTATGAGCAGTATCCAAGTGGCACAACATTCTCATAGTCACACCAATCCATGATGCCAATCTACTTTAGCATGCGATGGTCAATATGTTTTGTGAGCTATGGTGACTAAATGAGTTACCGCTTTGATGGATGAGGTGCTTTCCCACCTAATTCCTCTTCTAATTCTTCTTCTTCACCGTCAAAGTAACTGCAAATAATATCCACATATAAATGAGATGCAACTTTATGGAATAGTACATATTACATATTACAAACTACGCATTGTGTACTTTACCTGTCATCAGGCATGAAACGGTGTGTCAAGTTCCTGGGGGGAAAAATGTGTAATGCATGCTGTCCTCACCAATGACTATTAGTCTTGGGAGTCGGACGCCAACTGTTGGATGTGGTGGCACTGACAGCACAGCCGTCTCTGTTGGCACCGGGTGGTTCGGTCTTGAC
>JAOPHQ010003982.1:40000-42500 GCA_030340625.1 Merluccius polli
TCTAAAATCACTGGAAATCACAGCATCAAGTGGCTTATTGCTTTTATAATAAAAAAAAAAAAAAAGTATATATATATATATATATATATAATACTTATATATACAGTATATATATATATATATATAATACTTATATATACAGTATATATATATATATATATATATATATATATATATATATATATATATATATATATATATATATATAAAATGCGATAATTTATTGAAAACAAATCATCATTCTTCCGCCGAGCAATATAGTTTCTCAAGACTGTATATACTGAAAATGAATTGTTATGCGGTCACAGGTGTGTAGTATTTTACAACGGCTTCGATCCAATCAGAGTCAAGGACCGGAACTATCCATTTTATAATTACTATTATGAATCAATAAGAACGATTAAAAACAAGTAGACTATGATGGTGATTGTGTCGTAAACTATGACAACTTTGTTTACAGGCTAAAAGTAAATGTAATGGCTACTGATCGGTATAAAATGTTTGTGTTTTTGTGTTTTTTTCCCTTCGCTTTCTATTGAATCTTTTTGTGTTCATTCAGAATTTGTTTTGCTTCGTTTTTCTTTCCTGAATGTGACCTGTAGCCGTAAACCCCCGGCCCTCAGCTGACTGACACCGAGTTCTGCTGTTACCTTCTTAGCATTGGTGGGACTGATTTTGAGTCCATCATTGCTGACTTCATAGGTGGACAGAGAGAGTGTCTTTCCTGTGGGGGCCTGCAGGGACACAGTACCCTGGAAGGCACACAGGGGGACCGACAGCCCACCCATTGACCTCTGCCAAAACAAAAGGAAACAAATCAAATCAAGCAAATCACATTGGCTGTACAAAGTACACAACAAACCAACCTGTCCTGTTTAGATGGCATCATTAGACATCCTCTTGTAAATGGATGGATTTAGCTATGAAGTGCATTTTACCATTTCGGCCTCCTCAGCACCAACTAAACTAAAAGCTTGGGTGATGTATTTAATGTGAGAAGCACTTTGATTTATACGTTGAGTGAAAAAAAGATTGATGTGCAAAGGAATGTAAAAAGGATCCCAATCTAAGCACTTTATATATTTATATTTCAGAAGCTTTCTAAGAGATGAGGAGATTGTGGCAGACACGCCTCTCTACAAAGATATTAAGATGCTATTCATCCGCGCAGAGGAAATATGTGCTCCTCGGCACTTTATTGATCTTCAACGTGTTAATGGGAGCAGTAGGTCAGCCACCGCGCAGCAGCACATCCACTGACCGGCTCCTGGCTGGTCAGCGTATCATCCTAACATACCGTAAAACTTCTAATATTAGCCCGGGCGTTTATTTGCTTAAATCACTGAAAGCACCCTGCCTTTATTGGGGACCTGCGTCTATTGGGGACAGGCGTTTAATTCATTTAGCAAAAAATGCAAACCAGACCATATCAAACCAGACCGCCGTCTCATCCATATAGGGTGGCTTTAGGGCGGACCGCGTATTTGTCCTCCTTTTTGAGACCCCCCCCCCCCCCCCCCGCCGGTCATAGGTCCGCCCGCCGGCCGTATGGTCCGCGGTGTGTTACTATTGCGCGCCCCCCCCCCCCCCCTCGGCCCGCGGTATGTTACTATTGCGTCCCGCGTCTGTGTGAAACGATCTGGGTTCTCATAAACCCGTTCGCGGTGGTAAGAGACAAGCAGAGTCTACAGCGTATAGATAATACAATAATAACCCGGTCACGGTGATAGATTACGCTAACCCTAACCATAACCCTAACCATAACCCTTTTTGGAGTGAATTGTTTCACAGTAGACTGCGGACGCTGTAGACTCTGCTCTGCGAGCGGACGCTGTAGACTCTGCTCGTCTCTTACCACCGCGAACGGGTTTATGAGAACCCAGATCGTTTCGCGGGAGGGTACCTTTTGCGTCAATGTCAGACGTAGGGGCGTGACAAATCGTTGTCAAACCGTCAAGTCTAAATCATGCGATAGGCGCGCACGATGACATCCTCACAGCATGCACACCGGCTGTGTGTGGACTCGGGTCTGCGGCCGGGTCCGCGGGTCCGTTGCCGCGGACACCCCCCCGGCCGTCGGTCCGCGGTGTGTTACTATTGTGCGCACCCCCCCTCCGTCGGCCCGCGGTGTGTTACTATTGTGCGCACCCCCCCGTCGGCCCGCGGTGTGTTAATATTGTGCGCACCCCCCCGTCGGCCCGCGGTGTGTTACTATTGCGCGCACCCCCCCCGTCGGCCCGCGGTGTGTTACTATTGCGCGCACCCCCCCGTCGGCCCGCGGTGTGTTACTATTGCGCGCACCCCCCCCGTCGGCCCGCGGTGTGTTACTATTGTGCCCCCCCCCCCCCCCCCCCCCCCCCTTCACATGATATTATTCACAACTCGGATTAATTTAATGAAACCCATTGATTCTTTTGACCGGTGGACCCTTACGGACTTAAGGAATATAAACAATGCAGGAACGGACACACACTGTACGGACTTTATGATCGCTTCAAAA
>JAOPHQ010003982.1:47500-60000 GCA_030340625.1 Merluccius polli
CAAACAAAGTACGACAAAGACAACTTCTGGACGGCAGATTCATCGCCGCACTGTGGGTGTGTGAAGGGTTTAAAGGTTAAAGGTCTGCATGATGGTGATGGATGATGATGATGATGATGATGATGGTGGTGGTGGTGGTGAGTGGTGGTGGGTGGTGGGTGTACCTGTCTGGGCGTCCTCTCTGATTTACTCCTGCACCACTCCCAGTCGCTGAGCTCGATCTTGCGGCACTCGGCGTGCGAGAGCCTCCTCTCCGGCGCCTCGAACACGGGCGGCGCGTCGGCGAGCTCCGGCTGCTGCTCCCGGTGGTGGTGCTGGTGGTGGTGGCGGCGGTTGAAACCACCGTCGTCATCATCATCATCATCATCATCATCATCATCATCATCATCATCATCATCATCATCATCATCATCATCATCACCACCATCGACCTCACCACGGACCTCTTGCGGAAGCGGGACGTCGCCGTCGTCCGCCGGGCCCTCCTCCCCTCCTCCTCCTCCTCCTCCTCCGACGGACGCTTCCGACAGCAGGAGGTCGGCGCGCGAGGAGCTGTCCACGGGCTGCGCGGCGCCGCCGAAGTCGAAGACGCTGCGTTCGGGGCAGGCAGGGGGAGGGAGGCCGCCGGCGTCCAGCGCATGAAGGTCGCCGTGGAAGAGGTTGCGGTAGGAGGGCTTCTGCTGCGCGGAGGAGGCCGCCGGCGGCGAGTGGGCGGCCGGCGAGAGCTTGTACACCCGGTAGCCTTGCTGGAAGGACAGCGAGAACTCGAATCTTCTCTTCAGAGCTGTGGGCGGAAAAAAAAGCGCGGTTGCCAACCCATTCAGTCAAACAACAACAATGAAGACTAAGGAAAATGAGTCCTCGCCGTGCATCATAATTAGTGCCGTAGCAAAGGAGTCGGGGTGCTAGAGTAAGGAGTTAGGGTTAGGTTAACGCAATCGGTTGTAACCATTGTATCAATGGTGACAATCGCGAACCCCCCCTCCGTCAACAATCGCGCACCTCTCCCCCTCCGGTCAACAATCGCGCAGACTTACTTTTAGTCATTATTTAGGTAGCACACACATATTATGAATGCCTTCGACAGAATTCAAATGAGCCATTTTAATCTAGATTAATCTAGATTAATTCCAAGATTACAGTGAGATTAATCTAGATTAAACAAATTAATCTATGCCCACCACTAATATATATACTTTGTATATACATCTACATCTGTATATAGTAGTTAAATGTTTGTTTACCTTTGTTTACATTTATATATTTATAGTAGTTAATGTTTATGTTTAGCACCTTGTCTTTGTTTCAGCTGTATGTCTAGTCCGTGTGTATGTACATTGAGAGCATTGGGAAAGCCGAAGTCAAATTCCTTGTATGTTTGTGAACATACTTGGTGAATAAAGCTGATTCTGATTCTGATTCTGATTACCATTAATGCTATGACGACTGAATATCCCTTCGGGGATCAATACAGTTTGTATCTCTCTCTCTATCTATCTATCTATCTATCTATCTATCTATCTATCTATCTATCTATCTATCTATCTATCTCCCTAACGTGTGTATGGAGCGACAGGCCGATACTCTCTACCTTTGGGCTCCTCCAGTGGATCCCGCTTGCAGTGGATGAAGCAGCCGCAGGGCAGGTGGTTCCAGTGCTCGGAGAGGGCGAACAGCGGGGTGACGGCCGGCGCCAGCAGGGTGAGGAAGAAGCCCAGCGTCTCCAGGGGAGGCAGGCGGGCGTCCATGGTGTGTCGCAACAGCACCAGCGTCTGGAAAGCGAACGGAGTGAGTTATTGGCACCCGGCAATGCGGTTGTCTGAAATGCATCAAATGCTGTTTTGTTTGCTGTGTGTTGGTATTATACGGGTTTATGATGAGTAGTTATTGTGCAATGGTCATAAATATGTGGCCGCTGCGGGGGAAACCGTGGGAGAGGATCAACCATGATGTCCATCCACAACACTAACATCCCTTTATGAAGGAGATGAACTAACATGAAGGAGTTAGTATAGAAAGCTATATTGACTACACTTAAATGCAACAGGTAGTTAAAAAAAACACATCAATTAACATTGTTCAGCACACTGTATGGGCAAACGTATGGCATAATTAGGTCTCTCTCTCTCTCTCTCTCTCTCCATCTCTCCCTCTGTGTCTATCTCTCTGTCTATCTGTGTGTGTGTGTGTGTGTGTGTGTGTGTGTCTCTCTCTCTCCATCTCTCCCTCTCTCTCTCTGTGTCTATCTGTGTGTGTGTCTATCTCTCTCTCTGACTCTCTCTCTCTCTCTATGGGCAAACGTATGGCATAATTAGGCCATACAGGCAGGGGCGCCGTAAGTGGGGGGGGGGGGGTGAGTTAGGACGATTTTGAGGGCCTGTGACTGACAAGGGCACAATTTCTGCCCTGTGGTGGTGGGGTAGTAGGAGGCCCAATGTGATATCTTCTCATGGGGCCCAAAATCCCTGGCAGCGCCCCTGCATATAGGCTACAGATACATAATTGATATACAGCCATCAAAGCTTCTGGTCTTCTGGTTACTGCCATCATGAACAGCTGGACAGAAGTGGTGGCCCTTACATCATCTGGACGTGGATGAAGTTCACGCCATGTGAAAATGAGTCACATGCATGTGAAATGATTCACATGCATGTGCTGTGCCACACACACATTGTGCACATTATGTAGTAGTCCTATATTACCATCATCGGCATCCAGAGGACCACTCGGACCACCGCCAGGATCATGGAGAAGCGCTTCTGCGCAAACCACACGGGGCTGTCCCCCGCTGCGCCCGGGTCCGAGGACGCAGTGGTCCCAGGGGTCCCACAGGGTCCCGCGTCGTCGTCCCGGACCTCGGGTCCCGCCACGCACGACACGGGGCTCAGTTCGCCGTACGCGAGGCTCTCCCTGGACCGGGACCTGGACCCCGGGGACCCGCGGGTCTCCAGGTATCCTCCCGGGCGGAACAGGGTCCTCTGGGGCTCCCGGGAGCACAGCAGCTGGTAGGCGAGCGGCGCGCAGCACAGCAGCAGGGCGCCCAGGCACGCGGCGTACAGCGCCAGCAGCAGCACGCCGTAGCCGCCGCCGCCGCGCCGCTCCGGGAAGCAGCCCAGGGAGGAGGCGGCGGAGGAGGAGGAAGAGGCGCCGCCGCCTCCTCCCCAGCCGCACAGCGGCAGCAGGCTGACCGCCAGGCTGACGGTCCACACGGCCGCCACGGCCCATAGGACCGCGCGCGGCCGGCGCGCCGGCATGCGCAGCGCGCCGAACCGCAACGTGGCGTGGAGGGTGTGGGCCGCGATGAGGGTCGCCTTCAGGTTCCCGGAGACCCCCTGGAAGACGTAGAGGAGACCCGAAAGGGCGCACAGCGTCCCCTCCTCCCCCCTGTCTCCCCCGTCCCCCAGCCACCGGAGCAGCGCCAGCAGAGCCAGGGGGACCGCGCTGAGGACGTCGTCCGCGGACATGGACGCCACGATGAGGCACAGGGAGGACGTCCTGCGCCGCGCGCGGAGCAGCGCGCGCAGCGAGCAGACGCCGCCCGCCACGGTGGCCGCGGCCACCGCCACGCACAGCGCGAGGAGTGCCGCGCGCACCCGCCTCTCCTCCGCCTCTGCCTCCGCCTCCTCCAGGCGGTCCGTCCTGGAGGCGTCGTGGTCCTGATGGGACGCGAGGTCACTCCTGTTAGAGCTGAGGTGCGTGGACGACATTATTTTCCGATAGGAGGAAAGTTTTCTTTCTCAAATGGAGCAACAGGGGATTACTTTTTAGTCTGTTGGACGCCGCAGAGATGCTGCGGAGGCAGCATCCGCCGGACGCATCTTCTGGGTCTGACTGTGTGAGCGTCAGGAAAAAGGAAAAAGAAAAAAAGTGGCAACGGTTTTCCCAGCCAAGACCGGTGCGCTCATGAGAAAGAAAACGCACACAAAAAAGGGGGTCCTACTCCAGGTGATGGTTTATTGCGTCCAGGCGGCGCAGCGCGGCGCGGCCACTTGGTCTCCAGCAGCAGCAGAGGATGGATGGATGATGGGTCGGCGCTGTCGTCACGGCCGTGCGTGGAGGGGGTGGGGGGGGTGGGGTGGGGGAGGGTTGGGCCATGGGGGTGAGGCCGTGCCGTCCCCCACTCTGCTCAATTAGTGTCGCGGATCGGGCTGCGCGGTCCTATGTGACTTTGTTAGTTTGAGCTCTGTCACAGTCACAACCTCCTGACTCCCCCCTCACGATGTGAGTCTCCATCCCTCCCTTCTCTCTCTCTCTCTCTCTCTCTCTGTGTCTATCTGTGTGTGTGTGTGTGTGTGTGTGTGTGTGTGTGTGTGTGTGTGTGTGTGTGTGTGTGTGTGTGTGTGTGTGTCTCTCTCTCTATCTCTCCCTCTCTCTGTATCTCTCTCTCTCTCAATTCAATTCAGCTTTATTTCTCTCTCTCTCCCTCTCTCTCTCTCCCTCCCTCTCTCTCTCTCTCTCTCTCCCCTCCCTCTCTCCCACCCTTGCTCTATCTCTCCTCCATAGTACTACTGTCGAATACAAATGAGTCAATGGGCTGAAGAGCCAGCTTTACATTTTCGTCAAAGTAATGATGTGCGCATGTTATACTTACAAGTACACACATAGACAGACAGAGAGAGAGAGAGAGACAGAGACAGAGACAGAGACAGAGACAGAGCATACAATAAGCAGATATACGTGTGTTTGTTTCTGTATGGTTCATTTTGAATGGGCCTTCTGCTTGAGGTTAATTGGATCTCTTAAAGCCATGTGGACTTCTAGGGATGTAATTGTTGGAGCATGTTGCTAAGGCCTAGCTGGTACAGATGCCATTACAATAAGAGTTAAATATGACCATGTGACGTAGGCTCAATGCTATCAACTTAGATGAAACACACATCATACCATGTGGGTAAGGTCGGCGTGTGTATAAGTTACTTTAGGGTTTATAAGATTCAGTCATCGATTCGCCCTTTTTAGTAAAAAGGGTAGATTCAATTGAACGTAATGGCGCTAGCCGAGGGTACACGAAGGATAGCGTATCCATTTGCTACGTCAGCAAAATACGATGAAGACCACAGGAGACAAATCACTGACATTGTTCTTCAAACTACATGATTAAATAAGTCAATAAGCGGTGGCCGCCTTAAAATGCAATCAACTGTGAGTGAGATGACTGTTTATATGTGGCCAACAACATTCCTCTGTTGACATGCAATCTGTCACTGGATACGCTGTGTGTGTGTGCGTGTGTGTGTGTGTGTGCGTGTGTGTGTGTGTGCGTTACCACGCAAACAGTCAACAGTAAAAGTAACCTTGTGTTATTTTTCGTCTTTCCCAAGGACTGTGATCCCAAGGTTTTGAGGCTGTGTGCTTCACTTTGTTTTTCTGCTTAGGCTGCAGTTTATAAAATAGCATCAGGATTTGTAACGCCAACAACTGTTAACCTTTTTTTTTGAATATTTGCACACACACACACACACACACCACATTTTGCTGCAGCCATGTACAAATGTACAAAAACAAAAGTACAAATGCAGCAAACATGGCCCCCTGTTCTGACACACACAATATGTTCATGATTTGTATCAGATAGTGGTTTTTACTGGATGGTTGGTACATGGATGTGAATACAGATGTGCAATGGAGTGCATGAGTTACTTTGGGTTCAGTGATTGGATTAGAGTTTGTACTTGTAAGTGATTTACAGCGACGGCGGAGTGACCAGAGTCTGTCCAGACAGTCTCCCCAGACGATCTCTCCATAGAGTCTCTCCAGACAGTCTCTCCAGAGGATAGGAAATAAGGTCAGGGGACACATTGATGGACACAGGAGGACAAAAAACCGTCCTCCCAGGGACACACATGCACAAGTGTGTGCGCACACCTACACACATACACACACACACACACACACACATACATTAATGCACACACACACACACACACACACAAAGAAAAGCAAGCTGAGCTCATCGCTGGACTGTAAGGTGACCCACTTAGTGTGAATGCGTCCTTGTGGAGAATCGCAGGACAAAATACGCCAGTGCCTATCTGCGCGAGATAAAGAGGCGCGAGCTCCCATCCGCGCGAGATAAAAAGGGACGTGAGATGAAATGCCCTCGAAGGCGGCGGCGGCGGCGAAGCCTGCGGTTCTGCAAACCGCCATCTGAACCCAGCGTCGCCAGAAGGGCTTTGATGGAAGTGAAGGAGATCAGTAATGCTGGCACCCATGTGAAATATAACTGTGTGTACCATCTGTATATATTATATACAATTTATTCAGTATACCAAAGATATTACATGTCTCTCATATGTCATATAACATATAGGCTCCAGGAGTCCTGACAGCAGCCCGTGACGCTGCAGTGCCGTGATGGAGCCAGCAGGACCTGGAGGCGGCTCCCTGATCAGACACACAGCGACAGCAGGCCAGGGCTGGCCCTCGCCGGGTCCCGCTGGTCCACAGACCAAGTCTCCATTCGGTCCCATCGTGAAACGTGATCTTTAAAATCCCATTCATATTTGTGTTTCGTCCCGCCACTTGAGCTGCATTCATAATCCACTTGGCCCGCAGTGAAGCCTCAATCTCTGGGGTGACCCATGGGAGAGGAGGAGATCAACGGTTGAAGCCAGGACTTGCTGTAGACTTGTCATTTGGAGTCCTTGTTCGGCTCCTGGCTGCGGTACCGGTACCTGTACCTGGGGCCTGGATGGACACCGGTTCGCTGGTGTCCCCATTCTCATCAGACGGGAGATCGTGCTTCGCTTGGCGGCGCATGGGGGGGGGGGGGGGGTGATGAATTAAATCTGTGCAGCCCTATCGGCTGTAACAGATGGATCGTGGGCGTGTATTTTACTTGTGTCTCTCACTGTACTGCAGGTTCCTGAAAACCTGTGTACCTCTAGCGCTCACTCATATTTTCTTCCTTTTTGAATAAAAATAAAATACCGTTTGTAAAGCACTGTGGCGAATCATTGTTATGTTGTCCACAAACGCCATACTGACCGTCACCATACTGACCGTTCCACCCATTTCACACGTTTCAATTGAAACAGGCCTCAGGACCACAGGGGCCTCGCACTGAATGCATTGTTAGATTGCATAGGGCCTAGCACATACTTTAGAGAAGAATAGGAAAAAACATATTTTCAAGCTGAAATAAGTCCCAAAACAAGAACTAAATCCATGATACAAATGAAGGTTTAACACAATGAAACAATGTTATACATTTAAAAAAAAATTAAAAAAAAAAAAAAAAAAAATAAATACATTTAAATATATATATATATATATATATATATATATATATATACATTTAAAAAATAATACTAAATAAAAATAAATAAATATATATATATATATATATATATATATATATATATATGTTATCAATAACAATGAGACACATCAATGTTAGGTGTCCATATTAGGCATCTATGTAAAATGTTCAGGTTAGATGTCCATATTCAACGACCGAGTTCAGGTTAGGTGTGGTGGCAGTTTGATTGAACTCAGGTGTACTTTGGTGTGAAAAACAGACAACAACAGACAGGGTGAGGTTTAAAAAGTAACAGGAGTTTTATTAAAAATGGTGAGAGGGCTTAAAATCCAACTCCAAGTCTTCCCGGACGGGTGTGATTTCTCCAAGGGCTTCAGCTGTATACTGGAGGCTGTGCAGACGACAGGGGAAAAAGGAGTGAGACACGGTAGGCAGCGCACACAACAGTCTGCTCCTATATAGTGGCTCTCTTCAACATTGATGTCTTTAGCTGTTTCCTCTTCAGGGCCAGTGGGCTCCTTCCTACATGCTCAAGACGTCGCCACAGTCCTTCCTCGACTGGAACGGTTCTGCCGGCTTTTATAGCTGGCAGCCTGGCTTGCGGTCTCATGGCTGGCAGGTGTTCCCCCCAGGTAGATAAAAGTGATTATCACTATTAACGATTATTCACTTCCAGTGTGTGTCTCGGAGGGAAAGGGCGTTGTCCGTGGTCCTGACTGATACCCTTCACTCCTTGTGTTGGGTCTTGGGCATCTAGGCCCCCCACAGAGTCCATGTTAGGCATCCATGTTAGGCATCCATGTTAGGTGTCCATGTTAGGCATCCATGTTTGATGTTCAGGTTGGGTGTCCGTATTCGACGTCCCAGTTAGATGGTCAGGTTTCGATGTTCATGTGAGGCGTTCATGTTAAATGTTCAGGTGTCCACATCTGACGTCCCAGTGAGATGTTGAGGTTAGGCGTCTATGTGAGATGCCCATGCTGGATGTCCAGGTTGAAGGTCAGACGAAGCCGTGACCACCTCTGCTTTTTCGTTTTCACCTCCATAGTCTCCTGTTCAGTAATAATAAATAAGAAACATCAACAATCAATTCACAGCAAAAATACACCACATGTATCAAACTAAATGTATGATTTTTGAGTGAATTACATAACTCTTCCCCTTTAAGAGCTCTGCATATTGATATAATGATGATGGATGCATGTCATCCATTTGCTTCCCTGCAGTACAAAAAAGAAAGAGGCATGGTGCTAATTTCCAAGTCTAGGTTAGACTCTGGAATAACATAACCTTTACATACTGTGTAGGACGCCACGTTATGTGTTACACCAGCATCTAAGATGACTGATGTGAGTGGCGGCGAGGATCTGTTTGTCTGTCACCATGGCGACGCTCCTCTGCTCCCTTGACGTTGTCCAGCAGCAACCCAGTCTGGGAGCCGGCCAGCCGGTTGCTCTGGGGGTCCTCCATGGGCCCTGACCCGGGCCTTTAATTCCTCGATGCATATTAAACAACAACATTTCATCTGTACACAAATATTCAATGCA
Organism: Merluccius polli; assembly: GCA_030340625.1. Lineage (NCBI taxonomy): Eukaryota > Metazoa > Chordata > Actinopteri > Gadiformes > Merlucciidae > Merluccius > Merluccius polli. The sequence goes on from JAOPHQ010003982.1 coordinate 56,309, forward strand.
TTTGACCAAATGCCCTTTTTACATTAAAACAAGATCACATATTGCATCATGATGCTTTATGGTTTATGTACTTTATATATTACTTTCTGTGCAAAGTGCCAAGTTCCAATTGCTGGCATTCATTATATTAGGAACACCCTGCAGGGTTAATATTAACCCTCACAATACATGGAGGTGAGAGAGGAAGACGTTGTATTTCTTTACTGTTGCTATTCCTGTTTAAACAAATTGAATTCCTCCGTATGGTTAGAGGTTAGAGAGACCTTTAAAGAAGAGATAAATGATATGAGAGTACCGTGCACTACAGCAGTACACGCTACATTAGCTGGTTATAAAGCAGCAAATGAAGCATTGGTCAAAGGAGAACGTGAATCCATATCATGCACACACACACACACACACACACACACACATTGTCCTAATTAGTATTTATTAAAGCGGTATTAAATCAGATGTGTTGTTTGGACTCCTCTTTGTCTTGTTTTCAGTAACAACAAAGTACCAAGCAAGTGCAAGACACGAAACAAAAGAGCAAGCAAACACAAAATAGCTTTGTATCCTATGCACTCCTTCTGGCATCGAGTGAGATCGATGACTTAAAGAATTGAATACATCTATCACATCCCCATCGAGGGTTTGGACTGTTTTAAGCGGCTTCTAAAAACCCATATTTCTTTTGGTTCATTTTAGTTTTGGTATGTCTCTCATTGTGCTGTGTTTTATATTGTCATTTATTTTTACTCTATTTACTTCTGAATTTATATTTTTCATGTGTGTGTGTGTGTGTGTAAAGCACTTTGTAACTGTGTGTTTAAAAAAGTGCCATATAAATAAAGCTTTACTTACTTACATGCACCATATCCTACAAATGACACCTTCTGATTCGCTACTTGTCTGAATGTTACATGTCACATGCTTGAGCATTATGTCGGGGTTTATCTGGGGGTTATGTGGTATATATACAGGGTTTATGGGGGATGCATTCTATATACAATATACAAACAGAAAAAAACAAAAAACACATAAATAAAAGCAAAGATCTGCAAAAATCCCTTTAATAAAAAGAAAGATCTGCACAAATCCCTTCAATAAAAAACAAAGATCCTCCGGTGTCCGTCCTGGCCTCTTCCTTTTCTTATCTGCTGCTATTTAAAAGTTGTATTGATAGGAATAAAATAATGTTTAAATCATTTGAATCTGCAACAAGGGACTCTGAACCTCCTCCCAGAGAGCGGTAGCTGATACTCAGTAGTGTGACTGCAAGGATGGATGCTGTCTTGGGGTATATACAGGGTGTGGGGGGGATACATGGGGTATATACAGGGTGTGTGGGGGATACATGGGGTATATACAGGGTGTGTGGGGGATACATGGGGTATATACAGGGTGTGTGGGGGATACATGGGGTATATACAGGGTGTGTGGGGGATACATGGGGTATATACAGGGTGTGTGGGCGATACATGGGGTATATACAGGGTGTGTGGGGGATACATGGGGTATATACAGGGTGTGTGGGCGATACATGGGGTATATACAGGGTGTGTGGGGGATACATGGGGTATATACAGGGTGTGTGGGGGATACATGGGGTATATGCAGGGTGTGTGGGCGATACATGGGGTATATACAGGGTGTGTGGGGGATACATGGGGTATATACAGGGTGTGTGGGGGATACATGGGGTATATACAGGGTGTGTGGGGGATACATGATGGGGTACATACAGGGTGTGTGGGGGATACATGGGGTATATACAGGGTGTGTGGGGGATATGGGGGGTATATACAGGGTGTGTGGGGGATACATGGGGTATATACAGGGTGTGTGGGCGATACATGGGGTATATACAGGGTGTGTGGGCGATACATGGGGTATATACAGGGTGTGTGGGGGATACATGGGGTATATACAGGGTGTGTGGGCGATACATGGGGTATATACAGGGTGTGTGGGGGATACATGGGGTATATACAGGGTGTGTGGGGGATACATGGGGTATATGCAGGGTGTGTGGGCGATACATGGGGTATATACAGGGTGTGTGGGGGATACATGGGGTATATACAGGGTGTGTGGGGGATACATGATGGGGTACATACAGGGTGTGTGGGGGATACATGGGGTATATACAGGGTGTGTGGGGGATATGGGGGGTACATATGAGGGTATGGGGTATACCAGTATGGGTAATGGATTATTTTATTAGGGATTTATTAAGGATTACATTATTATAGGGGATGGTCAGCGAATTGGGCTCAAGTATATGAGCTGCAGTACACCCCAACGATGAGAGCAACAACTGTTGTATCGTTACCCATTATCTTGATAAATAAAGCTTTGTTTGCCTTGAATGTCAATGCCAACGGAGTAAGTGCCGGATTGGATACGCTCATTAACTTTGTATCGATTATAAAGAGCAAAACCAGTGATTCAGTTTTCACCGGCAAAAAAAAACAAAAAACGCAGTGCGACGTCATCTTCTTTCTTTCATGTAGATCTCATTCAATTAGATTTTATAGTCCCAGAGACAAGGAACATATATATTTGATATTTGTCCCTGTGTTTATAAAACATGAAATGGTTTATAAACACAAAACGCAAAACGGTTTTCAAGGTTCGTAAAACTGTTCTCTCAGTTGCTACTACATTACAAATGATATCCATGAAATCAATACTCATGCAACAGCCAAATACTCATTCATCCAAAATGGCCCGGAATAGAAAATGGAGCCATCATTATGGGCACAATGCAAAACCTCATTGCCTTCCTATCTGATTTATGTGAACCATGAAATGGAAGAAGCAGCTAATCTATAATAGACTTTGATGCATAGCATAATACGCACACGCTCATTAACACGTGTGCCGTATGCAAACATACTATACATGTAGGCCTACATCCGCTATGCTGCACGGCATACTAAGCAGGCACACGGCCATTTAAATGTGCCGCAGCATATGGGCTACACCTGCACACCCACACTTCACAGCCACGACTGATTAAAGATAACATTACAGTTTGTTTGTTTGTACGTTTGTGTGCATGCAAATCAGCACTGCCCTCTGTAATCCTGGTGATCCTGATGAATGTGTCATAAATTCAGCACAACTTTTAAGGTTTAAAGTTTATTTTTTAAAGTTGAACTCTCTTTCTCACCCACTCTCTCTCTCTCTCTCTCTCTCTCTCTCTCTCTCTCTCTCTCTCTCTCTCTCACTCTCTCTCTCTCTCTCTCTCTCTCTCTCTCTTATTCCACACAAATGCACACGCACACACACACCGCCCACAGAGTTACCCCAACCACTACCACTTTGAGCAACACCATTAAACAGACACACACACACACACACACACACACACACACACATTCACAGACACAAATGTGCACGCGCACATGACTCACTTAATAAAAGTTAAGATGAAGTGAAGCTACACTTGACACAGATAGAGAAATGTAGGATGAACAAACTCAGATTGTCGGAGGAGGAATATGAAAACACGTCTCACTCTCTCTGCATGCAACCCAGGGTGATAATCACTGCAAGTACATTAAATTCAATTATTTAGATTCATGTTAAATCATTTCAAATTAGTTCATCTAACTTAAAAGCCACACACATCATTTGTATGATAATTCACAAATATGACGGTGGCTATTAATTGAATTTAAATAATACAGCATTACCTTTTG